>CM031242.1:439991512-440591512 GCA_018340775.1 Taxus wallichiana var. yunnanensis | reverse complement strand
AAAATAACCAATGTGAAAATATTTCAAAGACAATTCTTCTCTTAGATACCAAAAATCGGATCAATTTGTGGAGGACCTTAAGGAGGATTAGGAAAATTCAATTACAAAAGAAGAATCATGAAGTCCATTTAATCCCATGAACACATATAAGAAACTTCTAAAATAAAGAGGTACAATTTGGGAACAATGTATGGTAGGGGTTGGATTATACATAATAAATAGTAAATATGAGAAGATATCTAGGGAAGATAAGAATGAAATTGTTGAGGAAATGATAGAGTACATAAAAGATCACCCCTACCCCTTACAAGGCATCTTATACCGATCCTTATCTCCATAGGTTTAAGAACAAGGGGCATAAAGGAAGCCATGAAGGTCACTCAAACACAAAAATATGCAAAGTTGGATAATTTATATGAAAATAATGAGTTAAACCCTAAAGAGGAAAAAAATTATAGGAAAATAAATTCGGACTAAATACATCATGGGAACGTATCTCATACAAATAAAGTAAATAAATATCTAGAAAATATTAAAGAAAATGAAGAAAAAAATAGAGAAGGAAACAATAGAAAAAGAGTTAGAAGAGCATGAGAAGAAAAATAAAGGAAAACATTTAAGTGATCTCACTAAAGGACCAACAACAAATATTAATAAATAAAAATGTAAAGGAAGTAAAATAAATAAATAATAAGGCCACAAATACCCAAAAACTAATAAATAAAGAAGAAAAAAAAAGGACTATGAAGGACCAAAAATAGTTATAACATGAAGAAAAAAGAAGGTTATGGAGGGTCGAAAGAAAGCAAAGGAAGAGGAGAACAAAAAGCGGTGCGGGATAAAATAAAGGTTATGGAAGAAAAAACAACATAAGAAATAAGAAAAAGAAGTTGAAATGAGGGAAAAAGTAGAGGTAGAGAAATAAAAGGTAACTAAAAGTTAAGTATCCACAATACAAATATGAGGTGAGAGAGGAGATGGGTTTATCTTAGTCTTAAAAATCATCTTCTCGTAGGTCTGATAATGACCTAAACAAAATGTAATTAATAACCTTCTTGTAATTAGAAGGAATTTTTTTCAATCCCTCTTTTGAGAATATTATCCGAAATGAGTGAAAGTGGCCCTATTATACACATGAATAAACTTACACCCCTATAATGAACCCATTTTGGTGATCTCTTGCATAAATATTTTCATAGAGAATGGATGATGACATGTGTGGCCCTCAGGATAATTGATGGAAAAATTTGTAGATATACAAAAATAAGGTTGCAATACGGTCATGATGAAACTTGGTCAATATCAATAAATTTACAAGAATGGGGTGGAAAATTTAGTATGCCACATAGCTTTGTAAGAGAAAATGACCATAAAAATTTAGGATGAGGCTATGAAAAACTACAAGGATGCCCAAATGAAGCCATTATGAACTAATAATTCAGAGACAAGAAAAAGATAGAATTATAACTCGACTAAATTAAGGATTGTGCTAGGTTACATGAAAACCTATTACACGTTGTCTACTCATTAGCTGAAAATCATTGAACAAAAGAAAAATTAACTTGATGCCATTGAAGAAGAAGTTTATTAAGGTATTTGAAGAATACAAAATCAAGTAATATGTGGATGGAGTTGAGCAGTTGAGGGTGTCATAATTGGATGATGAATATAGAAAGAAGTAATGTTCTAAAGTGTAGGCTGATCAATTGTATGGATGAGTATAACAACATGCAAATCAAAAAGCTGAAATATTAAATAAGAAAGCATGTGAATCGAGATGCTGAAATCATACCAATTACATCTAGAAAAATTCCATATGAACTTATGGAATTAAATTTTTAGAATGCACATTTGGTCCAGATATAACAAAAATCTCCCACACAAAGCATGACTTGGAAAGAGTTTGGGACATGGATAAAAACTTGATTTGGAAAGCGAAAACAGAATTAAGGGTTTATGAGGGGAAAATAAAGTTTAACCTTGTTATGTTGTGGATCCTATTTTCACTGTTTGGAAGTGTTGAAGACTATACACTATCCAAATTTTTCTCGCCATAGTGGGGAAAAACATGCCCGATATCATGAGAAATGTGCTCTTCTCATATGGGTGGGTTTTTGACCCATAGGTTTATGGGAAGGTTTTGGCCCATGGTTTTGGTACCCATGATATTGTAGAAGTTCATAAGAAGTTTCCTATTAATTTAATTTTGATAGGTGAGACATGTAACATTGTAGGCGTGTGTGAGTTCAAGTGTGAATTTATGAGAGTTTTTTGAGCATAGCCCCAAACATATATGGGTATTGTATTGAGAGAGAGGTGGCTTGTAATAAAATTTGAGCAAGTGATTCTTAGTGGATGTAGCCTAAATTGAGAGAATCACATTAAATACTATCTTTATATTGTGTTCTTTTATTTTCGCACTTTTATTTCAGATCTGAAATATTTTCTGCATATTAGTTTCTACTATTGCGATTTTGTGTGGAATTGTTCCACATATTGTATCCCTTATTTCCTAACAAACCTTTGATCATAAATTGATTTTGATTAATGATTTTTTTGATTGAATTTTGACTAGAAATTCACACATCAATGGAGTAAAATAGTGAAAGAGAGTATGTTCATGCATTGTGGATATAATGTGAACAATGAACTATATATTTGATTAAGTATAAATAACGAATAAGAGTTACAAGAGTAATTATTTTATCTATGATCAATTAACTTGGAATTATGGATGGTATAAATGTAAAACAACAAACCTACTTCAATTTTCTATTTGTTATTTTGTTATAGTGTTTATGTGTAATATTTTGTATTCGCCTCTATGTAAGCTAATCTATCTTAAGAAACTAATATTAATAAACTAAAAAGAATGGGAAATTAATGTCAATAGTTAAAATTATATTTTAAATAAATATGACATTAACATATTAAATAAAGAGAATAACCCATGGTCCAAATTTTCCTATATAGGATTCAAACTTCATTCCTTAGATTTCTACATGTAAGAAATAAAAAGATAATGATGATTTCAAACATATTCAGTATGTATTCAATCACAACAATAAAATTATGTCTTAAATCATATATATATATTACAATCAGATCATAGGACATCAAATCAATTATTCAATTCACAATCTTCTCAAACTCACATTTTTTATTCTTTTCCTAGGAAGAAGTCATCTCATTACCGATTTCCCAACAATCCATAAGTGTAAAAAGAAGTGAAAATTCCAATAAAGTGCCTTAGGACAAATAATGATCACGTGTAACATAAAAAGACACGCGTCTAATTAATGTCATTGGGTTTTTCATTTTATGGAACCGACCATGCCACAAATTACTTCTCGTGCCACACATTAATAATAGTTAATGTGTGAATTTAAAAAGCTATGTGATTATGATACAAAGTTTTCAATGTGACATGATTTGGGCTAACTTTGATAGAAATGGATTTGGTGTTGAAATGTATTTGGAATTGCATAATATTAAGACACAAGGCCAATCTACTAGTTTAGTGTTAAATAATCAATAATCAATATTTGAAACAATGAAATTAATAAATTTTGAGCACGATAACTATATCCTTATGTTACATTTTCAAGTCTTACCATTTCAAGGAACCCCGGGTTTTACCAGCAATCCAAGTGACCTCCAAATTAATGTTACGTCATCCTCTATGTGATTTAGGAAATTCCATTCATTCCCCTAGGAAATTTTAGGAATTCATTAAAAGTTGCAAGCTTTAGGCAGTTGTGGGAAGAGCTATCACTAGCTATCCTAGGAATGGAGCAATCCATGGTGAGGAAAAGAAAATACAAACCAGACATGGAGGTGATTCAAAGGCCTTAAGACATTATGGAAGAGGACCAAGAAGATCCTAGAAGGACTTGGAAAAGTCAGGGCGCTTTCACCAAAATTAGGGTTCATTGGCATGTGTAGTGCATAAGCCAAAAATGCTATTGAGCTTCGAGAAGATGATTTCGGGAGCTCCATATGGATTTATGAGAAAAAAGAAACATTTTACGAAATGGAATTCCAATCCCTACAATATGGTGAAATTATGTTTTTTTCAATACTTTTGTGTAATGGTTTTACAAGAAGGTTTTCTCATGTATAAGTGGAGTACGAGATCAAAAATCCAATTTTTCAGGGATCAAATGGACGAATCAATACCTAAAACCCACACCATTGGATTCAAAAGGAAATTTCTAGTAAATATCATATAACATTTCATCAAAAAGTCCATCGAAGCTCAAGATATTTCTTTGCAAGTTATCCTCAAGGTTCGAGAGTTAGTCAAATTTTTAGCTCTAAGATCCTAGTGGGATTTTGTGTCCCTCACGTCCCTCAAGGTTAGGGACATCAAGGTTGGAAAAATGCACCCATCCCCCATGAATCCCTTTGGACAAACATATGACATCCAAGATCACTAGTTCACCTCCCGGTGCTTGTGGAAGGTCAAATCCTTCACTGTTGGATTGCTACCACATGTCATCACCTAGAGCACCATGGAATTTGATGTCCCTCATGTACCTTTTAGGTGAGGGACATAAAACATGAAAAAATGCTCCCAACCCCTAAGGATACTCTTATTCACTCATGTGACCTCTTCAAGAGTGAATTTGTAGCCCCTAAGTGCGTGTCTAATCTACGCCTCGTGTCATCACCTTGCTCACCGTGGAATTTGATGCCCCTCATGTCCCTTTGAGGTGAGGGAAATAAAACATGAAAAAATTTGGCCCACCCTTTCTTTTAATTATTTTTGAATAATTTAAATCCGACACTTAGCCATTGCCCCCATTTCTTCTTCACAACTTCATACCTTGTCATGACTTTGTTAATGATTGTCCGACATCGGATCCACCATTTTACTCCAAACCAGCTCTACCATGACCAAAAAACCATCCAACCCATGAAAATGCATAGGTTTCAGAGAAAAAAATGGTCGAAAAATGAGAAACAACAGAGAAATGAAGAAAATTAAAGATTTTTCACTAGATGACTACAAAGTCATCGAATCAAAAATCCTCATATCTTGCCAAATACAAGTCGATTGAGACTTGAGGTTCCTTCTTTTGTATACTTCCAAAATTTTCAAGACAATCAAGATGCAACAAACGGAGGTCGAGTGGTGCCCTCAAACATTTATTACAACAAAATCCCCATTTCTCAGTAGAACTCACATTTGTCGGATTTCCCATTAATCCGGTAATGGAAGAAAGCTAAAAATTTACACACACGACTCTAATGGAAAACCTATTACAATGGATTTTTTTCATTGTGAATCGAGACTAAAACCAAACCTAAAAATTCTGATCTCCATTAATGGCCACCATGGCAACTCGTGCTCAAGCCACTACGAGGTGAAATTTTTTAGTTTTATTTCTAAGCATTCTAGAGGGTGAATTTAAGTGAAATTCGGAGGACATGACTGCAATGACAAGCTAAGTTTGGAAAAATATGTTCCTTCACAAACCGAGCGGTGGAAGTCCAATTTCTAAAAATAGTAAGGTTTCCTATATAGACTCTATATGTTTGGAAAGTCATCATCAAAAGTGGCTATGACAAAGGCAAAGGTGTGCTTGAAGATCACCAGGAAGCTTGAGAATGATTGTATGGAAAAATAGTGAAAATGACCAATTACTAAAAATAGTAAGCTCTCTATATGGGTGCTTACTAAAAATAGTAAGTCAACCAAAGAAGTGGTCAAGGCGAAGGTAGTGTGCATAGGATTAAATGAAGAACTTCATCACATCAAGATGGTAAAAAAGAAGCAAGAATCACCTTCTACTATAAATAGTAAGTATCCCATATGGGTACTTGCTATCAATGGTAATTCATACTTAAGGGGAAATTTTGGAATAATGGGACATAGAGGGATGATCATTCAGGTCAATACCATCATTCAGGATCATCCATGGGCATTTCTCATAGGGAATTCGAGACTCATCTCAGAGAATTCAACAGTATCTCCCGACACTCACTTCATGGGTTGAGTTGCATGAGTATATTGTGCAGGTGGAAG
The DNA here is from genome assembly GCA_018340775.1 of Taxus wallichiana var. yunnanensis. Lineage (NCBI taxonomy): Eukaryota > Viridiplantae > Streptophyta > Pinopsida > Cupressales > Taxaceae > Taxus > Taxus wallichiana. The sequence goes on along the minus strand of CM031242.1, from coordinate 440,585,481 downwards.
TTGCGTTCATCGACGTAGAACCATTTAATGGTGTTTTTAAACACTCATTCCAAAAATCATGAGCTAATTTGAAGGAGTTTCACACAAGTTTGAAGATTCAGAGTTTCATTGCATTGGGGTTTTCATCAACAAGGATAGTTGGAATTCATCAAGGGAAACATATTCTCTTCTTCTTCTATCTCTTTTCTCTTCATACCGCCAACTTTCTCTGTCTTCTCAATGTTCTAATTTTTCATTCGGGTTGAACTTTTTCATGTCCTAATGTTTCTAATGTAAAAAGTCACCTTTATGTTATAAAAAGGGACTTAAAAGTTTCCTAGGAAGTTGAAAAGCTATAAGTTGTGTGACGACATATGAAAAGGCATTAGGGGTAGATGATGATTCACCTCTCATTTTATAAATTGTAAATCCTTTCTCATTTCAAAGGGTTGGTGATTGATTTTGTAAACTCAAGAGTGCATTACGAGAACAAAGGAGTTATCCAAATTCTTCCATTCCCCTCATTTTAAAATTTCCTCCATTTCCCCACTATGTATAATTTTGGCTTGATAAATAAATACAACGAGTTTCTATCTATCTTTAACTAAGGTATTTCATGATAATTTGTGCTCATCAAATACTATTTGGTCTTATTGCTACTTGTAGATTTTTTTCTTTTAATTTAGTGCATATGATGAAGTTTCTAACTAGTGTGTGAAAGAATCTAATTTTCTACATGCGGTATTAGTTCCCTTACCTCATATTCTCTCTCCCTTCCCCACTTCTAGACAAATTCATCTCTAGCAAGCAATTGCTAGCTTTTCCAGCAGGTCGTGAAGTGCCCTATTGGATCCCGATCAGTAAGGCCACCAGAAGAATACATCTTTTCACTCGTGTATGCATATACGAAGCTACACTTTGTTAAGTATAGGCACTTAGACTTCTAGAGTGTTGGCAAGAAATCCAAAAATTTGTGCACCTAAGAAATTTTCTCACCAATATTTTTGGTGCCCATCGTAGGTCGAATTGGTAGCATTTGCACCCAAAATACACTCGCAAGGTCCCAAAATACAAAAAAAATCAAATATTAAAAAAGCAAAAGTAAAATTTCATAGAAATCTATTTTTGAAAGATACACTATCAATTCCTACACGTGAGCCTTCATATTTCACAATGTCCTTTCGTGTTCCCACCGCAAGAGTTTCCAAAGGTTGGTGAAGGAAGATACACTAGGTTAATCGTGTCCAAAGGTCTTATCAATTCCAATTTCAAGGCTTTACAAAATCAGCAAGAATGAATTAGAGATAATCCATACTTCTTCTCTCGATCCTCCTCTCCATCGGCTCTTCAAGTAGTTCACTTGACATTCCTATCTAAACTCTTGTTGATACTCCCCATTCAAATTCTCTAATTTTTCAACCACCCTTGAGCATTGAGTTCTCAAAAGAAGAATAATTTTAAGAAGAATATGTAGAAGTAAGAGATGAACTAGAGGTAGAAAATAAAATGGAAGATGAAGTAGAAAGCCCTCAACCCATTGTCCCGTGGTAAATAAATACAAGCCCACTCGCTCTTAAACCACCTCTTCACAACCTACCAACAGTTCCCGTGTAAGAAGTTTACAAATTTCAAAAGCGATGGAACACAAAATCCTAAAGAAAACATCGCTACTTTGACGACATCATACGGAATTCTTGGTTTCCAACATGAAGATGTCACTGTAAGACTGTTCGTGGAATCCCTCAAATAAAAATAAGTAGAATGGTTCTATCTCCTACCTTCCTAATCCATCACTTGTTGGAACAACATCAAGACTACTTTAGAGGAAATATTTAAATCAACTGAATACTATCAAGACCTCTTGGTGTAGTTGGCTCAAATGAAGAAAGGAGAAAGTGAAACTATGAGAGACTTCATGGCCCATTTCAACTAGTTGCTTCATAGGATACCGGAAGAAGATTCACCATTTGAAAATAATGTCAAGAGATTCTTTATTAGTTCTCAATCACCGGAGGTGGGATTTTTCCTATGAAGAGTTCAACTGAGGGATATTGTAGAAGCACAAAGATTGGCCATTGAACTTGATGACGATCTCATCCTATCTGGAAAGATCAAGAATCCCTCAAAGGGTAAAGATCAACATCCTGGAGATGAAAGAGATCCTTTTTGCATAAAATGTAAAATGAAATGGCGTCATTAAGGAGGGAAATATTTGAATGAGTTTCTTCTCAAAGAAAAATGCAAATCAGATTGCAGGATCACCCAAAAGGCTTTCCTTGGAGGCCCCACATGTCAATGAAAATTTTAGGAGTAAGGAAAATGAAGATAAGATTGAACAAGAAAGTGAAGGTGGTGATTCCTAAAAAGTGATGAGTTTGAGAATGATACAAAAATCAAATTCTGAAAATATTCTCAAGTAAATGAAGATGAAGAAGAAGATGCACCTAGCTTCTCATGTGTGGTATTCACTGTTCTCGATCGAGAAAGGGGATCTTTCTCTGTTGTTGCAAAGAAAAAAATTATCAAGATCCTCCCATGCAAACTCTGCAAAACAAAATAATCAATTGAGGATATTTGCTCCTGTCAACACTAAAATTTTCCTCCGTAATTTCTATTTCATTAATGTATGTATTAGGAATAGGATGTTGTTAAGTATAATTAGTAGTAGTGTCTGATAGAAGATAACGGTGCTGCTAGTATGATGCCACCAATAATGTATAGTATGGTAATAGTCAAAAGTACAATAGGAATGTTGTGGTAAAAAGTAAATATTTGTTGTAAGTGGTCCGGTAATGTTAAAATGTCAAAGTTGGGGTAAGTAGAGAAGTAGGGTCTACATGATTAGGAATTAGAAATATTATATTGGTAATAAGGACAAGGAGTGAGGTCATAAATATTTTGTGTATTTTATTTGTAAAAAGTCTAAAAATGTGGAACCCATGTGAAATGATAAGGTTTATCTTATCTTAAAAGATAAGCTTACATGTACAGATAAGAGTTAAGGTATGGAATATGATTCGTCAAAGTGGATTTCTTATCCTATCTTAGAGATAAGATGGATAAGCCTGGAAGTTCTATAAATAAAGAGGCCACCCCCCTCATTTAACATAGAAAGAAGTAGTGAGAAATATTGTATGAGTAAGTGTGTAAAGGAAGCCATCATTTTGAAGGTGTGTTAAAAAAACCATTAAGAAGTGTAATTGTGAAGTTTCTCCCATATTATTAGTGGAAGTCAAGTGAAGTCAGAACACTTGAAGTACCTCATGGGTGAGATTGTAACAATTACATGTTAATATTATAATTTACTCTGATATTTTATATTTATCATCATTCCTTCTTATCATAGTCTATGGTATTCTTGTGTTATGTTTGTTGTTGTGTTTCCATATTACATCCACCAAACTAAAAGCTATGCATTAGTTAATAGTCATAGCATGAGGAGTTCTCGGTGAAGAATTATCATAGTGCCGGGTTGGTGATGACATTTTGATTCCGTTGCTGCGACCATTCCTCGTTGGTGGATTTTCTATAGAGATATTCCCACTTAGTCAAAAATCATTTGGAGGGTAACCTTGTTTTTACTATCCATAGTAGTTATCATGGTAAAGTCACTTTTTGCCATGAATAGTATTTACCGCAGTAAAGTCACTTTTTACCATGAATAGTATTTACCGCAATAACTTCACTTTTTACTGTGAATAGTGTTTACCACAGTAAAGTCAGTTTTTATTGTAGTAAGTCAAGTTTTACCATAGTTTACCGTGGTCATTTCTATTTTCTATTATAGTGATTCCAATTATTTGTACACATAAGTCTTGTTGATTGTACTTATGGGTTAGTATTTCACTGTGGTTACTTTTGGAAATGGGGAAGATTCATGTTTTTTCAGCCCAATCTAATGAAGATGCTTCCTCTTTCATTCAAGAGTTTAAACGATCTTGTATTTGTAATGGCCTTATAAGAAAAGAACAATGGAATGAATATTTTCCTACATTTTTGGATGGTTAAGCCCTTAGGTGGTTTGAAACACTAGGTGATAATGTGAAAAAATCATACGATTTATTAACTCAAAAGTTTTCTTGAAGAATTTGGTGAACAACAAAACTATGCCAATCTCATGATCGATATCACAAAGCTATTCCAAAGAGAGAAGGAAAAGATAAGGGATTATCATGCTCGGGTTCTAGAGCTAAGGAGGAAGCTCGATGCCCGGATCCTGGAAGGAAGGATTAACGGATGGGTTGATGAATGGCATGGATAATATCCTCTGTAAGCACTTCATTCTTGGGATGAAGCCAGAGATTAGACAATGAGTGAAGTATGACCACCTAGCTACCATTGAACTAGCAAAGGAGATTGCAAGAAGGAAGAAGAAAGCATGGAAGAGGAGCCCAAAGAAATTGTTGCTAAAGTAGAGCCTACACCAAAGACCTTTGGTGTAGAATCCACAACCACTCTCGGTGAGCACAAATCTTTCTCCTAGTACATCTACTCGAGTATAAGATCTACTCAGAAGATGGGCCGATTAACTATTAATCTTCTTGAAGGAAAATAATTTAGTTCTCGGGAGAAGATAGAGGTCCAAAAAGAAATATTTCGAATGTGTATGTTATGGTTGTTATAAAAGGGTCATTATAAGTATAATTGTCTAGATAGAGATTCTACATCGTGTACAAGAGATAATGATAAAGGAAAAGCACTATGAATTATTTTGATGTAGTAGATAAGAGCATAAATAATGAAGTAGATGTGTTTGTAACAAAAAAGAAAGAAAGAAAAAGATAACTAAGATGGAAATGATCCTAAGAAGATGAAAGGAGAAACTAGTAAGAAACATAGGAGAAGAAAGTTGGGTGTGCGGGATTTTTGATTTCACAAGGACAACGACCATACTCCATCTTAGAAGATCTGTCTAAAAGGCCTGCAAATATTACATATGGTAAACTCTTGGCTATGTCTTCTGAGAAGAGGTGGGAGCTGCAAAGTGGACTCAATGATCGATGAAGGAAAGAGGTTGAGGTCCTTGTTTTAGAGGTAGGCAGCATCCCTATGCTCCACAAGCCGAGGTATTATGTAATGGTATTTCAATTCATGATGTCTTAGTTGATGGAGGTGCTACAGTTAATATAATGACTGAGTCTGTAATGAATATGTTGGGTTTAAAAATTGATCGCCCCTCAACACTTATGTTAATGTCATTAAATAAGGGAAAAACTAAACCAAAGGTGTAGTTTCAAATGTGGCAATATCTCATTATGGGTGTTGTATGTGTGGTAGACTTTCAAGTGATGAAAAATAGTACTGTTGTGTACCCAATGTTGTTGGGAAGGCCATGGCTAAGGATAGTTCATGCAATAAACTACTTGAATGAAGGATTCATGACACTTAGACATGGTAGAGAGAGGGGTGAAGATAAACGTGATCCCTCGGCATCATAAGGCAGAACCGTGGATTCAAGTGATGAAACTGATGATTGGACATTGTCTGATTACTCTAGTACCAGTGAAGTGGACACAAAAGATGAAGAAAGTGAGGTTGATGTTTTGGTCATGGATATCCTTCCAGTCACATCGACTCATGAACCCATAAAATTATCTGAAGAAGAAATTGATGATCGTCTCCAACAAATAAAGATTGGTGATGCTGTGATGGAGAGTGAGAAGGAATGCTACTCTAGCTCTTTCAAAGGTAAATACACTTGTTCAATTTTTATTACAAGGAACTCCATCAAGTAAGTTGGGTAGAACATTCTATTGAGCTGGTAGATGGTGCTAAGCCCATAAAGCAAATGCCATATATAATGAATCCTAATTTTTCCAAGACTATAAAATAAGAAATAGATAAGTTGCTTGATGCAGGATTCATATTTGCTGTGGAGAATTCAGAATGGGTTTCTCCCATTGCGATCTCAATAAAAAAGAATGGGAAGCTACGCATTTGTGTTGATTATAGGAAGCTCAATAAGGCAACAAAGAAGGATCATTACTATCTTCCATTCTCGGATCAGATCTTGGGCGAAGTAGCTAGCCAGGAGTGCTTATAGTTTCTTTGATGGATATAGCGGATACAACCAAGTTCGTATAGCGAGAGAAAGATCAACTAAAGACCATGTTCACCACTCCTTGGGAATGTTTACTTATAGAGTTATGCCTTTTGGGTTGTGCAATGCTCCAACAACGTTCTAACATTTGATGAATAGGGTGTTCGAACCCTACATTGGGAACTTCATCGAGTATTTATGGATGACTTTTTCATCTATGGGAGCAAGATGGACCACCTGCACTGATGGAGACAACATTTCAAAGGTTATATTAACCAAAAGCCTCACTAAACCCTACAAAGTGTGTCTTTGGATATTCTAAAGGCATTTTGTTAGGGCATATTGTATCCAGAGATGGTATTGGTACGATCCCGATAAAGTTTCAAAATAAAAGAGTTACCATTTCCTATGAATAGAAGTAAGTTGAGATCATTTTTAGGCCATGTGGATTACTATAGAAGGTTCATCAAGAATTTCTCAAAGATTGCATAGCCACTAACCCAATTTTTGAAGAATAACGTTACTTATGAACCAGAAATAAGGCGCATGAAGCTTTTTAACAATTGAAGGAAGCCCTGGTGTCTTCACCTATTCTAAAGAATCCAGATTGGAGCAAGCCATTCATTATGTACACTGATGCCTCAGATGCAACACTAGGAAGTACTTAGAGCCAAAAGGATGAAAATGGGAATGAACATCTAGTTTACTTTGGGAGTAGACAAATGAGCAGTGCTGAGGTAAATTATACTGTAACTGAAAAAGAGGCTCTAACTATCATTTTTTCTATAAAGAAGTTTAGAAATTACTTACTAGGGCAGAAATTCATAGTTGTAATAGATCATCGGGCTCTAAATTTATTGTAAATAATCCTAACCCATCGGGGAGCATAACAAGATGGATAATTTTGCTACAAGAATTTGAATTTGATATTATAGATAGACTAAGAAAGAAGTATGTCAATGCGAGATGCACTCTCTCGAGCCTATGATGGTTTAGGTTCATCTTGTGATGATGATGATTTCCCAGATGTGCCATTGTTATCCCTTGACACAATTCCTAGTTAATACATAGATATTTGGAATTATCTCAATGAATTCAAGTTTTCTCGATGGTGCCAATGCAAAGAATAAGAGGTAGATTATCAAGCAAGTCGTCCATATTCTATTCTCGCATGGAGTATTATTTCGAATAGGACCTGATGGACAATACAAGAGGGTAGTTGGACGTGATCAAGGGAAGGAGCTGATAGAAGAATTCTAAAATGGTACATGTGGAGGACACTTCTTTGGACAACTTACAACAAGAAGGATCTTGGATGTAGGTTATCACCGCCCACTTTTTAGAGATTGTTATAATTATTGTAAGACATGTGATATTTGTTAAACACATGGTAACCGTAAGACTTCATTAGCTCCATTATGCCCTATTCTTCCACTTGGTCCCTTTTAAAAGTGGGGAATAAACATTGTAGGTCCACTTCCAACTACCCCATGCCAAAATAAGTATATTGTAGTTGCCATAGATTATCTAACCAAGTGGGTTGAAGCTATGCCATTGAAAACAACTTCCATGGATGAAGTGGCAAGGTTCATATATGAACGCATTGTCACCGGATTTGGTTGTCCATTAGAAATTATGTATAGATCAAGGAATCCACTTCATTAATGAGGTGGTAGAAGCTCTAGTCGATAAGTTTTCTATTAAGCACATGAAGGCAACAACATACAAGCTAAGCACAAATGGACAAGTGGAATGAACAAATTTTGTGTTGTGTCAAATTCTAGCAAAAGATGCAGCCTTGTAGGTACATAAGTGGGATAAAAGGATTCATGCAGCATTGTGGGCATATAGGGCAACATTAAAGTCGAACAGGATACTCCCATTTCGGTTGGCTTATGGCATTGATCCAGCTTCTTCCTATTGAGTTTGATATTCCCACTTGTGAGAGTTATGAAAAATGAAAGGATGGATGAAAGTGATTCATAAAAAAGAAAGGTTGGTACATCTTCATTTGCTAGAGGAAATGAGGGAAATAGTTAAAGATACAAGCTATAAGAAGAAAATGAAGCGAAGGAATACTTTGATCAAATGATCCATTGGTCTCCATTTCATGTGAATGACTTGGTTCTAGTATATGATTCCGAGATACAAAAAAAAAAGACAGAAAAATTTCTTCCAAAATGGATGGGGCCCTACAAAATTGCAGGCAATGTGCATGAAAATGGTACGTACTCAAGATCGGGAGGAATTGGATGGCACTCCCATTACGAAATGGGTTAACCACGACAAGTTGAATATTTTCCAAGCACCAGAATAGTCTACTCCGAGGACAGAGTAGAAGTTAGGAAGGGAGAAGATGTCGACACTAAAATTTTCCTCCGTAATTTCTATCTCATTAATGTATGTATTAGGAATAGGATGTTGTTAAGTATAATTAGTAGTAGCATCTGATAGAAGATAACGGCGCTTCCAAAGATCGACGCTGCGAATAATATATAGTATGGTAATAGTCAAAAGTACAATAGGAATGTTGTGGTAAAAAGTAAATATTTGTCGTAAGTGGTCCGGTAATGTTAAAATGTCAAAGTTGGGGTAAGTAGAGAAGTAGGGTCTACATGATTATGAATTAAAAATATTATATTGGTAATAAGGACAAGGAGTGAGGTCATAAATATTTTGTGTATTTTATTTGTAAAAAGTCTAAAAATGTGGAACCCATGTGAAATGATAAGGTTTATCTTATCTTCAAAGATAAGCTTAGATGTACATATAAGAGTTAAGGTATGGAATATGATTCATCGAGTGGATTTCTTATCCTATCTTAGAGATAAGATGGATAAGCCTGGAAGTTCTATAAATAAAGAGGCCACCCCCTCATTTAACATAGAATGAAGTAGTGAGAAATATTGTATGAGTAAGTGTGTAAAGGAAAGCCATCATTTTGAAGGTGTATTAAACAAGCCATTAAGAGGTGTAATTGTGAAGTTTCTCCCATAGTATTGGTGGAAGGCAAGTGAAGTCATGAACACTTGAAGTACCTCATGGGTGAGATTGTAACAATTTCATGTTAATATTATAATTTACTCCGATATTTCATATTTATCTTCATTCCTTCTTATCATAGTCTATGGTATTGTTGTGTTATTTTTGTTGTTGTGTTTTAAGATTACATCCACCAAACTAAAAGTTGTGCATTAGTTAATAATCATAACACGAGGAGTTTTCGGTGAAGAATTATCATAGTGCCGGATTGGTGATGACACTCCCACCCTCTATGGAGTCCATATTGTTGAAGTCTCGATTGTATAACAAATAAGAAGTCTCTAGAAATTCAAGTAAGTCTTCCAATGCCTCTTCTAATTCTAAATTTAAATTTTCTCTGTAAAACCTAGTACTTTGAAAGCTCTTAGTTTACCTTTCAAGATCCCCTATGTTCTCCAAAAAAATCTACTCCTACTTCTAAACTTGTCCTAAATCTAAAATCAGTCCCTTCATCACCCTCACCTGCATCTGCTCCTTTTGACTTCATAGAATACAAAAACAAATCCAAACTGTAGATTACTAAAACGAAATATTTACGGACTCACCTCGAACAATTTGAGATATTTATTCAATACATCAGGAGTGGTAGTTTAACACCCAATTCTATAGCTCCTAGTTCTAAAGGAATACTACCAAACCCACCTACACCTCCATCATATAACATTCTTTCATTGAGTACATCCAAGATTGATATGGTTGACCCTCTCTATGTCTCTCTTCTTGTTGGATATTATGTATTGAAAAATTACATAATAGATTCTTGTGCCTCCAAATATGTAATGCCCGTAAAGGTCGTTAAGGCTCTAAAACTCATCATGACTCCACTGTAGCTCTTATTACTCCTTGGAGTCAAAAGAGGTCTCACTTGTAGGGAAGGTTAAAGATGTACAGGTGACTCTCACCAGATTTCTAGATAAGAAAATTTCAGTGATGATTTAGTAGCAGACATTCCAGCTTCATTTAGAATGTTACTAAGTCGAAGCTTCTACCAATACTTGGGAGGGAAAATTAAGATGAATTGGTCATCCGTAACCATACCAATGAAGGGAGACATAGAGAAATTGATTCCAGAGAAGAATATGAGGTACACAATATGAAAGTCCCGAAGCCTAGAAACCAACATATTATATCAAGATACCTGTGGATGAATCACTTTGTGAAAACGAGGAGGAAGAGAATATTGAAAGAAATGATAACCAGATCATACCAAGCCAAGAACACAGATGCTAATCAAACACCACGATCTTTAAGATGAAAGTAATTCATCGTAATAAATTTACATAAAACCTTTGCAAATGAATAAGTAGCAATATCATATATTATTATGGAACTCAATGCAATACATTGAGAATTGGCCTTGCTTAAATAGGAAAGGAATAACAATCTAAGAACCAGTCAAGGTCATAGATCAAGCCATAAATCAAGGAAATAACTAGTCATCAAAGAACTAGTTAAGACCATAGATTTAGGAGAGAACTAGACATCAAGGATCTAGTCAATACCATAGATCAAGGAAAGAACTATACCTAACAAATAGATAATATCTCCTAATATCTAAATAAGATAAAATAAATATCCACACACATAAGTGGGTGAGGATAAATACAATAAAGGTAAATAATGTACCTAGGTGAACATAAGCTAAGGTAAATACCTACTCTAACACCCCCTCAAGTGAAGCTAGGGGCCAAAATAGAAGTGGCATATCCACAGTATGAGTCCCGACAACTAGGCCTGATGAGGTACTCATGTACAATAACTAGGAAAAAGGGACACCACAAGGTACCCAAAACCAATAACAACAAAGTAGAGACAGAAAGACCTGCTCCAAGGCATCCCAAGAAGCTCGGCTCAAAAACTTGTACAATGTTGAAGAAGTTTGGTGTGCACTATGGTTTGAATCCACTACTCGATCACAAAACTTAAAAACAACTGACACTGGGCTCCACTAGAATAGCTCCATACAAGGAGACTGTCAATGGAGTGATGTCGAAAGTGCAAAAAAACACCAAACATAATTTGATCAAGTGCTACAAATAGGTGTGCCACGATCCAAGAACAATAACCAAAGCAACAAGGCAAGGACATAAAATCCAGAGTGTCATGATCTAAGAAAAGCCAAGGTAACAAGGCAAGGACATGAAACCCGAAGAAGCAGGATCAACACCACACCCTCCCATACTGCTGAATGGGTGGAGTGATGCTACAAATCTGTATGAGTTACCCAAAACAACTACTCGAACACTAACAAACTAACACTGGGCTCCACCAGAATAGCTCCCCCATAAGAGAGACTGTCAACATGCCAAAAGTGTCAAAATACAAATACAAAATCTCTCAACAAACAAGAGAGATACACTACACCTGCTAAATAAAAATGCTCAAAACAAGAAGCATCACAATGCATAAGGTATAGAAAGTGGAGCAAGAGGCCAAATGGTGGAGGAGCCATGCCTATAGAGTCCTCTCAATGAATGCCTATGTCACCTCCATGAGTGATCAGATATCCACCCCAAATCAACACGGATGGATGAAGAAGATGCCTGCATATGACTTGGTATAAAATGCACAATGGGTGTATCTAAAAGAACATCAAAATGTGTGTTAGGTTGATCATGTCGAAAAACTGAAATCTCGGGTTTCTCAATCTTGAGTAAAGGTGCAGAACTCATGTGTCATGATCCTCGAAAGAGTTGAGCAAACAAAAAAATGATCTTTGTCAATGTGTGATCCCAAAGAAGTATCTGCATGAAAATCAATGTCATGGCAAGAATTTCACTTAACATGTGGAAGAGAGGAAACAATACCCTGTGAATGTCTGCCATAATGACTCCACTAGTGAGACCCATATAATGGAGCATGCGAGAACTAAATGCAGTGGTATGCTTCTTAAAAAATCCACGTAGTTGAGAAGTAGGATACACAACATGTGGTATTGTAATAGGCACAAATGTGGAAGAGCATGTAGTAACAAGCTTCATAGGTGTATGAGCATCAAGAGCAGGAACAGACTCAAAGAATGATAGATCAATGTCAATGGTGGGTACAATGCAACATCTGCAAGTGGACTCGGAGCATGACCACAATATGATGGTGATGTAGGTTAGCAAGTTTGTTCTACGGGAGTGTATTATTGTATCCTTATCGTGAATGAGTGATTGTAGAAGAGAATTTCACTTCTTGAGCGATCTATTTTCTACCACAAATTTTATAGTATCCTCTTGAAGTCTACATACTTTAGAGAAAAGCATATCATTCTTAGAATCCATGATAGGCACAAACTACAACACCCAAAAAAATTAGGACGTTAGGCTCAGCAGAAATTACATCCACAATTGATTACTTACAACACTCCTCCATATTTGGCACTTTATAATTATAGTGCAAGTCTCAAAATAAATAACTCCAATGCTAAGAGCATAAAAAAACAAGCACTTTTGCAAAAAATGGCACTCAAAACTGAGTTACCAATCAAAAGATACAAGATTTTTAATATTTTACTCAGTTATTTATTTTAGGTGCCACTAACACAAAATAAAATGTTGTTGCCTTCACCACACAAATAAAATTAAAGGGGGTTTAATTTAAGCACCTACTAGTAGGAATCACAATCTTTAAGCCCTCATATGACCAAGGCATATGACTAAGGGCTAAGGATTTTAATGGGTGAATTATCAAAATTATGTGAAATCCAAAAACCCGGTAAAAATTTTCCTCATTTTCTTCACTTGTGGTGATCCCAACGCGTACTTGTGTATTTCACTACAACCACAAAAAAACCACAAAAACAATTGCCCCAAAAATGGCTGAGTTTACAGTCGATCTTAGGGTTTTCACACCTTCCGGATCCAATGGAAGCCTCTGTTTTGCATAAAAATGCATGCAACAAAAAAATATGACCAAATCCCAAATATATGAATACACAAAGATTTTATTTGTAAAATAAAACTTACAGATGGATGTCAACAACAATCTCCTGCTCTGATACCATGAAAGGAATGATAACTAGATCGTACCAAGCCAAGAACACAGATGCTAATCAAACACCATGATCTATAAGATGAAAGTAATTTTCCAGAATAACTTTACATAAACCTTTGCAAACAAATGAGTAGTAATATCATATATTATTATGGAACTCAATGCAATACATTGAGAATGGGCCTTGCTTAAATAGGCAAGGAATAACAATCTAAGAACTAGTCAAGGTCGTAGATCAAGCCATAAATCAAGAAAATAACTAGTCATCAAAGAACTAGTTAAGACCATAGATTTAGGAGAGAACTAGACATCAATGATCTAGTCAATACCATAGATCAAGGAAATAAATATACCTAACAACTAGATAATATCTCCTAATATCTAAATAAGATAGAAGAAATATCCACACACACAAAGTGGGTGAGGATAAATACAATAAAGGTAAATAATGTACCTAGGTGAACATGAGCTAAGGTAAATACCTAATCTAACAAATATTCCCATATTGAAAGGGCCAAACATGCCTTCCTAGAGAGGCATGGACCTTGAAGAAGCATTGAGGAGATTTTAAGTATAATAGGGCAGCCCTAAATTGCTAGATGATGCAAACCATGAAGAAGAGGAAATGGTTCTTGATGGTCTTTAAGAAGAAAAATAAGCTTATTTTCTTATCCATGATGAGGAGATGTTCTCATTCCCATTCAAAGATGAGGAATCCCTTAATCATGTCATCCATGAAGAGATAGAGCGAGTCCACATTAAGCCCTAAAATAGTGGTAAAGAACCATCCATACAAGAATTGATAAGAGCCACGGAAGAAACAAAAGACCCTGAGCTCAGTCTTGAACTCCTGATGTAAGCCATGAATCTTCAAGATAAATGTGAATCTGATTTGAAAGCCTTAACTGGTGTGAAGGTTGGCCATGTTGAAACAAATAAAGATGAGAAATATAATGCCCCTCTTGCACCAATGGTTGATGGATGTAATGATGAAATCGAGGTATTTTCTTTCCCATTTGAAGAGGAAGACTCTTTCCATGATGAAGAAATTGAAGCAAGGAGTTTTGAGGCCTTTGAAGTTGAAGCCCCTCTAGACAAAGGAGTGATAGAATGCAACAATTCCCAAGATGATGGAGTAATCCCTCTAGATAGTTACCTTGAGCTGCAAAATAAAGATCCTTCAAGGCATACAAAGATGAGCTACAGGAAGTAACAAAGGAGATCTTTGTGCAAGAACTATTGGATGCAGTAGAAGTTGTGGAAGACCCCAAGCTGATTATTGATCTCTTAACTCATGCCATGGCCATACAAGACAAGTATGAGTTTTCCTTTGATCCTCCAGTTAGTACTCAAATGCCTCATAGTGGAGTAGACATAAAGGATGAATCTAATGTTTATCATAGAGAAGATGTCAATGAGCATAGACCCGGGAAAGAAAGAAACTCATAATATTCAATAAATTTGAATGAAAATCAGCTCTAGGGCAATTATGAGATGCTCAATGAAAAATCAACTATGTGGATAAACACAAAAGGCAAGTGGCACTATGAAACCAATTTCAAATAACATGAAGGCAATGTAATTTCTAAGCGAAGGCCTAGGAATCAAGAATATCACATGGGATCACTCCTATAAAAAACACAGACAGTCATGAAAGCACCCAACTTTCATTAACAGCTAAGGAGAGGAGGCTACTTTCAGGAACTAGTCAATGGCTTCGTAGAAAAACATCACTCAGGGTTGCCCACTCAAGGGTAACTTTTGAGGATGTAAAATTTCTTCAAAGGATGAAAGGTTATTGTTAGGTGTGTTTCCCTTTCTGTTGCATGTGTTTCCCTTCATGTTGTGTTTCATGTGTTTCCTTTGTGCCATTTTGTGTATGTGTGTGTGTTTCCTTCTTCATTATCTTTCTCTCTTGTAAATTGTACATGAATTCGTAGGGCCCAATGGATAAGGCAATGGTTAATGGATCATATGGTCTAAAGTTGAGATTTTAGATTCCCCATGTCATGTCTTTGCTTTACTTAGTCCATGTTATTTTCTCCAGCTAGAGCCATTTGTTTTCATGCAAATGTGCAATTAGATAATTAACAATTTCGAGCATATCAGCTATACCCCTTTGTTAATTTTTAAAAGTCTTATCATTCCAAGGCACCTTGGGTCTACCTAGTCAATAAAAGTGACCTCCTAATTAATTTTATCTCATCCACCTAGGTGGTTTAGGAAATTCTACTCATTCCCCCTGGCAATTTTAGGAGTTCATTGAAATTTTCATGCTTAAGGAAGTAGTGGTAAGGGCTATCATTGGATTTCCTAGGAATGGAGAAACCCCATGGAGTAGAACAAAAAAAAACTAGACATGGAGGTGATCCAAAGGCATTGGAACATCATGGAAGAAATTCAAGGATATTCTTGAAGGACTTGGAAAATTTGGGGCAATTTTATAAAAATTAGGGTTCACGAGGCCTAGGTAATGCATAGACTAACAAACCCGTTGAGCTTCGAAGGTGATTATGGGAGATCTAGATGGAGTGAGGAGGGGAAAAAACATGGTTAGAAAGGGAATTCCAAGGCCTACAATATGGGGAAATTATTTTTTTCACAACACTTTGGCGCAATGGTTTTGAAAGTAGTTTTTCTCATGTATAGGTGGATTACTAGATCAAAAATCCAATTTTTCAGGGATCAAATGGACAAATCAAGACCCAAAACCTTCACCTTTGGATTCAAAAGGAAATTTAAAGTAACGATCATATAAAATTTAGTAAAAATTCAATCAGAACTCAAGATATTGTTGTCGCAAGTTATCTTCAAGCTTCGAGGAGTTAGCCAAATTTTCAATTCCAGGATCCCGACGGGATTTTGTGTCCCTCATGTCCCTCAATTTGAGGGAAATCAAGTTTGGGAAAATTTCTCTAGGCCCCATGAAGCCCTCTTGACCCACATATGACCTCTAGGATTTCCAGTTTAGCCCTCAAGTGCTTGCGGATATCAAAGCCTTCACTATTGGATCGCCGCCACGTGTCATTACCTAGAGCGAAGTGTGTAATTTGATGCCACTAATGTACCTTTTAGGTGAGGGATATCAAACATGGAAAAATTTGTGAAGACCCTAATGAGAATCCTATTCATGTGTTCTCTTCAAGAGTGAATTTCTAGCCCCCAAGTGCATGTCGGGCCTCCATTCTCAACCATAAGATCTTCATCATGTGTCATCACCTTGCTCACCATGGAATTTGATTTACCTCATGTACCTTTGAGGTGAGGGATAGAAAACATGAAAAAATGTTCCTACCCTTTCATGCATTATTTTTGAGTAATTTAAATTTGACACTTAGCCATTTTCCCCCCATTTCTTCTTCACAGCTTCATACCTTGCCATGGATTTGTTCATGATTGTCCGAAACCCAGTCCACCATTGTCACTCCAAACCAACTCACATAGCCAAAAAAATCATCCACCTTATGAAAATTCATAGGTCTCAAAGAAAAAAGGGTTAAAAACTCGAGTAATGAAGAAAAATAAAGATTTTTTGCTAGATAACCACGAAGTAACCAAATCAAAAAATCCTCATATCTTGTAAATTACAAGTCGATTGAGGGGTTGTCTTTTGAAGACTTCCAAAATTTTCAATAATATCAAGATGCAACAAATAGGAGGTCGAATGGTACCCTGAAATATTTGTTCCAACAAAATCCCCATTTCATGTATCTTGACTCACATTTGTGGATTCCCCATCAATATAGTAATGGAAACAAGCTAAAAACTTGCACATAGACTCAAAATGGAAAACCTATCGTAATGGAAGTTTTTGTAATGGAAGTTTTTTTCATGAAAGGAGACAAAAACAAGACCTGCAAATTTTGAGCTCCATTAATGGCCGCCATGGCAGCTCTGTGCTCAAAGCCACTACCAGGTGAAAATTTTAAATTTTATTTCCAAGCATTCTAGTGGGTGAAATGAAGTGAAATTCAGAGGACATGACCCCGATGACAAGATGAGTCTAGAAAAATATGCTTCATCGCAAACTATGTAGTGGAAGTACACTTTCTAAAAATAGTAAGTTTTCCTATACATACTCGCTATGTTTGGAAAGTTGTCATCAAAAGCGGCTATGGAAAAGGCATTGTGCGCTGAAGATCACTAGGAAGCCAAAATGATTTTCCGAAGCATAAAATTGTGAAAACGACCACTTACTAAAAATAGTAAGCTCTCTATATGGGTTCTTACTAAAAATAGTAAGTCACCCCAAGAAGTAGCTGAGGGAAGTTAGTATGCACATGATTGAATGAAGAACTTCATGACATTAAGATGGTTAAGAAGAAGCAAGAATCACCTCTTACTATAAATAATAAGTCTCACATGTGGGTACTTGCTATCAATGATAAGTCATACTCAAGGGGAAGTTTTGGAACAATGGGACATAGAGGAATGATCATTTAAGTCAATACAATATTTTGGGATCATCCATGGGCATTGCTCATAGGGAATTCGAGAATCATCTCGGATAATTCAACAATACCTCCAAAAACTCACTTCATGGCTTGAGATGTAGGAGTATATTGTGTAGGGTGGAAGTTTTGGTCAATGGAAGAACCATTCGGTAGTGTTTTTAAGCACTCATTCCAAAACATCTCGTGAGCTAATTTGAAGGATTTTTGCATGAGTTTGAAGACTCGAGTTTCATCGTATTGGGGCTTTCCATCAACAAGGTTTGTCGAAATCATCAGGGGTAACATCTTCTCTTCTTCTCTCTCTCTCTCTCTCTTCTCTTCATACCCCCAACTTTATCTCTCTTCTCAATTTTCTAATTTTGCATTGGGGTTGCACTTTTTCATGTCTTAATGTTTCTAATGTAATAAGTCACCTTTATGTTATAAAAAGGGACTTCAAATTTTCCTAGGAAGTTGAAAATTTGTAAGTTGTGTGAGGACATATGAAAATGCATTGGGGGGTAGACGATGAGTCACCTCTCATTCTATAAATTGTAAAACCATTCCCATTTCAAAGGGTTGGTGATTGATTTTGTAAACTCAAGAGTGCATTGAGATAACAAAGTAGATTGACGTAGCCTAGAATTTACCAAAGAATAACCTTGCACACTAGCACATCACTAAGCCTAGGCGAGCACTCACCGAAGCACGCAAAGGTGTCGGGGCCCCTCTTTAGGGTTTCTTGTGTAGGATGTTAGCAAGATGAAGAGTTAATGTATTCATATCCATAGTTAGGATAACATTCTAAAGAGAATATTCTAGATCTAATTCTAAAGAGTAATAGATTTAAGTAATAGCCATAATGAATTCAACCATGCAAGAACCAGTTATACTCATGACTAACACCTTGATTCAACCAATACACTCCATTATATTAAACACATTAAATAGACAAAATATTCTTACAATAAATAATACCATATCTCATGCGTGTATCGATTTGGCAAAGATAACTACATAATAACTTATATCCAGTTCTCATATACTACATAGATCACTACATATTTATAAGGGTGGGGACTTGCCCTTCACTATTTGCATAATTCCCAAAATAGGTCACATGATGAAAATAACTATGTGCCTTTACAATAATAGACACACATGCAAATGCGCTAACAATAGATCTCTTCTGGTTAATTGGTAGTAAAAATTCTATTATTAGCCCAAACCCATGCAAAGCACTTAGTAGACACTCTTCCCAAAATAGCTTATGTGTGTCGTGCAAGTCTTTATCTAGTCTTTGTACTCTGCACACTATCTCCAAAATAGCACTTTGTACATGTGAAAATGACTAAGTCCTGAATCATGTCCTTTTATTTTATGCATGTGTCTTTCCCTATCCTTATATGCCTTTAAACGTGCCATGCTCTCACATGTGAACCTTCTATGTTCCTTTTGCTAATTATCATACTTTGTCTCCTTTTAAATGTGTTATTTATGCATCTTTAGCTTTGATCTCTTCTCTTAGTGCTTTGATAGTGGCATATTTTTCCACATTCTTGCGCGCCACCTTTGTAGATACCTTTACTAAGGCATTACTCACCTATTCATTAGTCATAACAGTCAAGTTGATGGTTATGTGCCTATTTTGTGATTCCTTCCTTATTCTCCTTGACATACATGACTCTTGATGCACATCAAAATTAGGCTCATCCATGTGATTTTGCATGGACCATGAAAACTATTTCCTCATGCATGTAGTTACCATGTCAGGGTCCATCAACTCCCATCCATACAAGTCCTTGAGGCCCAATGTATTTTGAAATTATGTGTGACCAATTTTACTTGTGTCCTCTTCATATCCCATAACTATTGTGTTCAAAAAAGGTTACAAAAGCTATGGAATGGGGTAAGAACACTCAAGAACCCCAAATATTTGTGCAAAAATGATCAATGGACCATCAGTTAAGAAGTAAACAAGGATTCCTACTTTGCATGCATTAGTTTAAAGTAAACAAGAAAACTTAACAAATATAATTACCCTCTATTCTTGAAAGCTTAAATAAGTGAGCCTAATAAGGATCTAAGCAATCAGTTTGTGCTTAAGAGAATGGGATCTCACCATTAATGGATTCAAGGCCAATGGTTCTTCCCATTTACTCTATGGTGTGTGATGTGTTGTAAAGGATAAAGCAAATAGCTCAATAAGATGAAATAAAAATCCTACTCCTAGCAATAATACTATAGTTTATGTTAGAGGGAAGAAGTGTTCTTATAAATGAGAGGGGGTAGTGGGCTATTTATAGTTTTCCATTTAGGAAAGTGGGAGATTTGGGTGCATGTGGGACAAATAGAAAAATCCAAAAAGCACCTTTAGCAAGTCAAAGTAAGATTTGACTAGGTTTAGAAGAGATTGACCATGGTTAAGACTAGTTAACCATGTTTAGAGAGTAATTAGGATTTTGAGAGGGTTCTGAGAGGTCTAATCAATCCAATGGAATGGATTGATAGTCTAGGAGGCTAGTAGAAGTAGCTTAGAAAGGAATTGGAAGAGGATTTAGCCAATAAGAGGCTATATTAGCATGTTCAATTGGTTTATAAGAGGAATACAACTAAAAGGGGGTTAAGAAAGGGGAGTTAGATAGGTCTAATTAATGGCATGTCTTCAATTTTCAAGGAGGAGAATAATTAGGGTAATATTAGGAATAATAGTGCTTTGATCAAACTACAAGTGTCTACAACTGGTGAAACATACTCCCCACTTTCCTTCCTTGATCTTGTCCCCTTAGGAACTTGAGAGCCAAGGTTTGGAGTTGGATCTTATATGTTCTAAGTAGTATCTTTCTTTGTTTCTCTTGGCTTCTGTAATCCTTCTTCCTCAACCGTGTAATTTCTTCATCCTTGGGATATTCCACATCCTTTGGTTGTATAGGCAATCCAGTGTGCTCTCTTGAAATCCTCTGCCTCCTCATTTAGCTTCAATTTTATCCTTCTCTTCTTAGCTATCTCTCTTTTTGGAGAGATTCATGGTGATCTTCGTACTAATTGTGAAGTAGTGCCTTGAGTTTTGTTCATCTAAACACCCTCTTAAAGTTACATTCTTCAGGATATGATGCTACTTCCATTTCTTCATATCCTTATTCTTATGTCCGGGTGGAATAATTGTGTGCTCAGCTTCTACCCTATCCTTCGCTTTCTTCGGCCTCTTGTTATCTCATTTTTGAGTTTACGCCAAAAATGAGATAACCCTAAGAAATTTTTGAGCTGGTTTTCTAAAAATTACCTTTCAGAGAGATAATCGGGTTTTCGGGTTTCACAAGCAAGACAACATGTGTCTTGGATGCTTCATGTCATGTGTTCCCAAAACCTGAAACCCGCATCAAGTAAGGCGAGTCGGGTTTGCGGATCTTCCAAGCATCGAACATGCCTTCGTCAAAACATGCTTCATGTCGCATGTCTTCCGATCCCCGAAACCTGGTTTACTCCTTTGTTTCGGGTTTCCGAGGCTATCAAACATCATGCTTCATGTCGATTGTTTCCCGCAACCCGAAACCTGAATTACTCTAAAAACCTTTGTGTCGGGTTTCCAGATATCCCAAGCATGCTGACATGGCATTAATGCCGAGTTGTCGGGTAGTTGGCACGTGTCAACTGAAGTGTATTAAATGCAAATTTTCTTATATATATTCAGATTTCCACGTCATTTTTACCAGACGTACTTTTTACCTCGTGGATTTTTGCGCATGCATCTTCGACCCCGAAACCCAAAACTCACCTCTGTGCCCGATTGCATTGCTCATTTTTTATCATTCCTTGTCCTGGTTGAAGGTATTTTTCTTCATTCTTTGTTTGTGGTTTTTGTGGATTAATTGTGTAAGGAATTCTTCCAAGTTTCTTATCAGGGTTGTTGTGGGGTTTTTATCTTTTCCATTTTGGGGGTTGTTTTCAAATCAGGTTTATGTTTTAGGGTTTTCCCCCTTTGGAATTAGCACTTTGTTTTATCCCTCAGAATGTTGTTATAATTAAAAATATGTTCGGGATATAAATGGTGAAGGAAAAACTTGCATGTTTCAAATACCCTATTCCCTCTTCTCGGGTTTCGCAGGGTGCTTTGCAGTGTTCAAAACCCGCAGTATATCAGAAAATTTAAAGTGTCGAGGTTTTGAAGTCTCCGGCATCCTCCCAGCGTGTCGGGTTATTTCAAGTCTCTGGCATCTCCAGTGTGTCGGGGTTTTCGCAGTGTTCAACATCTCCTGATCTCCGACACTCTCCTCCTTCGAAATCCCTCATGTCGATCCTGGTCCATCACAAGAAAAGACTGAAAAGTCAGGGAGGATGAAATACAAATTCAGGAAGGTGGAGTCTCCATCCTATATTGACTGTAATTTCGACATCCGAGATACAGAGCTCGGAAACGTAGACATGGAGGATTTCTGGAATAGGGTCAAGAGCCCTTCTCAAACTCCATGGATGAAATCGATAGTCGACAGTGGCCTACCTCTTGTGGTAGGCTTCCCTATGTCCACTCAGTGCCCCGAGTTCATCTTGGCCTGTGCTTCAAATTATGACTCTGCTTCTCGTTCTGTGAAAAACCAGCGCGAGAAGTTGTGATCAAATTGGACGGAGGTTACTTTGATGACCTTCTTAAGCTGCCTAATTTTGAAGAATATGGAGATATGGATCTCAAGTCAGCCCAAAAAGCTTGGGACAATGATCAGGAGGATTGCATCAAGCACGTGAATAAGAAGTTCCTGATCAAAGCCAAACCGGCTATTTCCAGGTTCCCAAGACTTGTTCCCAGAAGTGATTTCATTCAGGAAATCAATGATATCATCACTCTGTTGAGTCGGGTTTTTGGTTTTCCCGAATCAAATGTTTTCCAAGGGTGGATGTATCAGTTCATGATCACTATTAAGAAGAATCAACAAGGAATTGATTGGGGTACTCTCATTAGTAATGAGATAGATTCTCAAATGACAACAGTCCTGTCTACAGGAAAATTTTACATGTCCTCGTATGTCACCTATGCAGCGGCCGGTATGAGGAACTATCCCGGGTTGGACACCAAGGGAAACAAGACAGTAGAACATATTTATCAGTATTTCCCTCAGCTGACAAGAAAAGGGTCTCAAGACCAATTCAGAAGGGTAAACGATGCCTTCTTTTATGAGAACATCTGCAGGTTAAGTCCCGAACTGAGGAAAACAAGAGTATCTGATGAAGCATGGGCTGAAGTTTCAAAATGGGGTTGTGTCTTCTTACAATTTAAGAAGTTCACATATCTTCGAGTAGTCATGTACCCAGGGGATCCTTTCTGTTTGCCCAGATATCCAGGGGACAAACTAATCTTGATGGAGTTGGTTAGGCAATTGTTGGATTTTCACAAGTTTCAACAAAGTAAACACAAGGCTCTGTATTATCTTTCCCAATTTCTATTGGAAGGTATACTTGTTCGACAGTGGTGAAAGCCAAGAATGTTGTCCATGAGCTTCAAGATAAGTTGAAGAAGCACATGAAGCCCCGAGATGGGTTTGATATTCGAGGAGTCCTCAGGGCGTATGGAACTCTGCACCTGCACAGACCAAGCATAGAGGACATCTGGATTGATCTACGTGATGAGGTTCTGTCTGAAGAAAAGATCATAGCAGATTGACACTTGCTGAGATTCAAACACTTGAGCTTGCTAACTTACCAGAAGGTACTAGCGATAATGAAAGTGTTCTGGACCTTTCCTATGATGGACTGAATGAAGATCAATATGTTTTCCCACCTATTGATTGGTCAATCAGTGAAAAAGCCTCCATTACAGATAGGTCAGCTCTGATTCTTGCACGCACCAAAGCATGGCTCGCCTCTTGGGGAATGAGTTTTAAAGATGATAATTTTTCAAAGTTGGTTGCTTCAGAGGTGGGGCCCTCCAAAAAGGGAAAGGACAAAAGATCTTCTAAGGGGCCTATAAAGGTCAAGTTTGTCAAGAAGAGAAGAGAACGAGAAATCTCTTCAATTGTTTCTCCAGTTGAAACGGTGAATGTGCCAGAATCACCAACACCACCAGAAATAGGAGAAATTTCTTTGGAAGGAGAAGGAAGCCAGCCTCTGGTTTCACCATTTGTTGACTGCCCAACTGAAGAGACCTTATCTCTTGCATCCCAGACCTTGGAGTCTGGATCTGCGCTTCCTCCCTCACAACCACTTCTACCTCCTCATTCCCCATCAACTTCTTCAATCATGGCCAGCATTTTCTCTGGACTCTCACCCCTCTCTGCTGGTACCAAAGTAATCACCAACACGCCCCCTCCTGTGCCTCTTTTTATTGAATCTGCTACCACATTGGTAACTGTTTCCCCTCCACTAATAGATCCTTCTCCCCCTGAAAGTATGATACCAACTCCTACAACAGTGGCAACTCCCTCTGATACACCACAATGGCTACTCGAGCAAACTCCAAGGAAGAGGAAGGTGATTGTACCCATACCAGCCTTTGATTTTAGCTCACTCAAGGCTTCTACTACTAAATCAGCCAAGAAACCCAAAACAGTTTCAAGGGTTTTGGTGGACGCTTCAGGGCATAAGTTTGCAGAGATCGCCACTCCTGCGACTGACAAAACTAAAGAAGACATAACAGC
This sequence comes from Taxus wallichiana var. yunnanensis, assembly GCA_018340775.1. Lineage (NCBI taxonomy): Eukaryota > Viridiplantae > Streptophyta > Pinopsida > Cupressales > Taxaceae > Taxus > Taxus wallichiana. The sequence goes on along the minus strand of CM031242.1, from coordinate 440,561,380 downwards.
TTCTGATTATCAGATAACCAGGGTGGCTCTAGGAGAGGTGACAATGGAAGGAGCACAACAGATGCCACAAACGTGTTGTGCCAGAAGTTGAAAGAAACAAAAGATAGCAGAGATGAGCTTAAAGGAAAGGTGGAGCAGTTGACTGAGGTTTTTCTTAAGCTCTCAAAACCCTCGAATCCATACCATATTCTTCTGTCCCTGTTGGATTTGATTTCTCATCAGTGCCTACGATTGAGAAGATTAATAAAAAAGGAAGGGTGGTCGATGAATGGATCCAAAGGCTGCTCCAATAGGGGAAGGAAGTGATTCAAGACGTCATGGAAGTCTATCAATCTTTGGGGAACATTCAGAGTGATGGAGAGAAGATGGACGATGATTTCTCCCAAGAAATTGGACATCTTGATTTGAATTTTGAAGCTCTCCAGGTGTTAAAGAAAATGCCATCACATCTCTTGGTAGAAGAAGGCATCATCCCACATGTGGATAAGCATTTCCAGCTGACCAAAGCCATCAGGTTCAGGGTGAAGATTCTCAACGAAGCCTGTGGTAAATTGAGAGAATCAAGAGATCAGTTGATCGATGGCAAAAGTGACCTGGAAGAAGAATTGCTGAAAATCATGCCAAATTCCAAGAGTCTGTTCAAAGCATGAACCAACTCACGGATTTGGTATTGAAATCATCGACAGGTTTGTAAAGATTGAACATTCTTTGGAGGCCTTGAGAAGACTCAGCAAAAGATTGAAAAAGCTTCCCGGCAGTGCCAGTGATACTCATGAAACCTGCGAAGTTTTGAATGATCATTCCACTGTGCACCTTGAAAATGAAATGCAAGGCATAATTCAGAAGTTCCAAGAATTTCGGAACAAACAGGCTCAGCTGGAGGAAGAGAAAGATGAAGGAGCAAAAGATGATGATTCAGATTAAGTCCTGATGCGATGTGTCATTTCAATCTTGAAATTGACATGTCTTTTTCATTTCTGTTTCGTCACATTTTTGAATCATATTTTGACTTGGTCTCCTACGTGAGAGTCAAGCAAAATAGAACTCTTTTTAAAGAACACTATTTTCTAGGATTTATCCTATTTTCTCTCTACTCCTTTTATTATAAATAAGGGATGCTTATGCATTCCAAAGGGTTGAGATTTTTGAAATATTGGGAGCTATTGGAAAGAAGAAAAACTTTGTGTTTTCTTTTAATCATTTTGAAGAATAGGAATTGATATTATTTTGCAAACTTTGTGTTGTGGGATATATCTTTCTTAAGACATTGTTCTTACGTTCATAATCTTAAGCTATTCTTTGTTTAGCATCTTAGTGTTTCTAATCATTTCAGACATTATATTTATGATCTAAAGCTCGTATGATTATTTCGTGCTCTGTGTTTACTCGAAAGAAAATACGTTTCTCTCATTTCCTTTCCATTGTGTTTCTTCCATTGTAATAATTTCTGACCCTGTCCATTTAGAAAAACAATGTCTTCCCAACGTGTGGATATGGATTTTGGGATTCTATCCCAACCCCAATGGTTAGATTAGTGTGAATACTGTATATATTGTTTTGCTTTGTGTTTTAGATTAGTAATAAGCAGGCAGCCTCACCTGTCTTTGAGGAGGGATTTAATCCCATATACTGTGGTTGAACCTCATATTTTGGATTGACAAAATATCCAACCAACACCTCTATGTACCAAGCCTCCACTATCTTCACGCTCTTCCTCATCATCATCTACCTCTATAGGTTTGGTGGGCTTCGTAGAGTTAGTACATTCTCCACTATATGTTTTCCTTAGGCAGGCATTGGAGCACAAACTCATTCTCTACATACTTGTTACCATCCAACTTAGGTTTAAGCTGAAGGCATATAAGAGCATCTCCAATATCTCCAATCACCGAACTCATAGGATTTATGCTTATCATATATGAAATTATCCTCTCAATATAGGGAATATGACCTGGATATACATACATCTTCCACAACATGTGGTAATCATAGTCTATCTTGTCTGCCACAAAAATTCAACTAATGTGCATCAGTAAAGTGATGGAATGATGCCTGGAAGTAGTGTGTTGTGAAGGCATATGGAATTTTACACCAAGGGCTCCAAGTCCCATCCTTCATAGTAGATCATGTGATGCAGAAGTGTTGGTTTACCATGAATTATACTTCCTTACCCAACACTGAAGGTAATTCCTTGGGGATGTGCCACTCCTCTTCAAATGTCATGTGGAGCCAATAATACCATATCTCCACCCTCTTCTTGAATGGCCCACTCATTTACCCTTCACAAAATTACTTTTCAAATATTTCTACAAGGGACTTTTTTTGCATGGGATACTCCCAGATCTTATTCTTCGACCCATCGGACACTTCGATCTCCATAAATACAAGGGACAATAGGATAGTGCTGAAATTGATTTTCTCACATGTGCATGCTTCGTTGATGATAGTCTCTACAATATAACCTAATATGTTGTAAATTATTCCTTGTTACATTTTCCTTACAATGTATAGCCACATTGTATTCACCGTGACTCTCTCTCTTGATCATTCTATTTTGTCACTAGATGTGTAGTTGTCTGTACCATTGGGTACTTATTCAATTTGTCGATATCCATTCCGTGCGGACCCTTAGAATACCTTAACTCCTTTTGTTTCTCTAGGATTTCTACTTTATCTGTCAAGTCACTATCCTGATCCAATCCTCTACCTTTTAATCATGTTATTGTTGAAATCAAAGAGGTTTTAATCCTTACCATTTGTTCGATGAATAGAAAAATTCTTCATGTACTCTGCTCATCAACCACTGGTAAAATGGTTCATATTTTCTGAAATATGGGAGCTCGTATAACTGGTAGACTCTAATATTATTTAATAACTTCTCTCCAAAGATCATCATACACCGGAATGTCCTCTGTTGTGAGCTTGTTTGTCTTCATACTCAACAACACATCCAATTATTTTTTATTATCTGATGTGCAAAGTGGTTATAATCGGTTATATTGCACTTACAAATGTGAGAATGCCATTCTTGTCCCACTATCACTCCTTCCGGGTACTACATCTCTCGAGAAACTACTCATGGGATCAATTTCAACCTTTGCTTCCACTTTCTACTTTCCCTTGACTCCTACTCGCAGGTGCTTTCTTTGGTGCCATCTAAAAATCACAACTTTCTATCCTCTGAAGTGTGTAAATACTTTCCTTCTATCTTATGTAATGATAAATTCCAAACCCTAGCTCAAATCTACATGCCCTAGTTGAAATCACGTGCCCTATCTCTTTCACAATGCTCTACTTCTCTCAAACCCTTCACTAATGGGGACGTAAGCTTATCATGCGCATAAATATTCTCTCCACATTTGGTCTCACACTCTCCACACCGAACATGATTCACTCAACACATTTTGCACTTAGCTCATTCAAATTTTTGTGATTAAAATGGTAAAAATGAATTCACATCCCATCCTTATATAGATTTTCAAAAAGTTAGTGCATTTATTTCTCCTTCACCTACCAATAATCCTCTCATTAATTGACCATTTTCAAAATTTTTGCATGGTACATCTTCGCACCTCAGCTATAACCTTTTAACATGCCTTCCTACCTTCTAGCTATAGAATTCTCTTCAACATGCTTCCATGTGCCTGAGTACCTCACCATTGTGCCTTCTCCTAGTAGTCTCCACATTTGATGCTCACCTCGCGTTATACTATTCCTTCGTTTATCTCCATCTATGGTCCTTATTTGGAAGCAATCTTCTATCCACCAAATCTCCAAACTTGAATAACACCTGTAACAATTTGTTCCTTTATGTGTACCCATTTTTCAATAACTACCCCACACAAATGGTATGTGCAGTCCGTTGCACATAAAAATACTGTAAATTGTGATTAGCTTAAGCACGTAAACACGCTTATTTCACAAAACACCAACTAAATTGAAAATCATACCAACAAAGAAGGAAATAAATTAAAGGAATACACAATTGAAAATTAAATCTAAATGGTAACACTTCCTTATTACAAACATGAAAAAGAATTATTTATAGTAGGGCTTTAGGTTACTCTGTTGAAGTAATCGGGTAATCGTATTCCATCGAGAATTTCTAATTGAAAATATAATTTTCAAGTATGTAAGTGATAACATATGCTCCTAACCAATGTAATTTGATTTTTCCCGTATGGTGCAAAAACTTAGAATCATAAACAAGCACCGTCTATCCTATCTCAAGCTTTTTGCCCGATGTGCCTACGATGCCATGTTTCTACTTGGTTATTTCTTACTTCTCACTCCAACATGCTATTGCTCATCGCTCATCCAACTTAATTAACCTTTCAATTCATTATTCTCAGGCTTATTCATCAGCTAGACCTCTAGTGCACGTAATATGCAAAGAAGGTAACATGAACTCCATAGGAAGGACTGCTTCTGTGCCAAACACCAATTGAAAGGGTGTGGCCTTGTTTAACCACTTGTATGTTGTTCTATATGCCCAAATCACGAAGAAAATTTATCATCCCAATCTTTTCTTCCAACATCACAATTTTTTTCAATGTTTGGCTCAAAATCTTGTTGAAGGCCTCATCATTCTCATTTTCCTGAGGATGATATGGGGTAGTCTTATGGTGTGCAATCATGAACTCATCCAATAAAATTATGATTTTCTCATTCAAAAAATGTGTGCCCCTAACATTTGTCAAGATCAACAAGAATCCATACCTTATAATAATATTTTCCAATAGAAACATAATCGCTGTATCGATGTAAAATCATTTGTAGGTTCTTCTTCTACCCACCTTGTCAGATAATTTATGCAAGTGATGATATAGCACGATCTATTCCTACACACAGACTAGTGAAATAGGACCCAAAACATCTATATCCCATTTCTCAAATGGTTCTGGACAAGGAATAGGTCTTAAATGCATCTCATCTCTTTGTCGTGGTTTTCCAAGGTGCTTTGAAAGTGATAAAAATCCTTGCAATATGCCTTACAATCTTTATACAGGGTCTCCGACCATAATCTAGCAAGTAGAATCTTGCGCACAAAGGCCCTCACCCGCATAGTGCCCACCTGCAAAACCACCATGATTCTCCTCCATGATATTTGTTTTATCATTTTCTAGTACACATTGATGCAATACTTCACCTCAAACTTAACTTGTACAGTCACCGCTAATCAACCTAAATGGGGCCACACAAATGGAAAGTTGTTTCCTCTCTAAGGATTTCATTCCTTCCGGTGCCATACCATTACGTAGAAAGAAAACAATGTCCTCTAATTCTTATAACTATGCATCGGGCATGGTATCTCAAAATTCATGCACCTTTTCTCCTAACTATATCCCGGATAGATGGTCTAGTCCAAAATTACTTTTCTCTAGTTTTACCATGACTATGAAATCAAATTCTTGGAAGAAAAGTACCCACCAAAGCATATGTGCCCCTATAAAACGATCTTATTTACCAAATACTTCAATGCCATGTGGTCTCGTATAGAATACAATTGGTGTTCCTAGTAGGTACTATCTAAATTTATGTAGCACATAGATCATTGACAATGATTCACGCTCTCGTAGTTGTATAATTCTGCTATGCATGAGTCAAGGTTCTAATAGAAAAACAAATATGATGATCTATAATACCTTCTCTAGGATGAGAAAACAACATGCCAATGGTCGTACTAGAGGCATCCACATGTACATGAAATGGTTGGTTCCATGAGGGAAAGCGCAGAGAATAGACACCGTAGTAAGTTTCTCCTTCAATGTCTAGAATGTGCACCGCTTGTGGTTCTCCCTAGTAGAATGTCCATTTTCCTTTTAGTAACTCCTCAAAGGGTTTGACAACCTTAGCATACCCTTTAATAAATTTTCTATAATACCCAAAGGTGTGGCCTAAGAATCCATGTACATCACTCTGACTAGTAGGATCTTGCAGCAAATAATGACTATAACCTTAGTTAAATCAACCAATAAACCTTCATTGCAGATGATGTTCCCTAACAATATTCCAAATGGTGTAGCAAATACAAATTTCTTGATGTTCAAAGAGATGCTTAATTGACAACATCTTTCAAACATTAAGAATAAATTGTTACAATGATCCTTAACAAGTCCATACACCATCCAGTCATCTAAATAAACCTGTAAGAAGTTGTGAATAAAATATTTGAACGCTTGGAAAACTATGTGCAAAAATACATTAGGTGAATTTTTCAGACCAAAAGGTATCACAAAGATAGGAAAAACTTCCCCATTCAAGTAGCAAAAGTAGTCTTTTCCCATCCTCCCATGTAATCCTAACTCGATGATACTTAGAGAATCCATCTTTAAAGGAATAGACTTTGCACTCAAAAACACCTTCTAATATTTCCTTAGTGAATGTCGTAGGAAAGGGATCACTCACACATGCAACATTCAACTCCCTGTAGTCCACACAAATCTTAATCTGACCATATTTCTTTATACTGATCACCATTGGGCTAACCCATTCGACTTGTCTAGGGGCTTGATGATTCCAGACTTCAACATTTTGTCAATTTCTTCCTTGACCTTTTTCACAAGTTGGGGTTCATTCTGTAGGGTCTCTTCATGACTAAGCACACACCTTCCTTAAGATTTATCTTCATTTAGTTTATCGTATCCCCTAGGAAATAAGTGCTGATAATATCTTAGTAACTCAATTATTTTTTCCACTTTAGAGTCAGACCAATAATCCCCAATTATGGGTTCCTTAGGCTCAACATCTCATCCAATTTTCACTTTCTTTTTTTTTCATAGGTTCATGATAGGCATGTGTGGTCTTATCTACATTGTCCAAAACCTCACGCCTACTTGTTGAATGATCTACATACAGATTTTATACTTCTTCATCATCTAACAAGTAGGCCATCTTTTCTTTCTTTTTCTCAAAGAAAGTGTTCTTAAGTAGTGTGGCATCTGTCTCTGTTTCTTTAGAAAAACACGCTCTTGAGTCATTTCCATCAAATAACTCTTGAATGAGTTCTTCCACCTTTGCACTATCTCCCATAGTTAATCACTTTATAACCCTTAATTCCTCTTCTATTGGAGGTTTAGTAGAGAAGTAGTCAAAAGTATGGATCAATCCTGTAATCAATTTTTTCCAATTTCCAATCTCTCTATGGAGCTCCACATATACATACCAAGCACGCAAACAACCTTGTAAAGTGGAATAAAATTTGTGCACCCAGTTGAAGGTGGTAGAGCTACCTACCCCTCCATCTAGAGTCTCTCACGGTATTGAATGTGGTGTTGAACATGTTTATTACCATGATAAGTGCATATTTAAGTAGGTGCATTACTCCTAAAAACTAAGTAGAAAGAGAAATCATGATTTCATTCCATCCTACAAGATTATACTTGTGAACCACCCACCAAAGGTCGTTGTTATCCCACGCAGGGGTATATGCTAAAGTATTCAATCTCTCCAACTAGTCTATCCACTATTCCTTCATGGCACGTAGAAATACCATAGGATCTCCTTCTCCAATGTATCGAGGTACTGATTTTTTCTTATTATCCCGATACAACGAGGTCCTGCATGATCCACGCAAATGTGATTCTTACTTCACGCCCTACCAACTTATAAGTACTATGAGCCCAATTATCATAGGCAACACTTGTAGTATCACTAATATACTTTGCATCTTACCACTGAAGGATTCCTTCTTTAGATGGCTCAAGCACTTCTGGGCCCTAGATGATGCATACATAAATCCTATTCAGATATTCCTCACTCAAAGGATCAACATAGGCTGCAAATCTTCCATCTATTAAAGGGATAATAACTCTTTGCTCCTTGTTCTTCAAAATGATATAACCCTTGTTTAACCGAAGATCAACATTACTTTTATAACACTTCCTTCAAGTCATCAATATCAGTTTGGACCATCTCTGCTACTTTCTTTTTCTCCATATTTCATGATTGATCCTTTAAATAATGTATTTCACCCTGAAGATTTTTAGTACCTCCATGGTTTCCTAATACACCTCATTCGATGGACAGGGATATGGGTACCATACATGTAGGACCTCCTCCTTAGTGATGGTAGGATTTTGATGAAGCACTTATTTGGTACGTCTTTGCTTCATTACGAGTATTTATCTTTACAAGAAATACCTCGATTCTAGTTCCAACTTGGGCATCCATTGATTTTACACAGTGCGCTATATCCTAACCATCCCTATGCCTTTCTTTTCTTTTTTATGCTGCTTAGTAAGATGTTCATATAAGTCTAGAAATTCTTGATAGCTATGATTCTTTCCATAGAAGGAACAAGTAATATTATGATGACATTCACACCTATAGTGGTCGGTAGATCCACATGTATAATAGGTTCCTTGAGGAAACTCTCCTCATCCACCATCATAGCCTCGTCCTCTCGAATCCACCATAGTATCCTCAACCTCTCTTATGAACTCCTTCAAAATTCCCTTCATTTCGATGATTGCACACTTGATTGTGATCTCGATCTTGATGCTCATTATTTCTTTTAGAGTTAGCTAAGACTCCTATCTATCGCACACCAATATCTATAGCATCATGGATTTTACCAATCATCCGCGGCAAAGCTTACAGTCGTGAGTTATGGACCTACAAATTTTTAAGTAGCAAGAGACGTTCTTCCTTATTGTGCATTGCAATAATGGGCAGTGGATAACATCATGGTTCAAATGACATATCTCACAGTCTAGTAATAATGAACACATTGATCTGTAGGGAAAACTATCCTTTGTGTGACCTTTGACTTCACAATCTGTACACCAAATCCACGTGTGTGTCTCATGTGCCGAATGTTCCGATAGTTTCTCCAACTTTTTTCCATAGCTGCAATCTCTGCTTCTAAAAATGGACAGTCTCCAATGTCTATACTATTGACTACCTCAAAGTGTGTAAAGTTTCTTCAAGTGCTTTACATGGATCAATGTATGTCTTATGTGATAGCACCGTTCTAAATGGTGTAATAAGACCTCTAACAAACCATTGTATATGTTGGATTGCATGAATATCATAAGAGAGCTTAGATAAAAGAATTTTGAAATGGACATCATACTCCTTGACACTCTCAGTAGTGCCTTGCTTAATATCCTTAAGTGCACTTATACTCTTCTTCTCGAACTTAGGGATGTGAAACTCTTTAAGGAAAGCATCTTTTAATGCTGCATAGTCTATACAAGTCTAATCAGGGTAAAAATTTTGTACCAATTGTGTGCACACGCCATTGTAATATAGTGGAAAATTAAATTTCCCTACACTAAAAATCCATGATTCCCTTTGCACGCCACAATATTTCACACATTTGCACGTGTTCAACAACATATTTTATGCCCCTATATTCTGGTAGATGAAGAGACATCTCCATGTAAATATTTTGGGGTTGGTGCAGACCTTTCCCACCTAATCCAAAACCTTCTATGTTTCCTCCTGCCTTGAGATCCACGAACTAGAACCACCTATACCTCTTGATTCTCCACTTGTAGTTGGAAGTGGACCAGAGGATGTACTTTCTTGTGTCCCAATAGTAGTCTTGAACTAAAACCCTAAAATTTGTGAAGTGTTACCACTACCGTAAGTGATTCCAAAATTCTACATGCTTGAATCCTATGCAAATGATGCACCTAAACATTTACCTCCAAACAACAATGAAGATGTATGCCATGCCATCGATGTACTTGTTATGTGGATTACTCCTCCTCTCCTACTTCATAAATTATCTTGCTTACTGTTTATCATACTAGATGCTAGAAAACCAAGCACAAGGGTTAGGTTGCCAAGTAGATTTAGATCCATGCTCATGGCCTAGGTCATCTCTATTGACACGCTTCCATGTGAGGTGAGGAGGGTTCCCGTCATGTTTTCCAAAATGGGGAGTTCTTGATGCTCTGGTTCCACATCTTCTCGCATGAGTTCTATATCCTTTTCGAACCATCTCTCTCCTCAATGCCATTCACTCGTAACATCCTGCTACTTCTCTATTTCCCTCTCACATGCCTCATTATACTTAAGCCTCCTTTCTTCTCTTTTCCTTTATGCCACTAGGTCTGCCATCTTTCACCAAACCTGTAATTTCCCCGTGCATGGTGGGGTTTAGTTAGCCATTCGTTTGCTTTCCAAGTTCGGGGTCACCATTAAGATTTTGATCACTAGTGGTATGCCTTATAGGTAATTTCCCTTGGGATATCACAAAAAAATGTATTCTCACACCTGGGAAAGAATAAGTTGAAACTTAGTACTCAAAATATACTTGTTCGAACACCACAAAACCAAGTATCCACAATGCATGTCCAAATCAGATCAACATCATAAAGGGATTGAAATTCTTCCTAATTCCAAACAAGTGCACGCTACCTCCAATCCATTTTACATGCATAAGCAACCAGCCACTCTTACAGTTCTACCAAAAAAATAGTAAAGAAGATCTCATACAAATTGTCATATAGATTATGTTCCACCCATGCATGTGTGTTAAAATCAGATCTAATGCTGAAACTCTATGCATACTCTTCTTCTAGATCATGTATCCAATCCTCGACACTTTCTAGGGTCAACCTGCATGTCTTCATCACAAACCATCCTGAAAACAACTAAAAAAGAGGTCCCAATAACGGAGCCAATGATGTATCCTATAATTTACCAATAATAACCTAGGTGTCGACACATCACTCAGCCTAGATTAAGTGCTCACCTGAAGCACGTAAAGGTACCATACCCCTCTTTAGGGTTTCTTGTGTAGGATGTTAGCAAGATGAAGAGTTAATGTATTCAGATCCATAATTAGTATAACATTCTACAGAGCATATTCCAGATCTAAATCTAAAGAGTAATAGATTTAAGTAATAGACATAATGAATTCAACCATGCAAGAACCAGTTATACTCATGATTAACACCTTGATTTAGCTAATACACTCCATTATATTAAACACAATAAATACATAGAAGCTTCTTATAATAAATAATACCATAGCTCATGTGTATATCAGATCCGTAGCATAACTTCACAATAACTTATATCTAGTTATCTTATGCTACATGGATCACTACATATTTATAAGGGTGGGGACTTGCCCTTCACCTCTGCATAATTCCCAAAATAGGTCACATGCTGAAAATAGCTATGCACCTTTACAATAATAGACACACATGCAAGTGCACTAACAATAGAACTCTTCAGTTAACTAGAAGTAGAAATTATATTATTATCCCGAACCCATGTAAAGCACATACTAGACGCTCTTCCCAAAATAGCCTATGTGTGTCGTAAAGTCTTTAATCGGGTTTGTGTGCTCTATACTCTATCTCCAAAATAGCCCATACACATGAACATGGCTAAGTCCTGAATTTGTCCTTATATTTCGCGCGCTTGTCCTTCCCTATCCTTCCATGCCTTTGAAAGTGCCCTGTTCTCACGCACGAACCTTATGTGTGAATTTTATTAAGTATCATACTTTGTTTGCTCAACAAAGATAGCCAAATTCTTCCATTCCCTTCATTCTCAAATTTCCTCCATTTCCCACTATGCGTAACTTTGGCTTGAGAAATCAATACAAGAAGGAGTTTCTATTTTTATTTAACTAGGGATTTCTTGATACCTTTTGCTCATCAAATTTTATTTGGTCTTATTGCTACTTACGAGTTATTTCCTCTTAATTTAGTGAGCGTGATGAAGTTTCTAACTAGTGTGTGTAGGAATTTGATTTTATACCTAGAGCATTAGTTCCCCTACCTCATATTCTCACTCCCTTTCTAACTTATAGAAAAATTCCTCTCTAGCAAGCAATTTCTAGTTTTTCCACAGGTCACGTGAGTGCACCTTTTGGATCCCTAGCCACAAGGCCACTAGGAAAAACCCACCCTTTTCACTCACGCATGCATATACGATAGCTACACCGGTTAAGCAGAGGGACTTAGACTCCCAGAGTGGCAAGAAATCCACAAGTTTGTCCACCCAAAATTTTTTCTCTCCAACACACTTTAAATTTGAATTAAAAAAAAGTGGGTAAAACAAGTCATATAAAATCAAATGCTCACATCAAAAATTAGCCAATGAAGGTTCAAATACTTTGCACATAAATCAAATACTCAATTTATAATTGGTATATTACGAAATTCATAATGTGTGAAAGGGTTTTATATAACTATATCAATATGGTGCTTAGGTCACTCTATGCAGCCCTTAAATTATGGTTCAAATTTCATAATCATTGACTCCTCTCCTCTCTATGATTAAAAGGATGCCATTATTTTGAAGTATAATGTGAAATTTCAATATATAGTTTAGATTCACATTGGGGTCCCAACACAAAAATCAAGAACAATTGATATTAACATATAAATAATGGCTAATGATTGAGTCAAAACATATTAATCTTTCCTAATTTTTTATTATTATTTTGGACTACTAGTGAAATATTCTCCATAAACAAAACTTCACAAAATTAATATTTTTAAGAGCTTATATATACAAAGACTCAATTCATATGCAATTTACCTAAAAATTTAAATTTTATTCGAGTATTTTAAAATAATTATTTAGTAGTATGTTTAAAAATAATTTTGGATACCTATTGGGACACATCTTTATGCTTTGAACTGATTGTCATGAAACCGGTGAAAGTGACAAAGTAGTTTTTTTGTAAAAAACATTTGATGGTTGTTTGCTAAAAAATCTACAGTGAACAAGAAATCAATATTTCAGGGAAAATAATCCCTCCTCTTTGATGTGGAGGTTCCCTTATTCAAAACAAAATTGATCCTAAAATATTTACAAAATATACACTCTATGAAATCTCTGTTGAGGATGCTACTTCCATTATGTAATCACATAAAATTGAACACACAAGAAAAGAAGTTAGGACATAATGAATTTTAAATGAAATAGTGAAGGAAAGAACAGAAGAACACACTTTCAAATAAGGATAAAACAAATCTTATTTTACTCATGCATGTCAATAAATCTTATTGAATCTTCCTTTGTTTACCGTCAATCATGGGTTTGACCTAAAGAATGAAGTGTTTGAAATTCACCCAAGGATGTTCCTAAAGAAGCCATTCCAAGTGAAGGGGAGGAAAATAATATTTTGATGTGGATATAATTATAGTGGTTATAGAAGGAGGAGGATAGGGTCTTCTTATATTCAACTTAGGTCCTGGAAGCACTTTCTTTCCCAAATCCTGAAATAAAATTTCAACAACATATTATTCTTCTTCCTCATCCTGTTCACTTTCTTCCTCTTATTATTATTATTTATCTCCTTTATTTTCACTCTCCTCCAACTTACCTTCCTCATCATTTTCTTATTTTTATTGTTCAACTTCTTGACCTTTTCTTCCTCTTGTTGTGTATCATCACCTTTCTTATCACTTTTTTTTTTTCTACGATTTAATCTTCAAGGTCCATACATATAACTTGGTTACAAATTATTTTTGAGTAGAAGAAGTATTTTTCTAAGGAGATATCACCTGCTAGTGAGAATTCAACTTAGACAATTTCTTGTTGAACCATTTCTTCATTTTTGAGATAAAAGGAGCAAGAAGATCATCAAGGTCATAATTCTCCTTCGTGACCAATAAATGGCAGGGATAAGAGATTATTGGATAGAGTTAACTAATTTAGATTCAAGAAATTTGGAAATTTATTCAATCCATCCCATTGGTACTTTATATAGTTTGAAATCCCGAATCTACTAGAGATTGGTTCACCCATACATCCTCTTTCTTACTTCAAACTCATCATCACAATCAACCCAATAATACTCAATGGTGTATGAGGGAAAAAAACTATTGTTTATGAAGTTATTACAATCAAATTATGCTCTCTTTTGAAAGGTATCCACATGGAAAGGAGAGATAGTTGTCTCAATTTTATGTGCATCAATGGAGTTCCTACAAGTATTATTTCCTTGGGATATTGGGGAATCCAAATACCTTCTTATCCCTATAAGTTCGTGGGGAATCTCAAGCTTTATGCAGAGCTCAATGATAATGACCTTGATCATTACAATAAATGGGGATATTGTATGGGAGTAATTTAAATCCTTCCATTCGATGTATGAAAACTATTAAAATTGGATGAATATGCTTCTATATAGCTATCAATTACTTGGCTTGAGAAGTCTGGTTGGTATCAATTTCTTCAAGAAATCTAACCAACAACATGTTAAAGGCATCATTAACCCTCCTATAATGGATTTTTTTTGTCAAAAAGGTCAAGTGGGTATAAAATTCATAGATTGGGAGATTTTTCCTACCACCTTGACTTGACAAGCCAATCCAGATTCTATATCTAGCAATAGTATAGATCAAATAGGAATTCATGTGGAAATATTTGGTTTAATGAACCTAAATAATTTTATGGGTTAGGTTCTCACAAATTATTTCTCCCCATTACAAAGTGTTTTTTTCCTTTACAACTTATATTGATGAAGATGTGCATCCTATATTGAAACTCTTTAGTTGAAGGAAGTCCCTTTACTCTTTCTAGAAGGATTATGATGTCAAATAATTCTTTAATAAAGTCACTTATATGCAAAGTATTTAGGATCTTTGAATGTCCTTTCTTATTTTTATTCACCAAATATTTTACAATAATGTTTTGGTACTCGTTTGGATTTAACTAAAACTCTCTTTGAGCTTCAACTAAATTCAAGACATTACAACTGTCAAAAATTAAGGATATAAAGGGCTAGTTTGATATGGAATTGGGTAGTTAAATAACCTTTGGGATCTTTGAATTACTTCGTTTGAGTGTCAAAGCATGAGGCACAAGCAAGGATGGTGTTAGTGAATTGTAAAAAGGTAGGAAAATATCCAACAAGGGCAAGACCACTACCAAGGACTCTTTTAGCCAATGGAGTTGGGTTTTTATCTCTCATTCTTGTATAGAATTATGCCATATCCATGTGTTTGACATCACTATCATAAAATTTTTACACAAAAGTTACCAAGGAATAAATTGGTTTATATAATGTGTATTAGAACTTTAATCTAGTGGATTAAAGGTACTAATAGGAATAAAATGTTATTCCTAAGGAAATTGGACAAAACTAGGGCATGAGGGCACCACAATAAAAACAATACCGAAATAGGATTAAAAACAATGAAAATAATTACTTATTGGATGAGGAAAAAGGAACTTTCTCGACATTCCCAATGCACTTGATATTTGTGAATTTGGTTCCACAATGACAAAGATATAGTAATAACGTTTTTAGGGTTAGATCATGAACCAAGAAAAATGCACTAGTGTGAAATGGGCAAACAAGTCAACTTATAACCCCACATAGAATTCCCTAACTTGTCTTTAAATCACTAAATCAGTGATGGGAGTTATAAAGGAAATTTTTAAGGAGTGTCATGCAAGTCCAATTTAGCTGAAAAAGAGTTTAAAGGATGTAAATGTGGGTAATTATGGAACTCATAGAACTTTGGAATAGTTCCATTAGTTCCTTGTAGGGCCAACATATCTGATTACTATCATTTGGATCAAGGGTCGGGTGAGGCGAGATAATAAAAAAACTAGTCGAATGTAAGAATTGCTTTACTAGTGCCATAGAAACCTAATTTTTCCAATATGTTCATATTTTTCTTGGAAAGTGTGATAAGGAAGGAATTTGGGTACTATAAGGAACATGGGAACCGAGTTTCAAATAATACTAACTTCAACCAATGTTTTCATTAGACCCAAGGATCAATTAATAGGAAAATTAGAGAACATAAAAAAAAAAGAAAATTTCTCCCTTGGTTCCCAAGTTAACCTATTTTCCCAATAAAAATAAAAACGTTGGATAAGGTGAAAAAATGGGGAATAAGTAGAATAAGGAATAAATCCACTTGTTACTATAAACATCCGATTTTCCCGATTTGAGCCAAAATTGAATAAAAATTTACCAACTCTTTTTAGAGAAGGACTAAACAGAGGGGGAAGGGTGACCAAAACATGAGGAATTTTTCCATGACTCTAAAAGTTCTAAAATTTTACCGATTCCATGAAAACAATTGGATCTATTTGAGGACATGACTTGGATTGAACATAGTAAAAATGAAACATAGTTTCGACTACTCTTGGATCAATTTCTTATCCATTGGGTGAAATAAAAAATAGAGATAGAAGAGAACCAAAATAGGGAAATATATAACACACAAAGAACAAAAAAAGAAGAAAACAAAAAAACAAAACTTATGTAAAAGGAAGGGCACCCACTCAATACAACTTTAGATATTTCTTGATATATGGTAATGGATGGGAATTACCATTCATATAAGAAAGATAATATGTATTTTTTCCACAAAAATGTCAAATATAGAAAGCACCAAGTCGAGAGAGAATCAAACTTATCATGAATTCCATGAGGCTTTCTTTGCTTGACCCAAAACAAGACTAGGTCTCCAACTTGAAACTCATGAAACCTAGCCTTTTTATCAAAAAATTTCTTTCCTTTTTCTGATGAGTTGAGATATGGTCAAGCATAAGGATATGTTATTTATCAAGATAATGTAAATACATGGTTATTTTTCAAATGCATCATTAAATTGGCAATTTTCAATTATTTTGGCAAGTTACAAATCAAGAAACTCAAGTGTTATAGGTAACTCAACATCCATTCCATATACTAGATGAAAATTAGACATACCAATTACTATTGTTGGTGTTATATGATCAACCCAAAAGGCATCATATAAATTCATGTACCAATTCCTTTGTTATTCAATAACCAACTTCCTTACTATAGTCACAAAGTTCTTATTTGTTGTTAGTGATTGTTTGTTTCTTTGTGCGTAATAATCGGAAAAATGAGAAAGTGAAATACCATACCCATATCAGAATTCAATTAATTTGTAAGATAGTAAGTATAATTTTCTATTACAATGTTTTGAGGAACTCTAAAATGAACTGAGATGTTCTCCTTAATAAAATTGAAGATAACTTCAGAAGTTGTTTTCTTCATGGTAATTGCGTCTACCCACTTTTTGAAATAATCTATTATTGTTAGAACATGAGGTGTCTAGAAATATAATTTGGGTTAAGGAAGCCAATGAAATCAAGTCCCCGCTGCTAAAATGTGTCTTCAATTACAATAGGTTTCAGTGGTAAAGTTGTCAATTTGGGCCTTACCAAAAATGTTCGACATGCCTCACACCTAAAACCCATTTGAATACATATTTAAAAAGGGTTTTCCAAGAAGTAACCTCCATAGATAATCTTGTAAGAATTATTTGGAGAAGAAAATTTCCCACCATAGGATTGATCATGATAATCCTTCAAAAATATAATTTTCTATTCTTTATCCACACATCTTAGAAAATTCCCATCAATTCCTTTCCTAAAGAGAGAGTTATCCCACAATACATACACTATTACTCTAAGTTTGACCGATATCTTCTCCTTGGATAAAATATGTGAAGGAAACTCTCCATATGTTAGAAAAGCATCAATGTTGGAATAAAATTCATTTATGGTGTTGACAAATAAAATAGTTGGCACTCCATCCAGTTCATTATCACTTAAATCCTCGCCTCCACCTTCTTCTATCAATCGGGATAAACCATGTCCTCGCACATGTTTGGTTGGTTTTATGTCAATTTCATATTATTGCACTTTAGAAACCTAATTTCCTCTATTGGAACCAATGTCTTGTTGTGTCAAAATGGATTTGATAGCTGGATCAAGAACAAAAATGCAATGGAAGTTAAGAATATAAAACCCGAATTGTTTTACTTTTCTTTGTGATGAAAAAATGCATGTTTTTCAATATAAGAGTAATTGATCTCATGTGTCTTCAAAGCATAACTCATGGAGGTAATGGGTTATTTAATATCCTTGGTGTTTTTATAGAAAAGAATTATAGAAAGAGTTATATCAAATGCAAAACAATAGATAATGAAGTCATTTTCAAAGTCTAGGAAAACAAGAATAGGAGTTTTTACAATATCTTCCTTTATATCATTATAGGATTTATTTCCCTCTGAAATCCAATGAAAATAATATTTTACTTTAAAAAGTTCAGCAATATGATGGGTCAATTCAGAAAATTTTGGAATGAATCTCTAAAGGAATTTGATGTTTCCAAAGAAGGAATGGAGACCTTTCTTATTGGTTTGAAGAGGAATATTTTGAATTGCTTGTACTCTATTTGGGTCTTTTGAAACAATGTGACCAAGGAGTTTTCCTTCCATTACCTTGACTATATATGTTTTAGGATTGAAGGGAATGACATGATTTATTCACCTTTACAAAACAAGTATGAGATGTTGAAAATGATCCTTCATGTCCTTAGACAACACCGTGAAGTCATCAAGATAAAAAAAAGTATTTGTTCATCATATCTCTAAAGGATAGATCCATTTCTCGCTAAAAATTGGCTACAAAATTGATGATTTTAAAAGGAATTCTATTGTAAGAAAACGTCCCTCATGGAGTGGTAAAGGTTGTTCTATGTTGATCTTGAACATTAACCTCAATCTGGTTATAGGATGAGAATCCATCAAACATAGATAACATTTCGACCTAATTACATGTAGGATATGATCCATGATAGGAAAAGGGTAATTGTCTTTAAAATAATCGTGATTAAAGTTACAAAATCCAAAACCAATCCTTATTTTTATACTTTTCTTCCTTCTGGTATAATTTTTGTAATCCAAAAAGAATGATTAATAGGAAAATAGTTTTATCCTTTAATAATTTATAATTTCCTTATAAATTATCCCAACAGCTTTAGGATTGGATTTTCTTTTATTTATCTAAAATGTTCAATATTTGGCTTCATAGGAATTTAGTGTTGTATTTCTCTTGGATTAAAAGTTTTCAAATCTTCATAAGAATATGCCAACACATCAATCTAACTCTTTAAAATTTTCACAAATTTTTTCTACTCTCCTATAGATAAACACTTACCAATGTTAAAAAAATTAGGATTTTCATTAGTTCCCAAATTTATAATTAAAAATTTAGATGATTAATTTATGCCTTTAGGTGACTTACTTTTGATAAAATGGTCATATTTTTCAAAACAAACCTCCAAACTAACCAATCCTTTTAGTATACTGTTGGACACTTTGTGTTAGGGTTACTTGTCATTGATATATGAGTAATACTGATGTTAAAGGATGTCTAGGAGGAATATATGTCTATATGAGGTGTGATTGATCAAGAAGGATGAAGGTTGATTGGTAGTGAAGTGATGAGGTGTCATGATGTTTTTGTAGTATGGTGTATGAGTGTGATTGCATGTTCTCGGTGCATAGTTCTTGTAGCGGAGTGTCATGAATGGGATTCAAGAGTTTCATGAAGATTGGTATGATGTCTATCATGTCCAAGAAGATGTTTGAGAGGTATATTGAGGTTGAAAACATGAATACAAGGTTAGTTTCAATGAGGTATGTGTTGAAGGAAGATATTCTAGGCCTAATCCTTGACATAGTGCACAATAATTAGCATGGTAGCTTGAGGTATTAAGTAGGGAATGTTATTAAAAGAATGTGGAAGAAATTGTGTCATTTTATGATAGGTTTGGAAGGTATAAAAGGCCATATTTCAAGTATATGATGCATGTTTAAGGTCATTAAGAAGAAATAATATGAAGAAAAGGCTATAAAACATGGATAAGAAATGGTGCATGGAGTGTTTCAAAGGTGATAAGACATTTATGAGTATTATTTAACATCAAGGAGGTTATCATAGTGATCTGGACCAAGTTTGAGGTTAGGAGAGTGAATACAATGCAAGAAAAGTCATTTTGGCTCTACTTGATCTCTCAAAATACAAATCACATCTCAATAATAAAGTTTGAATTCTCAGCCACACATGTGTACTATATATGGGGACATAAAATTTTTGTGGATGATAGGGCATGGAGCTAAGATTCTTTCAAAAGTGGAATTAGGTAAAATGGAAATCAAAGTTTTATGAACCATTGCTAAGAAGAAAAGTAGACGATAACCCTTGATAAAACACTAGTCTTATAGAGATGGAGAATAAATGATGGGTATGGTGATAAAATGTATTTGGAAAGATAGTGTGATGATTTAGGGATATACAGAATCTTCATATCTCATATTGGTTGTGATTGGATGCTCTAAGTGTTTTGGTAAGTTGAAGAAAATCCCCTTTTTTAGGAGATTTGTTGTTGCAGACTTGAGTTACATGAGTCATGATGAAAAAATTGTTTCAGAAATATAAGGATGTGTGCTAGATGATCATGAAAATATATCTAAAATTTCAATGGAAAAAATGAATGAAACAAGTCTCATAATGTGACCTACTGCTAAAAGTCTAAAAGGTGCAAAACCAGTCATGAAGGGTTAAGTTGTGTTGTGATGTTTTTCATTATGTAGTGGTGTTACATGGGCATGAATAGCTTGTAAATTTCTTATATGATGTATCTAACCTTTTGGTTTGATCAAATGAAGTGGTTTTATGTTGAATCCCTAATGGCCTAATCAATCGAATTAGGTTTTCCAAGAATGGTGATCAAACAGTGTGTAAATTTTAAATTCTGATATGAGATATGGATGTTAGTGTTTTAGGAGGTGTATCTGGTCCTTAATTAATTATTATAAATAATTTTATTTTTTAAAGTTACATTTGAAGTGTTTGAGCATGTTGAACTCAAGACTTGTTCTTCGTGGCTAAAAAACAATTTTAATAGTCTTCGAGAGATGCATGTTTTGGGATCTTGTGACCTGATTTGAGGGATGGAATGAGTTGTATGAGTTACCTGATATGAAAAATGTATGATTATGTATTACTTATGTAATGATGAGTTCATTTGATATGTGATTAAGATCTCTTTTTAGGACTAGATTTTTAGGTTCCTAGACCTAGTTAATGTTACTTGCCAAATGGTGAAGTCCATGGTAAAGGTGAAGATTTCAGAGGTGTTCATGATTATATATGGAGTTGAGAGGTTTTTGGTGAATTTTATGTATCCTTTATAATCATTATGGAGATCTTGTGCCTTGAGATTCAGATGTGTGAACGTTGGAGATAATTAGTGTATTTAAGTCATAGTTGAGAAGTGTTCAGTTGGTTCATATTTGTAAGGCTTATGCCGACCTACAAGGTCTCATTATGTGATTTATAAGATTGATTAGAGTTTGATATTTTGTTTTTATGACCAAAATTAATGGTATTATCTAAAATGTTGTTGTTTATAAAATGATTCATGTATATAAGACATGTTATGTTTGCTCATTTTAGCTAGTGGACTAGAGACATGTTTGAGCGAGAAAGAGGAGAGTGTTATAAGGGGTCAAGAGTAGAGTTGATAAGAGGATGAGAAGATGAAAAAAATAGAGAAGAAGGATCTACAGGTCATATGACCTATTTTTGGTGCATTTATGAGCAAAGAAGGAAAGAGTGTAGTTTGAGAAGTTTTTTGAGTGAGAAGAGATAAGAAAGTGACCACAATCTTGTTGAAGAAAAAAGGACATCAAGTGATCATTCATTTTAGGTGGATAGGTGGGTGCTTATTCATCTTAGGGTGTTATAGCCTCTTCGTATAGTTGGCGCCTTACTAAATATGGGTTGGTTCTCTTTGTGGGGTTGGTGCCTCACTAATTTTTATAGGGGTTGGCGTTCCTTATGAAGTGGGTGCTTCACTAAATTCCTTTGTGTTGTGTAATATATGAAAAGGTTAAATGGGTTTTCTTCCCCTTGAGGGTTTCCCACTTTATATATTGTGTTCTTGTGTACTCTCTTGCTTTATGTTCTTGTGAATGGTTGTTTCATGTTAATAAGCTCACATTGATGCATGTTGAATGGTTAATGATTCACAAAATTTAAATACAATTGAATGAAATTTTTAATTGAATGATTTACCCACCTCTAGGTATTTGTGATTCTAACAATTTTTATCGAGAAAGTTCCATTTCAAAATGTTTAACTACTTGAAGGATATCCTTCAAGTAAATTAATTGTGAGTCAAAAAGTATATCTTCTTCTAGAAAATCCCTTATGTTTAATGGAACCAACTGTTCATTTTGGAGTATTAGGATGAGAGCTTACATAAGTTATTTGGGATTTTATGTTTGGAAATCAGTAATAGATTGGTATATTTTTCCTCAAACTCCTCCAACAAATGGAATAGGTAAGAAAGCCTACAATGATAATTCTAAATCCATGAATGCCATTTTTTCTATTTTGGGAGAATCTATACTTGTCAAAGTGACACAATGTAATTCTCGTAAGGCCATGTGGAAAAATCTTAAGGTTATCCATGAAGGTGATTCTAAGGTAAAGATGACAAAGATCCAGACATATATGAATTAGTTTGAAATCATGAAAATGAGGGAAGAAGAAATTATTGTTGCATACTTACTTAAATTTTATCATGTTGTCAAAATCATCAAAGGTTTAGATGAAGAGGTGAAAGAATATGTGGTGGTAGAAAAAGTGTTGAGATCACTCACTCCAAAGTGTTATGTCAAAGCTTCAACTATTGAAGAATCCAAGGATTTGAGTACCATGTTGATGGATAAGCTCCATGACATTTTTCCTGCCTATGAGATGAGGAACAGTGATACTAAATCTATCAAGGAGGTGGAATTAAAAGTTGAGAATAAGATAAAAGGTAATAAATTTTTAGATGATGATATTCCTAATTTAGATGATGATGAGTTGATTTGCATATTTTCTAGAAATTTGAAGAATAGAACATGAAATTAGAAGGATAATTTTCCTTTCAAATTCTTTAAATGTGGTGAGGTTAAACATTTTGGAAACAAGTGTCCTCATAAAAATAATGATGAAGATGATGAATAGAAAGATGGAGATCATGATAAGAAATATCATAGTTTTGATAATAATAAGAAGAGTTTCAAAAAGTTTGAAAACAATAAGAAAACCAAAAAGAGCTTTTACTCATAGAAAGACTATTCCTCATCCGAGGTAAGCAATAATGATGTTGTTTCTAATTCTAAATCTGATTATGAACATGATGATGTTGGTGATGAAGTCTTATTAATGTCCAAAGGTGCTAAGATATTTAAAATTGAAGACTCCATATAAGGATCTTACATGGATTCTGAATAAGAAGAGTATGATCTTGAGACAAAGCTAATGTGCATTTAATAAGAGTTAAATAATGTTGAGAAGAATAACAAGAAGTTGAAAGCACAAATCAAGTAATATGAAGAGATTATTCATGATATTTAAGAAATGAATTGGTGTGAAACTATCAAGTATGATGAAATTCTCAAGTATCTATAAACTCAAGTGAAGAACATATCAGGAAGTCTAAAAGATAAGGATAATCAATGCATCAATTTTGAAACAAAAAATTATGTCTCTAAGAGTAGAGATATCTAAATAAGCTTATAGGGTAAAGTCATTCCATAGGTCTCGAGAAGAGCTCCAAGGATCTACATGATCTCTTGGACAATCATAGATTTACAGGAGATAGGAATGGTCTAGGGTTCAAGAAGAACCTTAAGGGAAAAGAGGTTATGAATGAATATGCTACTTCAAGGAAGGATAGTATTGGTTCAATACAAGATCAGATGAAGAAGAACATGAAGCCAAGGTCATTTAGGTATCCCAATGCATCAAGGTATGAAATAAATTTTAATGGGTATTGTTATAGTTACAATGGTTTTGGTTATAGATCTATGGAATGTAGAAGGATAATTGAGAATTATCATCCATGGAGAGATAGTAGAAATTATCAGTTAAGAAAAATTACCTACTATATCTACCATGAGAAGGGTCACATTTCTAGATACTATCTTTTTTAGAAACCTAGACAAAATTGGAGGAATGAAGGTAAGAATCATATTGTGTGTTTCAAATGTAATTTTGTTGGTCATATTGCTAGAAACTGTTATGAAGAACCACCTAGACAAGATTAGAGAGGTGAATCCCATAGAAGTAAGAATCCTATTGTTTGCTTCAATTGTAACATTGTTGGGCATATTGGAAGATATTGTACATGGAGGAAGAGAAACTTTGAAAAGAATGCATATGCCGAGTCTAACAATGATGAGAAGACAATATAAGAATCTAAACCAAAGGAAGAACCTAAAGCATTGTTTTCTAGCCATAATGGGACTATTAGTCAAAGGATCATGTTTGGTTTTGAATAACATCAAGAAATTATTTTATGAACTCAATAATACTATCAGGTGGATGATGGAGAAAAAAGACACAACAACTAAGGAAGTGGAATATTAAGTTTGGTGATCTGTTCCATGAGGACATGGTTTCTTGGCACTGCTAGATGTATCAAAATGAAAGGAGTGTCTTCACTAGGCTTCTTAAATAAATTCACCATCTTGAGAAGAAATGGATGTTTTTTTCATATTTTATAGCTATATGAGGTATGTTTGTGTTTCACTATATCATTCATGGCTTAAGCGACTGTGTGTCATAAGATTATGGTTGGGTTACAAAATAGAGAATTTTTATTACATCCAATGTTCCTTCAATTATAACATGTCTTTTAGATGTTGTAAAGCCCTCAAATACATTAGAATGTGTGAGTAGTGTCATTTGGATTTTGGAGGTCAAGACCTCTTAACTAGCTCCTTAAGGTGACAATATTATGTGACCCTATTAAAGAAGAGTTATTGTGTCCTTATTTGGTCATGTTTTGGTAATGAGACCCATAAGTAACAAAGGAGAATGTAGTGTGTATTATTATTTGAATGTGGTGATGATTTAATTTTCGACCTTGAATTTTTTTGTTGATCCTTAGTTGGCTCAAGAAGATACTACTGGTACTTTTTGTTTTATGATATTATCTAAATAAGATGGTACAATCATCAGTTGTATGAGGTATGGTGATAATTTTATTCCTTTATCAAGGTTTCATGCTAGCAAGAAGATAATATGATTGGATAATGGTGTGGGGAAGGCTTCATGACATACTAGTTTTACCTTTCAGGATCAAGATGAGAAAATATGTGCTATAAAGGAACCAGACATACTCCATTAGGTCTCAGTATGAGAAGAAACCTATGGTTCAAGGGGGATTTTCCATCATAATAAAGTTGAGAGGTTTCAAAAGGTACATGGACCTGTGAAAAAGTGTATTAGGTCAGGGGGAGATGTGTAGAGATTCTTAAGTAGAAATACTATATTAAAAAGACCATGTTGATCAAGTTGAGTATTGTTATGTACAATGATATGATGACTTCATTAGACCATCAAGTACATGAAGGGATGTTGCATAAAGAAATGAGTTTCAAGGTATGCTCTATGTGTTATATTTTAGTATTCATTTTAGTTCATGTCAAAGTTAAGTCCTAGTGTTACCATGAGAAGGATTGTGCACTTAGCCAAGAGTGAAGACAATGCATAAAAAATTAAGAATCTAGTTTGGCATCATTGAAAGGAAGAGACGTTATGAAATAACATCATACAAGGTTGGAAATAGTAATAAAAGAGGCACGAAATAGGTTGCATATTATGTTTTAGGCTATAATTGGATGCATCATCCTAGGGGGATGAGTTGAGTCATAAAGGTATAAATCCAAGAGGAAATATACTTGAGTAAGGTATGAGCTCTAGTATATCATTATCATACTATTGATTTCGAGTTAGTTTGCTGATCAAAGATAAGTTAGAAGCATGCACAATGCATGGGGAGAAATGATGGTTTGAAGGTCTCAGAAGCTATGTTGAGTCATAGATGTTGGACTCTTGAAAGATGCTAATTATAGTGACATGAGGGATTTTGACGTGCAAAAGTTAGGTGAAAAGGCACGTGCGAGAAAAAGAAAACCAAGGTGTGCAAAGGCTCACACCCAAGCTAAAGACATTCGAGAATTAGTCACATTTTTATAGAATTGGGAGATGAATGGTTTGAATAGTGGCTAAGCAATGTTTTGAAGATAAGATCGAGTATATAGACCAGGAGTTACAAGAAGAGTCTATTTTGGGAAATATCTCATGCGAAAGAAGATAAATTGACATGTTAGTTTTGGGTTAATAATAGGATTAAAACTAGAGTGATTAATAGATAATATATTATTAGCAAATCTTACATGCTTCTGTAGTTGACTTGTAATGCACACATATCTATTTATGGCATGCGAGCTCTTTTGAGGATGTATATGCAGTGAAGGGAAAGTCCCCACCCCTATATATATGTATTGGTTTGCAAGTTTGGAAGGAAAGTCTATTTTTGTAAGGGTATGATACTAATTTACTTATGTGCATGATCTTATGGGGTTTCAATTGACGTTTTCAACTATTGGTTTTTATGGATTAATATAATTGATCGTTGTGAATGGATTCTTATTATTGATGTTTCGTTGATGGATCTTGGCTGGTAAATATAATATTGATTTTTTTAGTTCATTCTTGCATATGGTTATGATATAAATCTTTTATGCTTTATCCTTGAATGATTATTATGGATCTAGATTATATGTAGTGTTATGCTAACACCGGGAAAAAGCTTCCATAAAAGATGAATTTGGTACCCTTGCATGCTTTGGGTGAGTGGTTAGATCTTTATGAGTGATGTTCCAACACACCTTGGGTTGTGAATAGTAAAACAAGACTACATTTTGGTTATGTTTCCGGGACATATTTACAATTTGTTGTAAGGATGTTGAATGATGAATACATATCGGTTGACTTTGGCTAGTATTGAGAGTCGGGTAGAAAATTTAGAGGAAGAGTTCTCTCAAATATATAACTATAAACTTGATTTTGATGCTTGCGTATGGGTTGAATAACATCTATATAATGAAATCTATGAGAATATATATTTTATTTTATTATATAGTTATACGAGTTTCGGTAATAAATGCATGAAATAGAAATTGGAGGTATAGAACAATTTTGTGGACACGGTGGATTACTAGACTTTTCATGATGCTGATTTGAGTTGGAGTCATGTTGTAGATCATTGATGGAGTGGAGTTTTGAAAAGTTACACTTTGGAATATGCTATTTCAATCTACTCTTGTCTAGAGGTTGAAGATTTTCATTTCTTTCACAAATTGAGAGGATCCTATTTTCCCATTATCCTTTTAGCAATTAAGATCTTGATTGTAACTTTGGATTTAGAAAAAGACCTATGGATAGCAAAACACCAACATGTGTGGGGGAAGGAGTAGGTGAGGTGAAGGATGGAATTCATGATGGAAGAAAAGTAGAGAGAAGAATGGTGGCTTAAGTATAATGAAGCACGGAGAGGGAATTAATGAAGAGATGCATCATTGAGGAGTCTTGAAGTTGACGAGAGATATGGATTAGGATAGATTTCGAGATAATGTGGAAGATGTGGAGCTAGATAATCCGGTTCTCCAATCCTTAGGAAAGTGTAGTAGAAGGTCCCCTTGATTCTTATGAGTAAGAACAATTAAGAACTAAGCACACATTTGATCCCACCTGTAACCTAGCCCTTTCACTTGGTGTTCCATTTCATGAAACAATTACTAAGAATAAAGTTGGTGTAGGTGCATTAGTAGTGACAAGTAGATTTCATTTTCATTTGAATACAAGAGTTTTTCGAGATGGCCACGCATCTTCTTTATTTGGTGGTCCTATTAGTGGTATATTTTCATGCACGTCTTCGAGGGTAGAACGTGGATACGCAGAATGTTTGTAATATGTTTGGAAGTAGAAAAATTCGTAGACCATTGGAGTTTAATTAAGTAAAACTATTCGAATATAAGTAAACACATCCTCATTTCTATTTCCCACTACAAGGGGAGTATCAGGAGGATCAGGTGGTTCAAGATCTATTGGATCTAGTGGTTTTGGAGGTAGAGGGAATACTGGAGGTAATACAAGCTCTGGATTTGTTGGTCGTCAAATAGGACTTTTAAGAAGAGCAACAATCAGGGGACAAGAAGTCCCTCCTCTTTAATGGGAGAGGTTTCCTTATTCAGAAACGAACTTATTTACAAATGTACAAAACATTATTTTCTGGTTAAACTTGGATATTACAAAAGTGTTTTCAATGAGGATGTTCAAGTACAAAAGGACAGAGGAATGAGAAGATGAGAACAAGCAGAAAGGCAACATGCAAAATTATAGAGAATCAGAGTAATTCATTATGTATGTGAAGTTACAGTGAATCGAAACAAGATCATTTGCATCGTATGAATAAGATGGAATTTAAAGACACAAAGTTCTGTAAATAACATCTGCTAGAACACAAAGTTTCTTAACATAACACAGACTCATCAATCAAGGACACAAAGTTCCTTCTTGGTTATACAAGATCACCGTGCTTGCAAAGTCGAAGGGTATGCAATCGGCAAGACTAATGAACTTGAGACAAATGATCTTCACAAAGAAAATAAATGAAAGCTTAGGAGTAACAGAGATCAGATAGACAAAGAATGGAAAGTCCTTCTGTATTGATTTCTTTATGATCTATTTACACTTTCAGAAAATATGCCAAATTCTTCCTCCTTCAGAATGGCGTAAGGAAGGCCATTATATAGCTTACAAATCAGTTACTCTTCGTAACCGCTTCTTTAACCAAGAACAGTTAAGGACCACCAATCACAATACCTTAACTTCTTACAAAGAAAATGGAAAAAGAAAGGGAAGAAGAGAAAAGAACAAGGAGAAGAAGACAGGTGGCGAGTCCACGAGAGGGACCCACTAACTTCAGAATCCACTGCTTGAATTTCTTTAACGCCTCAGCTATGTCTCAGAAGTCTCATCCACGAAGATGATAGTGTATGTCTTTGAAAGCGAGATGACCAGTGTCTCAAATACTTTGTCCTTCCGCCATTGTTCTTGATTCCCCAAGCCTCCTCCAAGATTCTGATCTTCCCGATTTTGATATATTATCCTTGACGTCATCGAAAACCTTATTCGCCCGCGAAGATGTTCCAGGTAAAAGATAACAAGGAAGCAGTGTGAGAAATGCAAAAGGGGATCTTCCCATTACATAGCTGTTGAGGAGAGAGAAAGGTGATCAATGCGCGTTAAATTCATATCTATTAGTTTGAAAAACAACATATTTGGGTAGAGCGGGAAAAACTAAGTATGAAGGGCATTTGGTTCGCTTGGGACATGTGAGATGCGAATGCACGAAACACACGCGGCTCGGCCGACTCGGGTGAAACAGGAGAAGACGCACAAATGCATTTTGGGACATCTAGGACGCGCCGAAGGACGCGGTTTGGGTGAATCGGCCGAAAATGGAACAACTTGCATGAAAAGTTTGGGACATTTGGAACGCAAATGCACGCCGTCTGTGCGGTCGGTGTTTCGGCTGAAAATGGAACAACTTGCGAATTAACTTTGGGACGTTTGGAACATGAAATAGCGAAGTACGTGGTTCGGTGTTTCACCAAAATGGAACAACTTGCACTTTTTGACTTGGGACATTTGGGACAAAAAGTTCCGAAGTACGCGACTCGGGCGGTTCAGGTGAAAATGGAACAACTCGCACAAAAAGTTTGGGACATTTGGAATGAAAGTACGTGAAGTACGCGGTTCGGGATTTCAGCCGATCGGGGAACAGAGCGCAATTTTGAACTTGGGACAGTTGGGACGAAAAGCTCCGACGGGCCCGAAAATGGAACAACTTCGGGGATTTCAGCCGATCGGGGAACAGAGCGCACTTCGGAACTTGGGACAGTTGGGACAAAAATGTCCGACAGGCCCGAAATACATACAAAATGACCCAAAACTGCAGACTTTTCTCAATTTCACGACTTCGGTACATTAGAGAAAACACTTAAACTCAAAATTTTGAAATTTTTACTTTCATCAGAGCAGGGAATTTTGAGTGGACAACAGCTGGCTCCTTCTGGGGATGACTTGGCATAAATTCAAGGAATGAGACAAGGCAAGAACTTAGACAAACTCGGGGAAGCAGACCAGTACCTTATCCATTGGGCAACGGAGTCAAAAACAGACCAATACAGAGGGCAACACACCAAAACAAAAAGGAAAGAAAAGCAAAAACGCTGTACAGAATATACAAGGGACTCCCTAATCACCTAGGACTTGAACAACTTGAGATACTGCCCACTATAAGGAAGTGGGAGAGAAGAACCATCCATGTAATCAAGATAAAAGGAATTCTCACCAGCAAAGTGTCTGATCTTGAAAGGTCCGAGCCACAGGGAATCAAACTTTCCATGGCTGCCACGAGGTTCATGTCTTTTGTCCCATAACAGCACGGTGTCTCCAACTTGGAAATCTCTGAACCTAGCTTTCTTGTCAAACAAGACCTTTACCTTCTGGCTGTGAACAGATATCCTATCGCAACCATCAATCTGTCCTCATTCGGTTTGTGCGGTACATAATTCTCTTGTCCAAAGCATCTACGAAACTAGTATCTTCAATGGCCTTCATTAGGTGCAAGGTCAAGTTTGCAGCCCACCTTTATTCTTCGGAAATTGAGCTTCTACTCCATATACCACTTGAAAAGGAGACATTCCAATAGCTCTCTTTGGTGTAATCCTGTCTCGAAAAAGCATCATAGAGCTTCTTGTGCCAGCTTGTTGAGACTCATTGACCAACTTCCTTATGATAGTCACCAGATTTTTGTTAGTGGATTACTGCTTGCCCATTTCCACAGGGGTAATAATCGAAGAATGAGCCAGGAGATGCCATACCCATAAGAAATCCATTATCTTAGTTGAAGATAAATTCGAAGCATTATCTATTACAATCTTATTAGGTACACCATACCTTACCAAGATGTTCTCTTTAATGAAGCTGCACACCACTTCAGAAGTAGTACTCTTGACTCGAATAGCTTCCACCCATTTGGTGAAATATTCAGTGGCAATTAGCACATGAGTGTGACCAGCACTAGAAGTAGGATTAAGTGTACCAATGAAGTCCAAACCCCACTGTTGAAATGGTTCCTCAATCACAACTGGCTTGAGAGGCAAAGAAGCCAATTTAGGTCTTCCCACAAAAGTCTGACAAGCCTCACATTTATCAACCCACTTGGATGCATCTCTGAACAAGGAAGGCCAGTAGTATCCTCCATGGAGTATCTTATGAGCTGTAACCATTGATGAATAGTGCCCTCCACATGCCTGATCATGAAAAGCTGAGAGCAACTTTCTCTGTTGTTCCTTGTCCACACACTTCAAAAATCTCCCATCTAACCCACGCTTGAACAAAGCATTTTCCCACAATACATATTGCACTGACCTCAATTTAACAGTCCTCTTTTCTTTGGCAGTTAAATGAGAGGGGCATTCCCCATAGGTGAGAAAATGGGTGATGTCAGCATACCATTCATCAACTGAGCTAAGGAACAGAACGGTAGGAATGTCAGCTTTCTCCTCCAGCAACTCATGTTTAGCTCCTTCAGCAATGAGCTCACAAAGGCCTTTTCCACGAACCAGCTTGGTCGGTTTGATGTCAATGTCATACTCTTGGACCTTAGCAACCCAGTTCCCTCTCTTGGATCCAAATTCTTGTTGTGTGAGAATTGACTTAACAGTTGTATCTGGAACCAGCACCATGGAGTGAGAGTTGAGGATATAAAAATGAAACTGCTTAACAGCTTTGACCACTGCAAAAGCATGCTTCTCCATCATGGTGTATTTCAACTCATGATCTTTCAGAATATAGCTCATGAACGCAATTGGGAGTTCATGCTCATTAGAGTCTTCTTGAGTTAAGACAGCAGCCAAGGTATTATCTGTAGCATAGCAATAGATGATGAAATCTTTGCTGAAATCAGGACAGGCTAAAACAGGAGTTTTAGCAATAGCTCTCTTGATACCTTCAAAGGATTCCTTTCCTTTAGAAGACCAACCAAATGTTTTCTTCCCTTTCATCATCTGAGAAATATTCAAAGTTAACTCTGCAAAATCAGGGATGAATCTTCTCAAGAAATTTATCTTACCAAAGAAGGAGTGCATGCCCTTTTTGCTGGTTGGGAGAGGAATTTGTTGGATGGCTTGAACTCATTCAGGATCAATCTTAATACCATCCTTGGAAACGATGTGTCCTAATAAATTTCCCTCAGTGACACAAAAGATAGATTTTTTAGGGTTTAGAGAGATCCCATGCTCTCTGGATCTCAGCAGAATTGTCTCTAGGTGATCAAAATGATCCGATCTTGTCTTGGAAAACAACACGGAGTCATCAAGATATATGACAATACACTTCCCTTTCAAGCTTCCAAAAGCGATCCATGGCTCTCTCGAAAAGTGGAACCAAGACATTAATGAGCCCAAAAGGCATCCTCTTGTAAGCAAAGGTACCCCAAGGAGTAGTGAAAGTTGTCTTGTGTTGATCTGCAGTATCAACCTCTACCTGATTGTATCCCGAGAATCCATCGAGCATGGATAACATTTCAGACCCTGTAACTGCTTGCAAGACCTGATCCATCATAGGCAAAGGATAATTATCTTTCAAAGACGCCTGATTCAGGTTCCTGAAATCAACACAGATGCGGATCTCACCATTTTTCTTCCTAACAGGCACAATATTTGCAATCCATGTTGAATGGTGAATGGGAAAAATGATTTTAGCCTTCAACAACTTCTGAATTTCCTGAAAGATGGTGTCAGCTATTTTGGGATTATACTGCCTCTGTTTCTGCTTAAAAGGTTTAATTCCTGGTTTGAGAGGAATCGAGTGCTGCATATCTTTTGGTTTGAAAGCTTTCAAATCTTCATAAGAATAAGCAAGAACATCCTTATACCTCCTTAGAAGATCAATTGCTTTTCTCCTCTCATCTGTTGTGCAACATTTTCCAATATTTACTAGATCAGGGTCATTAGAACTCCCAATATTGATTTTGTCATACTCAGCTGATTGCTGAGGTCCGGTAGAAGCTCTAGACTTCACATACCTGTCATGTTTATCAAACAGTTCCTCTAAGCTTACCAATCCTTTAGGAATCTTATTCCCCTTGAGTTTAATGCACCCTTCCTGACCTGTTTCTTCCCCTTGGGTGACTGCTTTGTCAAAGGGCACACTCTCACGAGGTAGGTTGTCACTTCCCTCAAAATACAACTGTTCGAAATTACCCTTGAGTTCCAGGAAGGAAAGCAAATGTTGATCATCATTGAAAACCTGCCAGTTATTGGTGTTATCAGGTACACTGGGTCGATGGATCATCTCAATGGTGAACTTGTCTTGAGAGAAATCAGGATGAGGAATCGTGAGCGACCACGAGGCAATTTAGTGAATCAGCCTTATTGCATTTCTTTTCCCTAGTAACGCTTGATAGAGAAAGCATCAAGGAATTCAATGGAATCCCAAACCTGATTCTGGTAATGTTTCAGCCTTCCATTTTTTACTTGAAAAAGGTTTCTGACCTACTTTACAATCAATTCTGCATCACCACGAGCCAGAAGATTCTTTACACCTTGTTCTTTGGCCACTTGCAATCCGAGAATGAGAGCCTCGTATTCTGCTGTGTTATTAGTATTCTCGAACTGCAACTTAAATGAAAAGGGGTGTAGGCTTCCTTCAGGTGACACCAGCAGGACACCGGCTCCGGAACCAGCTGAGGAACAACTTCCATCAAACTCTAAAATCCAAACCCCATTAGGATCTTTAGGAGACACTTTGGGGGGTCGGATTTCATCAGGGGACATAATCATGTAGTTACCATGCCCCATATCCTCGTAGAGTATTTGTGCTCTAGGATCATCCGTTTTCTGCACAATATACTCAGACTGCTTCTCAGGCAGCAACTTCTTCATTTGTCCATTGACAGGCACGAGTGCATGTGACCAGTCCATTTGGATTTCCCCACCCACGTCCTTACAAATTTCCTACTTAGCAACATCCCGTAGGAAGGGGGAATATCTCGCCACTAAGATGGTATCCAACACTTTCTTCTCGAGCAAAGCAAAAAATCTACTTGTGCATCTTTAATTCTCCCAACTGAGGCACTTCTTTACTCTCCATGGAGTAACAAGATCCATAAGTGCGTGTGAGGGTCGGCCTAAAGCATGAGCTACTTTAGCAGCATTACATTATCTCGAGGCTCTAATCTATGACACAATTATTGAGCCTATGACCAGCTATAAGAAGTGTTACATAAAAAGGCTTGATTTTGTCATTAGGTGAGGTGACAATGCTTTACTGACTAGGCTGTGGTGCAGAAGGAGGAGTGGGCAAAAGGCCTTTAGAGGTGGTCTTAGAGTGGGAATTGACAAAGTGGATCATTTTAGCAAAAGCTTTGGGATGGGTTTGATAATACTCGGCTTCTGAGATTTGGACCTTGGTCTTTTTCAGGTGATCAACAATATCAAAGGATCCAGAAGTGGATGGGCCATCATCATTCGGTACTCTAGGCCTATCAACTTTAGGAGAAAAAGAAGAAGCAATTTTAGTAGTAGGATTAATAGGACTCACCTTTGGTGTAGACGAAGTAGGGATAGGAGATCCTCTTTTTGCAATCACGGGAATAGTTGTCGACTGCTCCTTAGATTTCTTGATAGGTTGTGTCACTTTCTCCCTCTGATTTGTCTGTTCTCGAGTCATGACAGCGTGAATGATTCACTATTCATGTCTGCTACCACTTCATCATAATCATCTCCATCATCAATGCCCTCAGTGGTGAATAAATTTACTCGAGATCCCTCAAGTTCGTCTGCTTCGTCATCAACTTCTCTCGCAAACTCTTCGCAAGCTTCGTTATCTTCATCGTCATCTGGTTCTTCCACCTCGTAGGTTGCATTGACAGGGGACTTTAACAGAGGTCCTTCAAGTGCTAATCTTGTTTGAGAAGCAGGCAAACGATTTCTGGGCTTAAAATTTCTCCTTGG
Source organism: Taxus wallichiana var. yunnanensis (assembly GCA_018340775.1). Classification (NCBI taxonomy): domain Eukaryota; kingdom Viridiplantae; phylum Streptophyta; class Pinopsida; order Cupressales; family Taxaceae; genus Taxus; species Taxus wallichiana. The sequence continues at coordinate 440,526,680 of CM031242.1, read as the reverse complement.
AACGTCTGCATAAGGAGCGTGCTGAGCCAATTGTTTCTTTATAGCAATAAGATCATTTGCAAGTTTCTGAACTAATGGATCGAGTATTGAGTCCAGGGGTGGAAGAGGAAGAAGCGGAGACTTAGATTTGGGAGGGTCTCTTCTCAACTTTCCTGACAGGATCAAGTCATCCTCGATACTAACAGCGAGTGTTTGATCCTCGACCAATGTTGCGAGATTAGCCCTTCTTAGTGCATAACTAACATTGGGCGATTGAGCATTTAGGAAGAAACATTTTTGAATTTGATCAACAGTGTCGGGTAGGTCATGTGGAATTTTATTGATCAATTTGTTGAACCGGGCCACAAATTCTCTCATGGGCTCTTGTGAATCTTTCTTTATCCGAGAGATTTGGGCTAGAAGGCATGTACATCTTCTCGCCACTTGAAACAGTTTTTGAACCGAGTTCTCATTGTATCCTAATCGGTGATAGCGCCATAAAGAAGGTGGTAGAACGATCAGTCGGTAGCATTATCTTGTAACGTCTCGACGAACGGCCTTACGGAGACGTCTTCATATTCGACTCCCAGAACTCCACATGCAACAACGAAGGCTGCGATGTGTTCATCAGGATGTACTTTCCCATCACCTTTGAATTTGGGGAAGTTCTTCTCGTTACCTCACGGGTAACTCATGCAAAGGCTGAGTAAGGGCCAGGGGCCCGACATGATGACCCCATGGTAATGGCGCTGCCATTCTTGGAAAAACAGCTTGGAGAGGGACTGCAACACCAGCAAGGATCAAAGCTTGAAGGTTAGGGCTAGCTGGCTCTGAAGAAAAACCACCCGTGGGAATTCTGTCTTGAGTAGGTGGAGTGCTTGTCGAACGAGTCCTTCTATTTCTTGTTGAAGGGAAAGGAAAACCCTGCTGCTCCAAAAGCTGAAACTGAGAATCTTCAACACCAAGGGCCCTCCTCCCTCGAGTAAAACGCGGAGTCGCCAGATCAAAGGATGATCAAAAATTACAGAACTGGAATATGATTTTCCCCAGCGGAGTCGCCAAAAACTATTGGTCGTCAAATAGGACTTTTAAGAAGAGCAACAGTCAGGGGACAAGAAGTCCCTCCTCTTTAATGGGAGAGGTTCCCTTATTCAGAAACGAACTTATTTACAAATGTACAAAACATTATTTTCTGGTTAAACTTGGATATTACGAAAGTGTTTTCAATGAGGATGTTCAAGTACAAAAGGACAGAGGAATGAGAAGACGAGAATGAGCAGAAAGGCAACATGCAGAATTATAGAGAATCAGAGTAATTCATTATGTATGCGAAGTTACAGTGAATCGAAACAAGATCATTTGCATCGTATGAATAAGATGGAATTCAAAGACACAAAGTTCTGTAAATAACATCTGCTAGAACACAAAGTTTCTTAACATAACACAGACTCATTAATCAAGGACACAAAGTTCCTTCTTGGTTATACAAGATCACCGTGCTTGCAAAGTCGAAGAGTATGCAATCGGCAAGACTAATGAACTTGAGACAAATGATCTTCACAAAGAAAATAAATGAAAGCTTAGGAGTAACAGAGATCAGATAGACAAAGAATGGAAAGTCCTTCTGTATTGATTTCTTTATGATCTATTTACACTTTCAGAAAATATGCCAAATTCTTCCTCCTTGAATGGCGTAAGGAAGGCCATTATATAGCTTACAAATCAGTTACTCTTCGTAACCGCTTCTTTAACCAAGAACAGTTAAGGACCGCCAATCGCAATACCTTAACTTCTTACAAAGAAAATGGAAAAAGAAAGGGAAGAAGAGAAAAGAACAAGGAGAAGAAGACAGGTGGCCAGTCACTGAGAGGGACCCACTGACTTCAGAATCCGCTGCCTGAATTTCTTTAACGCCTCAGCTATGTCTCAGAAGTCTCATCCTGAAGATGACAGTGTATGTCTTTGAAAGCAGAGATGACCAGTGTCTCGAATACTTCGTCCTTCTGCCAGCTGTTCTTCAGTTCCCCCAAGCCTCCTCCAAGACTCTGATCTTCCCAGGATTTTGATAGATTATCCTTGACGTCATCGAAAACCTTATTCGCCAGCAAGATGTTCGAGCAAAAGATAGCAAGGAAGCAGTGTGAGAAATGCAAAAAGGGGGTCTGCCTTTAATTACATAGCCATTGAGGAGAGAGAAAGGTGATCAATGCGTGTTAAATTCATATCTATTAGTTTGAAAAATAGCATATTCGGGTAGAGCGGGAAAAACTAAGTATGAAGGGCATTTGGTTCGCTTGGGACATGTGAGATGCGAATGCGAAACACGCGGCTCGGCCGACTTGGGTGAAACAGGGAGAAGACGCACAAATGCATTTTGGGACATCTGGGACGAAAACGCGTGAAGGACGCGGTTCGGGCAAATCGGTTGAAAATGGAACAACTCGCACGAAAAGTTTGGGACATTTGGAATGCAAGTACGCAAAAGTACGTGGTTCTCGCATTTCGGCCAAAATGGAACAACTTGCAGAATTAACTTTGGGACATTTGGAACATGAAAGAGCGAAGTACGCGGTTCGGGTGTTTCGGCCGAAAATGGAACAACTTGCACTTTTTGACTTGGGACATTTGGGACAAAAAGTTCCGAAGTACGCGACTCGGGCGGTTCGGGCGAAAATGGAACAACTCGCACGAAAAGTTTGGGACACTTGGAACGCAAGTACGTGAAGTCGCGGTTAAGGGATTTCGGCCGATCGGGAACAGAGCGCAATTTTGAACTTGGGATAGTTGGGACGAAAAGCTCCGACAGGCCCGAAAATGGAACAACTTCAGGGATTTCGGCCGATCGGGAACAGGCGCACTTCGAACTTGGGGCAGCTTGGGACAAAAATGTCCGACGCACTGAAAAACATACAAAATGACCCAAAACTGCAGACTTTTCTCAATTTCACGACTTCGGTACATTAGAGAAAACACTTAAACTCAAAATTTTGAAATTTTTACTTTCATCAGAGTAGGGAATTTTGAGTGGACAATAGGATCTCGTGGGCATGGTCCACACCAACCCCAAAAAGTTTATAATGAAATGTCTCTTCACTTTCACGAGTATATAGTTATTAAAAATGCAGCTAAGCATTTACACATGTGTGAAATACTCACGCACTAAGGGATTATAACTCCTAAGTGTAAGGAAAGCCGGTTTGATACTACTTTGCAAGGACGAGTGCATAGGTGGTATAGGAAGTATCATCCGAATGATACTTGTGTAAAGTACAACATGCTATGTGATCCTTTCTTTTTGAGTTCCATATACCTATGTTTGAATCGAAGAGCATCATCGTGATGAAGGACATTAAGCAGGGCATGGATGAGAGTGTTAGGGAGTATGATTCCTATTTTAAAACCTTGTTATCAAATTTGTCTTATGATATTCACCCTAGCAAGTAAGCACAATGGTTTTTAGTGGTTTGATCAAACCTTTCGAAAAGGAAATTTAACAAAAGACATATAAAAATCTGCACAAGGAATTAGAGGTAGCTCTACATGCTAAGGTAGTTGGAAGCATAGACATTGGAGTTAGCCTATTTTTAGAATTGTAAATTACATCAATGGTAAAAACGTTGGAGAAAATATCAACCCATTCATCTCATGAGACATGTAATGGTATTTGGTGTACAAATATTGAGTTGGAAGGACATACTAAGGATAACTTTCCTCATAAATCAACACGTTCTATGTTGCTAGATTGTGAGATCTTTCACTTAGATCATGATTCAAATCGGTGCCCTTTACCGTAACATGTGATCGGAAGAAGGTGTCTTACTAATGTAATATTTTCAAGTCCCACACTCATGATACACAAAATTGCATATTGATTGATCAGATTCACGAGGTTATTGAAATTGGGGTTTGACAAACCGGTGTGTCAAGTAATTCTAAGAAACATGCCGATGATCATAATCACAATCATAATGAAGGGAACTCTAATTCAAGGTGGTAGAGGTAGAGGTTACCATGGAGGAATTAGAGGTCGAGGTTGTTTTGGTGGAAGAGGTGAATTCCCACAAAGAACCTATTTCACATGTGGATCCCCGATCATTATAGATGAAAATACCCTCGAGAATAGTATTTTTCATGGTTTGGAAAGAATCACAAGGTTAAGGAATTCCCAAATTTTTATGAGCATATGAGCAAGAAACAAAAGCAAGATAAGGGCATGGAAATTGTTAGAGTACATTGCATTATTCAAGATCAATGGATGCTAAAGATAGCGCTTGATCCTGAGATGTTTCATGTGCTAGTAACTACATGCGCTAAGGAGGCATGTCTTGGGAAGTTCCAAAACAGAAACTTGTTATCTCAAAATATGAGATGATAAATGCGAAGTATCTAGATCCTTCCCATTAAAAATAGGTATATCAGAGAGACTATGGAGGTTATTAGAAACTTACAAAGTGAGATTAAATTCTTAAAGGAGTATTCGTGAAAGATGGAGCAGAAAAAGCGGTTGAGTGCCTCGAGAAAGATGTTGATGACTTAAAGGATATTTTTAAGATGTTACACTAGGAAAATATCATTCCTTTGTTAGGGGAATGGTTAAGGGAGAAGGTGCCACACACCAAAGTTGATCATGAGTGATAGATCCTACATGAAAACTTACCCCCTCACAATTTTGAATATGATAAAGAGACCACTTTGAATACATTTGTTGATGGGCCACTGTTGAGTAATAGCCTAATTGATACATAAGTAGAAGTGAATGTACTCAATTTGGATACATGGAATCATATGGAAAGACCACCATTATAACCATCTTTGAATTTGTTGTATATGGAAAATAAGAGTAGATCCATAACTTGTTGGAGTATCAAAAGATGATACTATTACCATTAAGGAGGCCAAGTTTACTAGGGAATTTGAGGTCTTGGTGCTTATAAAAGTAGATAGTTTCCCATTATTTCTTGGGTTCCCTTAGTGTTATGCAAATAATGTTGATCATGCTTCAATAAAGGTTAAAAAAAAAAGAGCGCGTGATTATTCCTTTGAGAGATGGGAAAGCTATACCTTATGTGGAAACTTTAAGTGAGAAGGATCTTAATAGAATTTATGTGCACACCATCAGAGATCCTAAAGTTACTAAGCCATCTAAGGAAGGTGTTATTCAATGGGATGATGCTCGATCATGAGTGATACAACTAGTGTTACCCGTGATAACTAGGCGCATGGGAAGTATGAAATGGTTGGGTGAGAGATCAAGAATATAGTTACACACGTGATCGAGAATGCATGATATTAATCATTTGGGTCATAAGTAGGTACGTTAGTAAACTGGTTAAGAAACCCCAATTTATTTCTATGCACCATGGAAGATTAGTGGGAAAATCTAGTAGCGAGGAGAAATATTCTAGTTTACGTCACATCACGTTCGAAGTGTGAGAGACTCGGATGGACGGGAAGGAAGCCTTATCACTGTCATCACTCTAGGTACTTAATTTATACACCACTCTAATTTTTTTGCGTGCACATGTTATGTTCATGTGGGGTTACCAAAAGCAGCAATTAATTAGGAGATAAATTCAGGTATGATTCGGACCTTTGACTATTTTTTTACTAAACCTTCGGTGAATGAAGCATTATATATTATCAAGTGCCTTATAATGGGGGATAATGCAAAGGCTGAACAAATCCTATTAGATATGTTTGAAAAGTTAAACTTGGAGGCATGCTTTGATGAATATGAGACAAATGAAGTGTAGCTTGGGCATGCCTAGCTAGAAAAAGAGAAGGGTATGTTGGTCTACATGATTGATGATGTGAAAGTGGAGAATATGGATGTTGACCACACTATAGGTACATGTGAGGTCCTAGATAGTGTAGATGAGAAGGAACACACTTATCATAAGCCTATTAAAATGGAGAAGGTCAACATTAGGATAGAAAAAAAACCAAAAGAGGTCGTTATTGATGACTATTGGTCTGAACAGGAGGTTTCTAATATTTTTGAGTTGCTGTGTGACTTCTTGGATTTATTTCTATGAGGTTATCATGAGTTTAAGGGGGTGCATCCATTTTTGGGTAAGATGAAGATCAAATTAAAATAAGGTGCACACTTCCTTAGGAAGAGGCCTTATAGGACGAACCCTAATTTACGTGTCAAGGTAAAATAAGAAATTGACAAGATGCTGAAATTTGGAATCTTTGAGCCAATTGAGGAAGCAGAGGAGGTTATCCCTAAGGTGATAAGCATTAATAATTATGGTCGGGTAAGGATCTATGTGGGTTATAGGGAGTTGAATGCAACATGTGTTATATACTCCTTTCCCATACCTTTTTAGAGAGGAGATCTTGGAAGGCATTGTAAGGTGTGAGATTTACTCTTTTATTTATGGATTCTAAGGTTATCATTAGGTGTGGATTTCTCAAGAAGATGAAAAAATATAACCTTCACCACTTTGAATGGGAAGTTTTGTATATAAATTTATGCCTTTTGGATTGAAGAATGTGGCTGAAGTCTTTTCGTGCATTGTTATAAAAACATTTCAAGACTTTAAACACAAGTTTTTATAGGTTTATTTAGATGATTAGACTGTATTGGGCTGGTAAAGGATCAATGTGACAAATTACGACTCATATTTGAGATATTTAGGTAGTTAAGCATCTCTTTGAACATTAAGAAGTTTATCATTGTAATTCCTTTGTCTTGTTGATATCTATACTTGCTTCTCTGACTTAAGTTTGTAAACATTGATAAGTGATTCTAGTTTTGAGTTGATATACTCTTTGAGTTGTTTTTCATTTTTGTAGAAGAAATATCCACTACCTATTAAAATATAATGTTAATCATGCTTTATTAATATTGTGCTTATGTTGAGTTATCATCATGTACTCGCTAGATTGGATTTTGAAATGCACTATGAGATCTCAATTGGTAAGAAGTAAATGCGATTTTAGAATCGTGGAGGTAAGTCGAATAATTTTTTATATGAATTATGTTCCTTAGACTATTGCATCTATAATTGAGGAAGGACAATATCCTGGATCAATTTCTGTGATCCAAGACATTCCTTTGATCGATGTATTATTATGATCATATTTGTTAAGTCAAATTGACTTCATTATATTTCTGATAAACCATCATGTTTAGGATTTAATAAATATAAGGTCATTGGAGATGTTTTGTAACATCTTATGAATACATCCATACTATTGATTTATCTTCTTTGATTAAATAAATTTCAAAGGGTAATGTTCTTGTTGAATATTATAAAGGCCTAAATAAAACTATTCTAAGGTGATGACTATTTATTCAAAAGTACTTGTTATCTAGATTTTTCCACCTTAAAAATATTGGATTAGTCACGACCACACACGAAAGAACTTGAGAAATCAAATTCAGATTCTACAAACAAGTTACAGGGAGACTCTACACCGGAAGTGGTGGGGTGTGTGAAAGACTAAATGACCTGCCGCATAGGAGAATTCAAAAAATGGCTATGTCGAGCAAATCTAGGCCTTAAATCCATTCTAAAGATTTTAGGAAGGCTTGGAAATGGAATAGCAGAGTCGGGAAGGAAGAGGTAGTGTAAAAGAGGCCAAAGATTCACGAGAGAAAGAAATGGCGAAGGTTTGAGGTCTTCGGGATTTGGAACAGTCCATAATGAATCCAAAATCAACTAAGTATAGAAGTGTTATGGACATTGCCAAGTGTCCAAGTGGTGCATCTCCAAAGTCAAATCCAAAAAGGGAGGATTGAACAATTGCTTAACACCACGTGTCCCAATCCCAAATTGGAGGTAGAGTCAAAGCTAAAAGTCAAAATTATAGACAAGGCAGGCCTAAAAAAAGGCTAAGTATAGAAGCGCCACGGAAACCACCATGTATTCAAATGATGCACCTCCAAAGATCAAAATCAAAAGGTAGACCCAAACAAGCATCGGGATTTCACACATCCAAATCCCTAAAATTTTGCATAACCATTGAAAGAGTCTTCGACTAGGTGGAAGGTGCCAAGTGTCAGCTCAACGCAATTCCAAAATGGGAGCCCAAGGTGGAGACTCAAACGAGTGTCAGCTCGTCACATAGCCCAGGGTCTGAAAAGGTAAAAGAGAGGTCATTGAAAAGTCCAAAGACCTACGAGAGGCTTCCAAGTGTCAACTTGGCGCTCCTTCAAAGGAAAATCTTGATCGTGCTTTTAAGTGATCACGGAGTCTCCACGTGTCTAGTCTAAAAAATGGGACAAAGTTAGGTTGAATAGTCAATGCATGGTGGTATGCTTGAAAAAAGTACCAAGTGTCTAGATGGCGCTAACTCAAGGGTCAAATAAAGAGATGGTTTCCAAACAAAGTGCCGGACTACCGCATGTTCCCAGTTAAGAAATATGACCCCGTCGTGCAAAGGACTTAGCCAAAAAACATAGAAATTGAGAAGCACGGCAGAGGAAGCCATGCATTAGCCCCACACCATTCTAAGAGAAAAATACAGAGGCCACCCTTGAACAAGAACTAAACCTCCACATATCCCATATTAAATAAAGGGGGGCCATTTTTCAAACCGGTTTTCCCACCTTTTTGTACGGACCTAATACAAAATTTCGAAGGGGCATATCTTTCAACTCAAGGCTCAAAATCTAGAAAATATGACACCGTTGGAAAGATCTCGGCCTCGTCTATGCCATGGAGATCTAAAACTTTAAGTTTGGAGAGGTTATGTGGGAGAAAAATGGAGAAATGTATTCATGGCCATTAATGCAGGATCTATTTTTCCCCAACAACCAGATCAGATTTGATTTGATCCACCGTTTCCTCCTTCTTCAAGGCGCCGAATAAGAAATTGATGCAATCAAGATAAATTTGGGGGCATATTTTATGGGAGGCATTAATAGTGGTGGTTGAGCTTCAGACTATTTTTTCCCACTTCTCTCTCTTTCTCCCCTCTGTGTTGAATCTATAAAAGCAGGGTTAAAACTCATTGTAAAGGGTTGGACATTCTTTTGTTTTTTATAGGCTCCCCTTTCCTTCTAGAAAAGGAATTCGTGGAGTTTAGACCTTCCATTTAAATTATAATATGTTTTCTACCTTTTGGCCATTTGTAATGCATTGTATCAATCTATAGAGAAATAAAACATGTTTTTGATTGATTTTAGATCCTTTCTTGTCTCCTTTGCTCTCATCTGTTCTTTCATTATAAATATGGTTATCTATTCTTGATTATTATATGTATTTTGTTGGTTTGTGTCTATCAGCAAAACTAATGTTCATCATTCCTTTGATGCATCACCTTATAGATTAGTTTTGATTTCTTGTATGTCTTTTATCCCTATCTCCTTAGTAAAACTTAGATTAGGTTTATGAATAGGTCCTCTGTAAGTTTCCATGCATGCACCTAAATAGAGGAATAGGAACTAGCCTTTAATCTGGAGATTTTTCCCATTTGCAAAGTCCCACACTTTGGGGAAACTTAATGTTATGTGAATCACACTAAATGACTCTGTCTTAGAAAAGAAGATTTGACGACTCATTTGGGGGTGCTGTGATTTTACACTAAATTTTTTGGCAAAACCGGTGGGACCAAGAAGTCTCCATCTTTATTATATTAAGATTTATGTGCACTTGTTGTGATAATATATTTTAAGAAGCTTTTAATAAATGCACATCTAGAGACTCCAAAAGGGACATAATCCACTAGTTTTAGCAGCCCAAGTTTTCCAAGTTCATGAGAAGGATATAAACAAGGTCAAGAACAAGAGAAGAAGGACAATTTGTACACCTACACTTGTCTCTAGACAGAAGGAGAAGAGGAAGAAGATCCCAGAGGTCTCTATCTCCACCAAATAGAGCCTTATCAACACCTCCTCCTAGTAGGTTGTTCTTTCAATCAAGAAGGGTGCTCAGGCTGATCAGGATGGCACAACTAAATCCTTATTTCAATTTCACTGGCAGCATCCCACTTACTCTTAATGCAAAAATCTAGTCTCGGTGGCAACATCAAAGAGCATCCCATATTTCACTAGAGAAACCAGAATTCCCCTAGTGACCGCGTTCAAGATATTACAAATATCTATACAATCCATGAGATCACTGAGATGGAAATTACAGTCAAGTTACTAGCCTCTTCACTCAAGGGTAAAGCTTCACAATGGTTCAGGAGCCTAGCAACATGATCTATTCAAACTTGGGACCATCTGTGCAGAGCTCTTCATGACTAGTTTGGAGAAAAGGGGGATAACCTATCCTTGTTGGAGTAGCTGACAACAATCAAGAGAGATCCAAATGAGCAATTGATGGATTTCAACCTTAGATTTCAATAGACCTGGGATAGGATTCCAATGGCAATAAATCCCACTAAAGAAGGTGCCTTCTTATACTTTCTTAGAGCTTTAAATTCTGATATTGCTTTAATGATTTAGTTAATGGGAGGCACAACCTTACTTGCAACTTATATCCTTTCCATAGGAGCTAAGAATCATTTTATTCAGGCTGGAAAACTTGCTCCCAGGCCATCCATGCCTCTATACCCCAAATTAGGAAACCTAAGTACTAGCCAAAGACCCACATTAGCTCTTATACCTACTCACAGAGTTAAAGTTCAACCAAGCCTCCACCTCATCATCTAACACTTCAAATTAGCTTTATAAATTTATAAAACAAGTTCAAATCTGGGAATGAGTTAGTAACCATAAAAAAGATAGTAGGGTCATAGTTCTAGGCCATATTAGCCTTAGGCTTAGTATCGTCTAGACCCATGAATCAACAAAATAGACCACTAGCTCAGGCTGTAAATTAGATTCAACACCAAGGAAAACCTCAAGCTGCTAAACCTTTCGTGTCATATGATCCAAACACGGCTTCAACATCAAGGGCTTGGTTCCCGCATAAAATAACATGGCAAAAGAATATGATTGGTGTTTTCCATGCAATCAACCACATAATCAATCAATGTTCTTCCATGGTGCACTAAATCAAGATTTAATGGTGAAAACCATTGGTGTGTCACAAGAACCTAGCCAAGAAGAAAATCAGTAGCAAGGAGCTCAACAAGAGGGACCTCTAAGTGAAACTATGCTTGTCAATTGGCAAGTGAATACTTTGTGGAATGAATCCGGATCCTTTTCAAAGTATAACTGCCAATACATGGTCCAAGAAGAGAAATATTGGAGAAGGAAATTCACCAAACTTAGGTGATCCTCAATCCTCTATTGCTCCACAAGGTATTGGCATTCAAAATACAACTCCCAATATGCCGAGCTAATACAAGCCACCTTCCAAACCTAATCGGGTATCAATTGTAACAACCCATGTGTAAGAGAAAAATGTGCCAGGGAAGGGGTAGCAGAAGGATAACTCATTTAATATCATTAAGAAAATAAAGAAGACAAGTGTGAACATTTCACTATGGGAGTCACTGGCCATTCCAGGGTAGAAGGATCTATTGCAGACTACTATGGCTAGTTGGTCAAGCTCAAATCAACCCCCTAACAAGCAAGAGAAAGTTCTCAAAGCAATATAACTCAACCTAGGGAAAATCATTGAGAACAAAAAGGTAAAAACACGAGACCTCTTCCATTCTATGTTTTATTAATCATTGGGGATAAATTGGTGCATAATTACATGATTGATTCAGGGAAAGTAGTTCTGTAATGCCCAAACAAATAGCTAATCAACTCGGCTCTCTAGTATGAAGTCACCTCTAGAGGGGTAGTAATTAGATGGGATGACAATGACAACTGGTTGAATTATTAAGGATCTGAGCCTTACTCTACATGCCTCGCCTCAATGTGGATCAGTATTGTAGAACGTATCAGTCATAGACTTGCCACCACATTTTGCATTGTGTTTGTCCAAAGACTTCACTATCGAAATTAGAGGCCATTTGTCTACTGACTGGTCACATATTCTATTTAGAGCAAGATATGGAGTGAAGGCCACAATTAGATCCGATCCCATAGTGGATTATCACATTGAGTCTTATGTGCCTAGCCCAATCAATGCAAATTGTGTGTCTTTTGATCGAGTACCTCCTAAACACTTGTGAAGCGATACCAAGGTGGGATGTGTCCCAGGACCTGAATCTTGACAAATGGGTAGTCAAAAGACATTATTTTGATCCCTATAAGGAGATGGAATAATTTGAGCTAGGATTCTACTACCTGCATGAGGAGAATCATCCTATTCTTGACATCATTAAGTGAAACACAAAGATGACAATGAATTATGGAAATTTTTCTTTGATGGCTCAAGAAGTAGGCAAGGAGCTGGAGGAGGGGCTATGATTTTGTCACCCCAAGGTATGAAATATTACTTAGCTTTCCATTTCCAATTTTCCTGTTCAAACAATACAATAGAATATGAGGCTTTGGTTCATGGATTACATTGGGCTAGAAGATGAGGAATCAAGAACCTATAAGTGTTTGGTGACAGTGAACTGGTTTCCAATCAAGTCAAAGGACAAAATATTGTCAAGAACAACTTGCTTTGAAGAGCTACAAGAATAGAGTATGGGATCTCATTGAGGATTTTAAAGCCTTCAACATTATGTCCATACCCAGGAAGGAGAACAAAGATATTGATAGGCTTGCAGCAGTAGGAACAACATTTGATGTGGTTGATAGCATCAAGAGGGACAAAGGACAGCCACATATCCATGTGATTGTGAGGCCATAAGTGCTAGATAACAACACATGCTGGTAGGTGTTTGAGAATGATCAACAGATCATCAATTTTTTGCAAGAGGAAGCTGAATTCTCAGCTAGAAATCAAAATAGATTAGAGAAGCAATATGGAGATCAAGTAGTGCAGCTGCATATAAAAAAGCTTCCCAAAGGCTTAGTGACATTGGAGTCTATCTTCAATCCTAATGATCAGTTTTGAAAAGAGAAGGATAATATACAAATCAAAGGAGAAGATTCAGAGTCAATTCTAGTTTAAGAAGGAAAAACACTTCAAATTGGAAAAGTGGCCATCGAGTAAGAAATGTATGAATTCATGAAAATTTTCCAAGAGTTTCCATATGTATTTGCTTAAAGCTATGAAGACCTAAGAGGGTTGAATCGAAGCTAGCACAACACACAATTGAACTAGATTTAGTTGCTAAGCCCATCGGAAAAACCGAGATGCCATTCAATCCACACATTGAACCTCTAATGAAGAATGAGATGAACAAGATGATAGAGGCAAGTATCATATTTCCAATCAAACACTCAAGTGGGTTGCAAAACTTCATCTCGGTCAAGAAGAATAATGGATAGATTAGGTTGTGTGTATACTTTCGAGACTTGAAAAGAGCATCACTTAAGGACCACTACCAAATCCCCTTAATGGAGCATATTTGGCAAGTAGTGTCTTTATCAAAGAGATTCTCTCTCCTAGATGGCTACTCGAATGGTACAACTAGATAATGGTAAAGGAAGATGATCACTTCAAAATAACTTTCACCACTAAATGGGGCAAATATGCCTACGAGAAAAATGCCATTTGGATTGTCTAATGCCGAAGCCACTTTCCAAAGGGCGATGGATATAGAATTCAAAATAATGATCAACAAAATAGTACTTGATCTATCTCAATGGCATTCCGTGTATTCTCCAAAAATGTAGTAGACCACCTTTTTCACCTAAGATAGGTGTTTCAAAGGTGTAGGAGATTTGGGGTATCATTGAACCCTAAAAAATGCATATTCTTGGCCCATGAGGGCAGGCTTCTAGGCCATATTGTGTCAAAGGAAGGTTTGGCAATTGACCTAGAGAGATTTGAAGCAATAAGAGCATTGCCATTGCTAAGCCATAAGAAATCTCTTCAAATCTTCTTAGGAAAAATCAATTTTGTCTACAGGTTTATACCAAACTTTACTTGCCCTTGTCAAACCAATAATGTTGATGTTGAAGAAGAGTTTGGAATTTAGGTGGACATTTGAAGGAAAGGAAAGTTTTGAGGCCATCAAAGAAGCTATATAACAGCCCTAACCATTGTAAATCCAAATTTCTCTAAGGATTTCATACTATATGCTATTGGTGGTAGTGACAAAATTTCTACAATTTTAGTACAATAGAACAAAGAGGATACAGAGCAACCAATTGCTTTCTTCAGCCAAGGTATGGAAGATTATGAAGTGAGATACTCTTTCATCGAAAAGAAAGTCCTGGCAGTGATCAGAGGGTTAAAGAAGTTTAAGCATCTAGTTTCAAACAATAAAATCCAACTGTTAGTCTCCCATGCAAGAGTTAAAAACTTCCTTCTCAACAAGGACCTAAATGAAAAACATGTAGGATGGATCACTCATGTCATGGAGTATGAAATTGAGATCAAGGTTAGGAAGTTGGTCCATGGGAAGGGATTGTGTGAACAATTTTCCTCAAGTCAACAAGGCACGAAGCAAGTGGTGAAAAGGGAGCTATTTTTGTCCTACGAATAATCAAGAAGAAGAAAATGATGACGTTCCCACTCCTTGTTGGACTCAAAAAATGGTACATTTTCTTCAAATAGACTGTGTCCTCTAGAAATGAGTAAAAAGAAAGGAGACACTTCGACTACAAGACATCCCATATGTGCTTATTGATGGCGTTTTGTTCAAAAGGGATGTCAATGGAGTCCTACTAAGGTGCATTGGGACAAATCAGGTTAAGAGAGTGTTATAAGAGTTCCATGATAAAGCGGTGGAGGCCATTTTTCTCCATGGGTGACAACACAAAAAACCTTGATGGCGGGTTATTATTAGCCTAGGGGTTTAGTGATGCTATGCATGGATCAAAAAGTGCAAGAATTGTGCATTATTTAGAGGCAAAGAAGGGCTAACAACACTTCCATTGGGCCCAATTTCAATTGACCAGCCATTCATGCAATGGGGATTGGACTTCATTGGAGTCATCAATACAAATTCGAGCCAAGGCCAAAAATGGATTACGACAATGAATATTTCACCAAGTGGACCGAGGCAGTGGCACTCAAAGAAGCTAATGAGTATAGCATACTATATTTATATGAAGAGATAGTGACCAAATTTGGAGTTCCAGCCACCATTATATCAGACAATGCATTGGCATTCATAGGTTCCAAAATCATAGAATGGGATGTTAGTAACGGGATTTACTTGAGCACTTCATCAAATTTTTACCCTCGGGGTAATGGCCAAGAAGAGTCCATAAATAAAAACTTGCTAAGGATTATCGAAGAACATTGGACAAAGATCGAGAGGACTTGGCACACGAAACTCAAATCAGCCTTATGGGCTAATAGGACAACACCCAAGAGGTCTACAGGTAACTCTCCATTCAAACTTGTCTATGGGAAAGAAGTAGTGTTACCCTATCACTTGAGTTGCCAACATTGGAACTCATGAAGCAGCTGGAGATGTCCGAGTTTGAACCAATGGAGGCCAAGTATGCGAATCGATGGAATTGGAAAAAACCGAGAGAGCATGCACTTTAAACAATGGAGAAGGATCGGTCTCAATCAAGAGATGCTTTGATAAGAAAGCAAGGACAAAATATTTTTAAGAAGGAGACATAGTTTTGAAATGGGATGTAGATCGGGCAAAGCCAAGAAAACACTCCAAATTTGATGCCATCTGGAGTGGCCCTTACATGATCACTTGAATGCAAGAGTAATAATGCCTTCCAGCTGAATAAATTGGATGGAAAAAACTTGTAGATCCCAATAAATGGGATCCACCTCAAACATTTTTATTGAATGGGAAGTTTCCGCTACAGTAAATATTAGCATAGGATTTTCATTTCCCTAAGTGTGTATGCACCTTGTTTTATTGCAGTGTAGTTTTTTTCCACTGAGTGCTATGGAAAAGGGTCTTTGTTGCTCTAGGTTACATCGTTACACAGTCCAATGTGCCTATAAGAAGAGGTGCTATCCCTTTCATCATTCATAATAGGGAAGCTCATAGTACATGTAATAGTTACCATCTTTAGAAGAAAACAAATGCGAGAACAACTAAAGTCGAGTATTTGAAACAGTCCATTCGGGACGGACAACGGTGAAAGCACCAAGTTTAATCAAATTTCTACTCTCAGAAACCATTGTCTCGAGATTTATTATGAAAATAGAGACTACGGATATTCGAGCTCATGGATCGGAGGCAAGAGTAGTACCAGGCCATCATTCTCGACTCCGTGCCCAATGGATATAACAAGGCAACTAGTCCTCTCATCTAGTAGGTAGATACCGCTACAAGTCACCAAAAATGTTATCCATATTTTTCCCCTCAAAAAATATTGGATCAGTCATGACCCCACATAGAAAAAACATGAGAAATCACGTTTGGATCCTGCAAACAAGTTACAAGGAGACTCTACAATGGAAGTGGTGGGGCCTACAAAAGATCAAATGTCCCTGCGTAAGAGAATTCCAGAAAATGGCTCTGTCGAGAAAATTTGGGCCTTAAATCCATTCTAGAGATTTTAGGTAGGCTCAAAAATGGAATAAGCGAGTTGGGGAAGGAAGAGACAATGTCAAAGAGGCCATAGCTTCACTAAGAAAGAAATGGTGAAGGTTCAGGACTTCGGGCTCTGAACAATCCGAGAATAAATCCAAAATTGACTAAGTATAGTTGCTTTGTAGATGTTGTATAGTGTCCAAGCAGCGGTGCATCCCCAAATTCAAATCCAAAAAGGGAGGCTCGAATAAGTGTCAAGCCACCGCGTGTCCTAGTCCCAAATCGAGGCGAGTTAAAACTAAAAGTCAAAATGGCAGGCCTAAAAAAGGATAAGTATAGAAGTGCTGCGAAACCGCTACATGTTTGAATGACACACCTCTAAAGATTAAAATCAAATGGTAGAACCAAACAAGTGCCAAGCTTCCACGTGTCCAGAGCCCCAAAAAGTTAAATGACCATTGAAAGAGTCTTCGACTATCGCAGCGGAGTGCCAAGTGTCGGCTCATCACAATTCTAAAATGGGAGCCCAAGGAGGAGACTCAAATGAGTGTCAACTTGCCACGTAGCTTAGGATCCGAAAAGGGAAAATAGATGTCGTTGAAAATTCCAAAGACACTGTGGCTCCAAGCGTCATCCCGATGCTCCTTCAAAGTAAAATATTGATCGGGCTTTTAAGCGGCGCGGGGCCTCCACGTGTCCAGTATTAAAAGGGAGACAAAGTCGGGTTGAATAATTAAAGCATGGAGGTAGGATGATAGAGAGTACCAAGTATCCAAATGGGTTTAACTCAAGGGTCGAATAAAGATAGGGTTTCAGGACAAAGTACCAAACCTCCGCATGTCCCCTGGTCCAAGAAATATGACCCCGCCGAGAAAAGGAATTAGCCAAAAAACATAGAAATTGAGTAGGCTGATGTAAGAAGTCACGCATCAGCCCCATGCCATTCCAAGAGAAAAATATAGAGGTTGTCCTTGATTAAGTGCTAGCCCTCCACATGTCCCATATTAAAAATAGGGGCCCATTTTTCAAACTAGTTTTCCTGCCTTTTTGTATAAACCTGATACAAATTTCGAAGGGGCATATCTTTCAACTCAAGGCTTAAAATCTAGTAAATCTGACACCGTTGGAAAGATCTCGGCCTCATCTATGCCATGGAGATCTGAAAATTTAAGTTTGGGGAGGTTAGGTGGGATAAAAATGGAGAAAAATCTTCAGGGCCATTAATACAGGATCTATTTTTCCCAACAACCAGATCAGATTTGATTTGATTCGTTGTTTCCTCCTTCTTCGAGGTGCCGAATAAGAAATTGATGTAGTCAAGATATATTTGAGGATATAGATTTTTGGGGTTGAGCTTTGGACTATTTTTTCCCACTTCTCTCTCTTTCTCCCCTTTGTGTTGAATCTATAAAAGCAAGGTCGAAACTCATTGTAAAGGGTTAGATATTATTTTTATTTTTGCAGACTTCCCTTTCCTTCCGCAAAAAGGAATTCTTGGAGTTTAGACCTTCCATTTAAATTGTAATACATTTCATGCGTTCTAGCTATTTGTGATGTAGTGTATCAATCTGCAGAGCAATAAAACATGTTTGTGATTTATTTTAAATCCTTTCTTATCTCCTTTTCTCTCATCTAGTAATTCATTATAAATTTGGTTATCGTGCTTGATTATTATACGCATTTTGTTGGTTTGTGTCTATTAGCAAAAATAATGTTCATCATTCCTTCATGCATCACCTTGTAGCTTAGTTTGGATTTCATGTATCCATTTTATCCCCTGTCTTCTAGGTAAAAATTAGATTAGGTTTAGGAATAGATCCTCTGCAATTTTCCACGCATGCGAGATAAACAGAGGAATAAGAAAAAACCTTTAATTTGGAGAGTTTTCCCATTTGCAAAGTCCCACACTTTGGGGGAAACTCAATGTTATGCAAATCACACCAAATGACTCTTCCTTAGAAAATCGAGATCTAACGACTCATTTGGGGTCTTTGTGATTTTGTACTAACGAGGACCAAATTATATTCTAGTTATATTTGATTAAAACAACCCTCAACCTAAGCTATTGTTGATACATTATTTATGGGGCCCTGATCACTAACCCTATCTAAGAACATATGACTTAACCAAAGGACCAACCATGGTTGACATTTAATGAGGTTGAGTTAAGATTAAATGGTTAGCGTCAATCTAGTATTAGGAAAATTGAATGATGTCGTAATTACGCAATAACCACCATTTTTGGCAACAACCTAATCAAAGTTGACATGTATATTGACCAAGTTAACTAAAATTCTTTACATGAAATCGTTTAAACATTTCATTGTTGCAAACCGGGAATGGTGGTTGGCAGATCCCGAGTTAAGCGACACAATGCCATTGCATTTATTATCTCGAATGAAGTGAGAAAACAAATCTGGAAACACCGAGATGGTTTGTGGAAAAGGATAGAGATTGGTTTCTTTTTTTTCATTAGGTGTATCAAGCAAAATGGATCTACATGTTAATCTTCTATTTTTCGAATGGTAGTTTGATTATGCTTCATTTAAGATATCTTCATTGAATGGAGGATTTTGTGGAAGAAAATTTATTCTTTGGGGATATAAAAATTAAGGGAAATAAGATAATGGGATTTTGAGGATTACATCACAATTTTTTTGTGGAATCTTTTGCGAAATCTTAGAAAGAAACTCTGGGAGCTTAGAAAATATTTGCGGGAGCTCTACTAGGCATGATAAGCTCTAAATCATTATGAAAAATTAATTTATTTAACTGTCTTGAAAATAAATATGCTATTCTTATGAAATTGTATTCCGAGTTACGGTTTTCTTGTTTTTGTGTTATTTATACTTTTCTTGGTTTTTATTCTAGCATATTTTAAATGTCTATTTTTAAGTCGGTTAAAACAACTCTAGTTGCATACATGGCTCTGTGGGTGATTTGTGTAATGATATAATGAATTTATTTATTACTGGGTTGTGTATTACTAGTTGAAATCGAATGTTTATATACTTGTCTTTAATACAACTCGAATGCTTAATGATAGTATTGTGTTCATGTAGGAAACCCACATGTATTGGGTTAGTTAAATATTATGGAAATATATTGACGTGGTTACTATTTGGCCTCGACATTATACATATTGGATTTTTTTTTCTTGAGACATTTTGTTGTTTTAATACAAGCTTATTAGTTTGGTCTTATTCAACCATACACTGTGATATTTATTTGAGGTGGTAAAACACTCTAGTAAGAGTTCAAAACCCTTAAAGGGTCTTAGCATTTTCAAATTTTGAGTCTCTCTTTTAAAGAGAAGGTGAATGGTATTTATATGGGGTTTTAAATTCACTTTAAATGTTTTGGAGAAATTGACTCTTCTTATTGAAAACCACCCTTGATGGGTTGGTGTAAATTCGATTTAAAGGGAAATACCTAGTTTCTTATCTTTCTATCGTATTTAATTTCTCGGGTTTTTCATTTTTACCATTTGGGTATTTTACTCAGATTTGGGTCATCGAATAGACCCTTGAGGTTTATATTCATTGTTGTAGATTGATTATTTCCTTGAATCGAACTTAAAATCATGATCATATTTGAATTTTCTCTTTTCGAGTGTGATTAACTTCTGCCAATTTTTGGTAACTATATTTGAGAATGAATTTGTACTGGGTTATAGGGGAATTATTTATGTGCAAGTTAAAGTGGTTATTAACAACTAATCATTTGAACCCGTTATCTAAAACGGTTGCATGTTAAAATTAATGGAGTTGAGAGATGTCGACCCATTGTCTCTAACTTTAGATTATATCTTCACCTTTAAGAGAGGGGTTTCGTACTACTTTGGGTCGTGCTTTATGATTTTCTTTATTAACTCATGTGATTTCCATAATTTGATCTTCTGTATGAGCTTGGATATGAAAATTTGATCGATAATATCAATTGTTAATTATTTCACCTTTGGTTCACGGTCAAGTTGCGACTCTTTTGGTTGGCTCGGTTAATGAATTATTGTTGATTAACTAAGTTGTTTCTCACCGCTTATGGTATTTTTCATACGTATTCTTTTGTTATATATTGAATTCATTCTAAGTAATAACAAGATGATCGGTTGTGGTCTTAAACCCTTCTATTCGATACCGGTTAAGTTATTATTTGATCTATTCTTAACGAACTTTATTTGATAGTTGTATAATTATATCAAATTTTGTCTTTGGGACTTTGTAGACTAAACAAGAAGAGAGAACAACTCTACGCTGATATCATGTTATATTTTATTGTTTGAAGGGATAAGAGGAAATTTTTAGTAAAGTTTTATATTCTTGATTGAAGTAATATAGGATATCGATTAGATATTAGTTGGATTATATGATTTTTACATAATGGATCTTACTCTGCTTATTTTGACTAGGACACTAATTGATTATTGTTGTGTTTTATAATATATTACTTAGATAAGTAAATATTAAATGAAGGACAAGGTAATAGATTTCAGCCATATAATTATGGGATTATATGACTGAAATCCTATTACACTTGTATTCATGTTCTTGACTTTTATGGGACAAATGAACTTGTCTTACCCTGATGAATGAACTATTATTGGTAGAGATATTTGGTTTATGGATGTGACTTAAATTGAATTCCTTTCTTGGATTCATTTATTGTGTTATTCTTACATGCTTTTAAGAGTTGTTATTACTTTTTGAACTTTAGAATAATTTCATTAAAAAGAAGTGTTCCTTTTATGAAATTGTTAAATAGAAGCATGTTGTTCTAAAGATTTAGTACTTATCATGCTTAGTTCTTGTGAATTGACACATGCTAACAATTTTGTAGATGGATTTCATGAAAGGTGAAAGAAGAAATACTTATAAGAAGTTGCATTTATTTTATTGATGAAGTTCATTTAATTTAGATACATGATTGTTGTAAAAGTTCTTGGAATGATTTTGTTTGAGAACATGAATGGTCAAGAGCCATATTATTGTTTAGTTATTAGAAACATGACGTTATTGAAGATTGAAATATGTATGAGGATATTTATAGTTGAAAGAATAAGATGATTTTTGTATTTAATTGTTCAAGTAACTTATTGAGCACCGAGATTAGAAAGATTGTCTTTTCTCTCATTATGATCAAGGCTGATTTATTATATAGTTCTAAGCCAAACATGGATATGACTTACTAAATAATATGTGGCTTAATTTCTTCATTAGGTAAGGGACTATACATAAAGTCCATTAATCCAATGAGTTTATGGTAAAATGATGAAATTATAATGCCAATATGGTAAACCCTATTTTGATGTTTCACTCATGTAATATTATGTTATATGTAATGATATTGCGTTCTTTAATAGGGTCATATTATAATGTGTCAATGTGAACTTATATAAATAATATTAAGCCCTTAATGGAAGAAAAAGATATATATATATATATATATAAAGTTGGAAAGGACTTGATAATTGAATCCTAAACCTATGTTGACATCTATAACTAAAAAGCTTGACAAGTTAAGGAACATAAAAAAATGTGATAAAAATCATATGTAATTAGTGATAAAAAGGTTATGTTAAGATGAGGCGAATTGAAAAATAAATAACTCAATCTAACATATAAGCTTACAAATCTGAGTTATACTTACTTGTTGGACATAATAAAATAATGCTAAGATGTTGTCCTTTACATGATTAAATCAAAGTTGATTAGTAACGCTTAATGGGAAAATGGAAAATAAATAATTTAATCCATTGAACTTAACGTATATTTGATCTACATACCTTCAATTTATGAGGTGTATTACGATCCTTACCTTAAGGATTTATTGTAGAAAACCAAGTTGATCCTTAGGAATGACACCTAATGTTTCTTATAAACTAATTAACAAGTGAGGAATAAGGAATGTAAGAAATTGTTAAGTATGCCGGTTTTGTTTAGTGGAACTAAGTGGTCTATCATAGCATAGTTGCTACTACACAAGCACCCACTTAATGATGCAAGTCATTAGGTGGATACCTTGTGACAACCACCATGGTGCAATAACTCACTTAACTACCCTACACGTAGCTATCATAAAATTAAATTTTGGGGTTAGTATTTTACCCTAAAATGTGATAGGCATATGGCATATGGTTTATGTCAACCTATGTTGAATAAGGGTGAATAAAGATACCTGAAATGACATAAGTCAATTCGAGTATGATTACTCACCCTTAGTCACCACTAGAAGACCATCCACACTAGTTCATGTGAGATGTTCCATTTAGTGTCAAACATAGACTTGAAAGTGATTGACATTAGTCAAGGAAGTCTAATCTAGATATAAAATTCAAGTGTGGTGAAAGACATATTCCTTATGACAAGTATGTCATATAGGAATAAAAGCATGGTATACATGACTTTCAACTTTGGCCAAAGTATCGCAAACTACTAGTTGCATTGTCTTATGTCACCTGGTGTAAGGTTGCATGATATCAGATGAGTGTTAGTAACAGATAATCGAGATAGGCTCCTAGACATTAAAAATTGAACAAAACTTAAGGGGTAATGAAACAAAAAGTATACTTAGGATACACATGAACATAATGAAACATGAGAGATTGGTTTAACACCGAGTCATGAAATGAGAGATCAGTTTTACACTGAGTCATTACAACTACATATGGTTTACTATTATGTGATGGATTAAAAAAGAATGTTTGTTCTAAATTATATGAATTTAGAAACGTGAGAAATATGTTTATATAAAAAAAATTCCCATGTTTATTAAAGTCTTAAATGAGGATGTTACATTTTTGTATCAAAACTAAAGGTTACACCTCTTGGACTATTGAGTCCATCTCGATATAAAATTAATTTTTTGTTAATAGAAAATGGTTAGAATAAGGGGATGTACTACAAATAACTAACCTCCGGTTGGTGAGGAAGCTGCAACACAAAAACTTGACGAGATCCTTGCTGCCCTATTGGACACAAGAGATCGTCTTGTTGTACTTGAACAACAAATAATGGGAAACAAGGAAGAAGAGGATGATGCTGATGAGAAAAATTAGACACCTCTAGGAAATAATGTTAATACTAGAGATCCCGGTGGTGATAACAACAATAATGCAATGAATAAAAATGCTACAAATTCCAGTAATAATGCTACAAATGCGAATGCAAATGCACCTAAGCAGCCTAAAAATAACAAGGAAAGGTTGACAACTGAACTTACCAATGACATAAAAATAATAAGTCCACAAAAATTTGATGGTACCACCTGGGAGATGGGGCTAAGAATTGGCTTAGTGAGATGGAGAATTACTTTGCAATAAGGAACTTCTCTGAAGAAACCAAAGTAGTATGGGGAGCTTATTAGCTTTCCCATGAAACATCTTCTTGGTGGGACAACCATAAGGCTGAATTGAATATTGACAAAGAAAACATCACTTGGGAATAGTTTAAGGGATACTTTAGGTAGCTTTGGTTGCCACAGACTCTATTATGATCAGAAAATGACAAAATTTTAGAACTTAGTTCAAGGAAAAATGACTGTAACTGAATATTGGGAGAATTTTACCAAGCTTCTCAAGTATGTACCATAGTACCAAATTGATGAAAAGTTTAGAATACATAAGTTCATAACGGTATTGAACCCTATCATAGGTGGTGTTGGGACCCTAACATAGCTTCCAAATCTTAAAGGTGTGTAAGTGCGCATGGCTGGAGGGAGCATGTAAGTGAAGGTGCGAAGACAAAATTCAAAAAGGGTTCTTGGAGAACCAAGGACGCACGCCCGCAAAGCACAATTCGGGACTTAGCTATTTTCGGCCTTTTGGACAGAACACATGAAGAACATGTTCCATTTGGATAAGGTTCCATCCTGGCAACAAGGTGTCCTAGAAGGAATATACCTTGCGATAAGAAGATCCAAAAAGCTAATCATGACATGGAGAGGCATGCACCTAGGGTGACCCACACCTTAACACTTGGGGCCAGATCTGAGGTTATAAAGGAGTTTGTTGGAGCTTAGATGCCTATTTATACGCGTGCCCTTAGCAAAAAAAGAGAGACATAAGTGAGGTAGCGAGCTCTGCAGAATTACTGCGAGAACTATGGGATAAAATGGGTAGATGATTACAAGAAGAATGTAATAAGGGAATGTGGAATGAAAATTTGTTTTGTGAGCATACATGTATGGTTCCAGATATAGCGCATGACTACGGTCCCCCTTCGTAATATTTTATAAGTAACACTATGAAGGAATATGATAAGGTTACCATGAAAATTGTATTAAGATCCTTTCTCTATATTACTTGCATATTTCTATTTTTCTTTTGTTCTTGTATAATCATGAACCTTATTTGAATGTTAAGTCTATTTGTGGATTTACAACTTCCTAGTTCTGATAATTTTGTTAAGCACGTTTACTTTTGATATGACTGAAAGGGTATAGAAGCCGTTACAGCTCTATGGATTTTTCATGTCCTTTAAATCACTAATTCAAGATCATGAATGATTCCTTCCACTAAAGTCACATAAAATAGAGACTCGTCTCCCTCTCACGTGCCTCGAGTGAGCACCCAAGCCTTACCATTTGGGTGATATGCCGACACTGCATGAGGTTCCCTTGTGCTTGGTGGGTGTAAAAATGACTACATCTTGGTTCCATTTCCAGGACCTCTTTTCAAAGTTGTAGTGGAACAAGGCATACATCGTGGTCTATGAAAAAGTGATGATGGAGTGCTTAACACTTGAAGGTGTTGAAAATTGGTTTACAAGCACGGAGGATGAGTTCGCTTAGATATTTTGTACTAGACCTAGGTTTGACATGTAAAGATGGGTGGAAGACACTCTTTATCATGAGTTATACGAAACCTTCTTCTGTTGTTTCCCAGTAGAGTTATTTGAATGGCTCTCGGCTTATACATCTATATTGGGGTGGTATTATAAGTCACACCCTTAGACCCAAGAAACATATCAGAACTTGCAAGATGATGATCTAACGTGGACCCATGCTATAAATCATTAGTGGAAGGGAGTATTGACTAGCTACACTCTAGAATACGCCATTTCCACGTATTCCTATCTAGAAGTACCTAAGTTTGAGTTTTTACAGAGCCCAGAGAGGATCATTTATGCATGTTATGCCCCTTGTGGTCAAAATTTTGATGGTAACCATGGGTTTAGAGGCATTTCCTATGGCCATTTAAACCAATCTGAGTGCTTGGTGAGGAAGCCGAGGTTGGGGAAAGATGGATGATAGAAAAGCTGGAAATGAAAGGGAGGAGAGATGGCTCAATTATAACAAAGCACGTGAAAGGGAGATCGATAGACAACACAAGATTACAAGTGGGTTATGGAGCCGGACATGGTGGAAAGGAGTTGAGGTTCATGCGGAGGATGCAAAACCCAAATAGTCTGTGGTATCCCATCTTGGTAAGCACGGGAGAGAAAACCTTGTGGCTTCTGATGAGAGTCCATTGTGTAGAGAAAGAAGAGTCGTTGGCACGCATTTGACCCCGATTGGCGACCGAACCTTGGCTCTTAGTTTGTTCAAATGAGGGAAAAGTATAGTTGATCCATTTGATATCGGTGGTAATGCCCGATCGGCACCCGAAGATACTACTTCTTGTTTGGGACTTCTATGGCTTCACACACTATTCTAGTATTTGGTGGATAGTTTAGATAAGGTACATATACACTGGTTTTGGGAGCACACTAGGAAGTGGTAGGGAAATATGATTGGGAGTGGCACTAGTTCACAAATTTTTGGCGTGTAATTTAGTGGGATGATGGGAGCATTCGACATGACAAACACAGGCCCTGTACCTAACATAGGAGGATCTAGAGGTGGAAGTGGTGGAGCTGGTGGCTCAGGATCTAGTGGGTCCGGTGGAGGAGGAAACACTGGAGGAAACCAAGGGACTGGATCGAGAGGACAAGGGCCTCAGCCACCTCCTCGAGTTTTCTTTGAAATATCTCTGCACTTACCAGATTACAGTGGGATAGAAGACGCCGCACAACATGTGCATAAGTGCGAGCTGCTATGGCGTGTGAAGGGGATCACAACCTAGGATTAAAAGGCTAGTCAATTTGCAACAACCTTGCAAGGACGCGTGCATAGTTAGTATAGAAAGTATGACCCTCATCAGACTATTGTGGATTATACCAAACTGAGAAATGTATTCTTGGCAGAATTCCACATACCTGAGTTTGAACAGAAGAGCATAAGCTCTCTCAAAGAAATCCATTAGCGAATGGCAGAGAGCGTGCGGGAATATGATGTGCATTTTAAAACTCTATTTTCTAAACTATCTTATGATATCCAGCCTTCACAACATGCTCGGGTTTTTTAGAGGGTTGATCACACCCTTTAGGAGGGATTTGTCTCATAAAACATTCACAGACCCGCGTAAAGTGTTGGAATTTACTTTGCGCACTAAGGCAATTGGTAGTGTTGACACTTTGGTGTTAGCCCATTTCGGAGGCTCATATCACCGCCATGGTTAAGCGGATTGGAGAAATTATATGTGAACACAATTCCAGAGACTCTCATGGTGGGATGTGGTACATAGATTGTAACGTAGAAGGACACACAAAGGATAATGGCAAGATATGTACTCAGAAGGTGGTACACACCGTAGCGATAAATTGTGAAATATGTCACGAGGACCATGATGCAAGTAGGTTCCCCCTTTTACAGCACGCGATCTGTAAAAAACGTGTCTTGTTATTGTAAGATATGTACCTCGACCACACATGACACCAAGGATTGTAGATTGATTGACCCGAGATTCATCGAGCAATTGATCTTAGTAAAAACCAAACCGACATTGCAGTAGTTCCAAAGGAGATGAGTGTCGGTATGAAGAACATGGAGATGGAGGTGCACGTGGAAGGGGATTTCGTGGCCATGGTAACCACGGGGAAGAAGTGAGTTCCTATATGGAACATTCTTTAATTGTGGAGCCACAAACCATTATAAGCGTGAATTTCCGATCTTCTACAATGCTCTGGTGTGGAAAAAAACATAAGTATGAAGAGTGTATGGAGTTATACGAACATATGATTTAGCAACACCAGAAGGATAAGGGAATTACCATGGTGAGTATTAAGAAGGATGACGCGTAATGGCTCCCGTGAGTAGTACGTGAATCAGAACTAGAGCTTGTTATGGTAACAACAAGGGTGGAGTCCGCGCATGCAAGGGAAGTGCCTAGGTAGAGACCTTTGGTTTCAAGAGAAGAAGTAGTACATGGGAAGTATCTAAAACCGGCTCACGAAAATAAGTCTACCAGGATGCCATAGATGTAATTCAAGCTTACAAGGGAGATCTAATGCTTAAAAGAAAACTATAAAAAATGAGCAAAGAAGACCAGTACAAGCACCAAGGGATGACTTGGATGAGGTTAAGGAGGTGTGTAAACTATTGAGGCAAGAGAATGTTATACCCCTGATAGGAGCATGGTTGAGAGAAAAGGTACCACACACTGGGGAAGGACACAAATGATAGATCCTATATGCAAACCTCCCACCTCACAGCCTTGATTATGACAAGAGATCACCTTGAACGTAGTAATGGATGGATGGATGCTTAGAAAAATCCTCATTGACACAGGCACGGAGGTTAATGTTCTCACTTTGGATGCCTAGCATCAAATGGGAAGACCTACCTTACAACCATCTTCAAATGTGTTGTATATGGAAAATAAGAAAAAGGCAATGCCCATAGGTGTCTTGAAGGATGTGACCATTACCATTCAGGGGACTAAGTTCATTGGGGATTTTGAAGTCTTGGCACTTTCCAAGGTAGATAATTTCCCAGTGTTACTTGGGTGCCCATGGTGCTATAAGAATAATGTAGATCTCAGGTTTAACAAGGGGTACATAAGTTTTGAAAATAAGGAAGAGAGGGTGATTATACCACTTGCTAATGGAAAGTCCACACCCTATACTGAACCCCTTGGAGAGGAAGTCCTGGACAGAATACATGTGCACTCCATAAGAGATCCGAGAGACCATCCACCCTATAGAAGGATTCATCCAATTTGATGATGCTCAATCTATCAGTGATACTACCAGTATAGCATGAGACAATTAGGCACATGGGACTTATGAAATGATTGGGCAAAATCTGAAAGGATCAGTGACCAGGGTAACCACGAAACTTATAGTTCGATGCCTAGGAGAATAGGCAATAATAAAATATTCAGGGATATATACCCGAGGTCTTTTTGAGAGAAATGGAAGCTCACTAGAGGGAGGACAAGTGATGAGGTATCTGGGTTATGTTTTGATAGGCACAATAGCGAGGTGGTGGGCCACGCATAGCAAAACTTGTTGGAGTGGCATGAAATTAGAATTGCACTCACTGTCTGATTCTCAAAGAGCAATATACCCACCGCTATCAAGGATTACAATGGAAATGAACCCACCTCTTCCCACATCCAGGCATGTGAGAGGGTCTGGGGAGAAGGAGTGGAAGCTTTACCACCCTCCCTTTGGGTACACAAGCTATATTCAACACTATAAGATTGTGCATGTGCTTGGTACATCCATTTTGAAACTCGCTGCCAGATGGGAAATTGGCAAGAATTAGTGGCTGACCTGGTTCACACATTCGAGTACCAAAGTACCAAGCAACCAACATGAGGCGTTGCGGGATATCAAGTACCTCACTCTGAGGGATTGCGCCATGGTGGAAGATAGATTAGTAGATTTACTTGGTGGACCTAGCTTGGAAACATGGTTCGAAGAGGAGGAACTGGAAGACATATAATTTGAACGCACGTGTACTGAAAAGGAAAAGGATAGATGGTATACATTATTGATGGAGAGGAGATGGAGAGCTTGAATGTTGACCATTCGGTTGGGATGCGTGAGGTAGTTGATAGTGTGGATGCATGTGCATGCACATATCATGAACCACTCAAAACCAAGAAAGTTAACATCAGCTCGGAGAAGGAGCCTAAGGAAGCTATCATTGGGGATTACTGGTCGGACAAGGAAGTATTAAAGATCATTGATCTCTTGTGTGAATTTTAGGATTTATTCCCACACGAGATACCATGAGTTGAAAGGTTTCCACTATTCATTTGGGGAAATGAGGATAAAGTTGAAATATGGTGTGGTCCCGGTCAGGAAGAGTCCTTATAGGATGAATCCCAACATGCGCGTAAGGGTTAGAGAAGAGCTAGACAAAATGATAGCATCCGATATCATTAAGGTTGTGGAGGAATCGGAATGGATAAGTCCAATGGTGATCAACATAAAGAAGGATGGATGGATTAGGATATGTGTGGATTACGGGGACTTGAATGTTATTTGTATCTTATATCCTTTTCCCACCCCCTTCACCGAAGAGATTTTGGAAGGAGCTGCTGGGTGCGAGGTCTATTCCTTCATGGATGGATTCTTGGGATATCACCAAGTAAGGATTACCAAGGAAGACCAAGAAAAGAAAAATTTTGCCACCGAATAGGAAATATTTTCATACACGGTCATGCCCTTTGGATTGAGGAATGCACCCAAAGATATTTTCTCACATAGTGGTATAAACATTTCAAGACTTCATCGACAAGTTCCTTCAAGTATATTTGGATGATTGGACAACATATGGATTGGTCAAGGACCATTGTGATAACTTGAGATTGATGTTTAAAAGATGTCGGCGATTGAGGATTTCCATCAACATCAAGAAATGTGTCTTTATAACTCATTTTAGAATGTTGTTGGGGCATATCATATGTAAAGGGCTTACTAGTGGATCCCGAGAAAGTTGTAGTTATTGTGGGATTAGGGGAGCCTACCAGCCAAAGCATCGTGCATAGATTTCTTGGACACACTAGGTACTACAGAAAGTTCATTAAGGGATATGCCAGGATCGCTATGCCTTTGGAAATATTGCTTAGACATAAGAGTGCCTTTCAAAGTGAGGAGAGGTGCAACAGAGGGCATTTGACACTCTAAAATAAAGGCTTATCACCACACCTATTCTACGCTTCCCATTATGGGTTAAACCTTTCGTGTCCACATGGATGCCTCTGTACAACAATGGGATCCATTCTTTCTCAACCAAGAGAGCGGATTGTTGATCATCCCTTGTGTTTTGCAAGTAGAAAGTTAACACCAGTGAGAACAAGATTATACAATGACCGAGCTTGAGGCATTGTCAATGATCTATCGTTCTCCAAAAATTTAGACAATATCTATTGGTGACTCCTTCATATTCTACATTAACTATATGGGCTTGAATTATCTAGTAAACAAAGTAGTGTTGCAAGGGCATATGATGTTGTGTACTTTTATTGCAGGAATTTAAATTGAGTGGTGGTAAAACCGGGAAGAAAAATTGTGGGCCGGATCATTTATCAAGGATTGATTCGAGAGAGAACGTGCAAAGTATCGGGAAACCATACCGGACATGTAACTATTCAGGTTGTAGCATGTGCCCTCAGAGTTAGAAGACATTGTTGTTTTTCTCAAGGAAGGTGTGGCGCCCAAAGGGATGAATGCACTGGAAAGGAAAAGGTTAGCCATACATGCCACACCCTTCATGTTGATCAATGGGGATTTGTATAAAATGGGCCATGATGAGGTTTTGTGCTGGTGTGTATTAGAACATGAACGCGTGGCCATAATAGAAGAAGCCCATGGTGGGATTGCTGGAGGACACTATGCGGGGAATGCAACCGCGCACAAGATCCTAGTCACCGGACTATGGTGGGAGATGATTCACTAGGATTGCATTGAGTTTTGCAAGGCCTGTGACCACTTCTAATGCCTTGGAAAACCTGGAAAAATGGATGAGATGCCCTTGCGCCCCATCTCCAGTGGAACCTTTTGAGAAATGGGTAATAGATTTTGTCAGACCAATCTCACTAGCTGCACGAAGGACTAATTCGCTGTATATCATTACATGTACTGATTATCTAACAAGGTGGGCAGAGGCCATGCCCACTAAGGATTGCACCAAAGCAACAATTGCTAGATTTTGTGGGAGAACATTATAAGCGGTATGGGTGCCCATTAAGTTTAATAAGTGATTGGGAACTCACTTTTTAAATAAAACCATCGAGATTCTATTAGCGAGAATTCATGGTAGCCCATCACAAGACTACCCCTTATCACCCTCGGAAAATGGGACTATAGAGGCATTTAACAAAATCCTTAGTCACACATTGACTAAGATATGTGATGTGGGTAGGCGAGGATTGGGATGACAAGGTATCGTAGTTCTTTGGACATACGAACAACCTATAAAATATTGAACAAGGCCACACCATTTATATTGGTGTTCGAAAGTGGAGGCTATTTTTCCAATCGAATTTATGCTACCATTAATGCATATAACATGCACGGAGGGTTGGATGATGAACAAGTGCTGGAAGAAAGAATAGATGAATTGTTAAAGTTGGATGAAAGGAAATCACTAGCAAGATGGAGCCAAACAACTAAGAAGGTAAAACAAAAGGCATGGCATGACTGCCATATTAAGAACAAAATTTTTAAGGTTGGCCAGATGGTATTACTATATGATTCTAAATTTCTACGCTATCTTGGAAAGTTGAAGGTACATTGGTTGGGTCCTTATGTAATTTCATACATCCTTGATTTGGGCGCGTGTCAGTTACAAGTGTTGGATGGAACAAAATTACCTGGACACTTCAATGGGAGTAGGTTAAAGCCCTACTATAAATAATGCTTCTTGGTGTTTGTAAATAAGGTAGTTTTCCCAGTTAGTTTAGAATTTCCTTTTATGCTTATCCTTTCTTGTATTTCCCTTTCACGTTGTTGTTTTGTTTTGCGCTTTGGGCGCTAGTAACCTTTTTTACTTTTGACTTATGAATGTGCAGAGGACCACGCATTATTTTAGTGTGGGGTGAGGTGATAAAGAGAAGAAAAAAGTTATTTTTCCAGAGGATTGGGTTGGTAGACTATTTAAACTCGGCCCTGTTGAAAAGATGCATTAGGAGAAAAGAAGGCAGATTGGTGGCAAGATAAGGTTACATTGGAAATCCACATACAAAGGAGAAAAGTGCAAAAAACATGAGGTATGTGAAAGCAAGAATCATGATGATGGAAGAAGTGCCTTTGGTACCATGAATACGCACACAAGAGTCTTCTATCAAGATGGATTATTTACGTCTTTAGAAGGTTGGAAAATTTTTCGTGTAAGGATTTGGTGCATAAGGGGAAGCAATCAAGTCGGTTTTGTTTGAAAACATCACATTAAACATTGTCATACAAAGGTAGGTAGCCTAGCATTTAATGTGTAAAAGTGGGAAAAGCTATAAATACAAGAATGGCCGAGTTTATTATTTTACTTTGCAAACATAAGAAGAGTGATTTTCTTTGAGCTAGGATTTTGAGAACTGACTCGTGCGAAGGAAAATCCCAAGAACATAAGTGCAATCGGTCTCCACTGGATCTACAAACCAGAGCGTAAGTGATTAACAGTGTGAGGAACATTGTGAAGAAGCGTCGTGATCAAAGGAGATTAGGGTGTGTGTTTTAGGTACAGGGGCACATGAAGAAATTTTTTAGACAACTCATGAGTTAACCTAAGAATAAAAGAAAAGGGTGTAATGATGGCCAAAAACCAATAGATAAACCTATAGAACAATCCAAGAAGGAAAATGGTAAAGGAAAAAGAAAGAGGAAACAAGAAGAAATACCCTTGGATACAAATGAAGAATGGTACTTGGAGATGCAATACCTGGATGGGGTTTTGCTAGGGAAAGATTGGGAGTCCCACATAAGAAATATGGCCATGATTTACTACAATCACCGGTCAGCTACAATCACAAAGGAAATGGCACTGAGCCGGTGCGCCCACAAATAAACAAACACCGACAAGTTGATGATCTACAACGACATGGTCAAGGTGAAAATGGAGAAGGCAGGGCTTCTCCAACTCTTCGAGTTACCATATTTTGGGAAGCCCGAGTGCTTGTACCAATGGTTGATGACGTGTGTACATGAAGATTTCTTCTGCTTCGTAGGGCGCAAAATGTGCATAACTCCCCAACTAATTTCACACTTCACAGGCCTAAACTGTAAAGGGGATGCACTCATAGATGACCTCCTGACGAGGAGGAAATCAAAGAAACCATAGCATCCTAGGAATTGAAGAAGGGATCAAGGTACTATGACGTCTCGAATATCAGCGATCCGGTGATGAAGATGGCCGTACACCTTGTCTCCAAGCTGAATGGACAAGAGAGGTGGACCCAAGTGAGAAAGCCTTGGTTGAATGTCTGTAGAAAGGTCATGGAAGGCACCATATACAAAATCTCCCAATACATAGCAGATGAAATCATAAGCAGTGTGGAGAAGGGAGGAAAGATCCTATTTGGAAACATTCTGTTGACAATTGTGTTCTCAGAAATCGGGTGCGGATGCATCTAAAAAATTTGTGTGGGAGTACCTTACTAAAGACCCTTTGCCCATGGAGAGGTTTCAGAAATACACATGTGAATCAATGACAGGGGTACATAAGGCATGCTTAGACAAATGGTATACGTGCCTTAGGAACGCATTCGGGGCTGAATGGTGGATCCCTGAACAACTCCCCACGAGCGACCAAAGGAGAAGCAGAGTTCGTGGTCTACCAACACTTCTGCATTGGTAGGTTCATTTTGGTGGATGGCAGTTGGAGTCCATGGTGCAAACTCCCATTCTCATTTACTGCCCAATTTTTCCAAGCGAGAGTAAACGCAGTCTGACAACAAGGAGTCAAAGAAATTAAACCTTGAGTTGTCCACCCTTAATAGAGAGCACAGGGAAATTAGAAATAAGCTGGTCTACCTAGAGAAGCGCACGTACGTTGAAAGGTATGTGTCACATGATGTGCACATTATAAGGCCTTTGACCTTACCTATTTCTGAGAGTGTTGCTGCTAGGATCTACTTGCGCATAAGGCCAAAATTTGAAAAGGGCACATACGTGGAGAATGAGATATCCATCTTGGATGACCCTATTGGCAGAAATAATCCCATGCCAAAGCGCAAGGAGAGGGAAGAGAAAGAGGAACAAAGGGCGGTGGAGAAGTAGAATGTAGATATCGCAAGGCCAAGTACCTATGTCCGGAAGAAGAAGAGGGTGGTGGTCAAGGAGAAGACCCCAGAACCAATGAAGCCACCACCTCAAAAAGAACCCTCAGATGATGAGAAAACCACATCTCCCAAGCCAGAGTCTTCAGTGGAAGAAGAAGAAAAGAAGGTAGAAGATACATAAGGCACAAGCACCTTTATAGGTGAGAAGGATGATGACGAGGAGAAGAGATGGAGGTGGACCAAGAGATGATTAATGTAGAGGACTCGGGGGAGGAAGGAGAGGAAAAAATTGATGCATTCATCTTTGCGCGAGAGGAAGGGTGCCCGAGAAGGAGGACACGTAGGACAAAGAAAGGAGCGAGGGGGCAAGTACCAAGGATCCAAATATTCCCAAGCTCACTCGGGAGGAAATAGATGAGAAAGTGACAAGGGAGGCGAGAGAAGATGATTAATGCCTTGGTCGATGATTAATTGGAGTGGAGCATGGGGCTTGTGCTCGATGAGTTCAAGGAAGAACAAAAGGAGAAGAGCCTTGGTAGCACAAAAGGACCATTTCTGACGGTAAAATTCCCAAGGGTGTACGCATGGGAGTAAACGTGTGGAAGGGGGAAGAATAATGATGGGGTATGTTGATGACCCCAACAAAGTTTTGCACACTTGTTTGTAGAGTACCTTGTGCCCCCCAAGGAGCTAACCACCATGGAGTCCTATGATCCTAAGGGTGGATACCCGCACACAAGAAAGATGCTATCGTGGGCTTTTGACTCCCACATTAATGAGCTGAAGTTCGAGGTAAACCAAGGAGCGATACTAGTGCTATCTAAAGGAAAGGGGATAACCCCATTATAAACATGCAACAACTATCGATGAGAAAGTATTTAATGTGCTCAAAAAATCCTCCGTGGAAGTTGAGGTTAGGATCTTCTTCAAAAGTGACAGGATTAGGGCCTGGAAGATTTGATGGAGAAAAAGGAGGAGGAAATAACTAAGCTAACAAAGTACCTTAGGCTTGAGAAACTAATCGGTGCCCAACTACGAGAGGAGCTTCGGGAGGAAAAGGCCGGGGTATGTGAAGTTTCCAAGAAGGTGGAGCTCATCTTCCAAGCTATCATATTAAAGCACCCGGATCTTAACCATCCCGCAAAAAGTATGGATCCTCCCAGTGTCTCAGAGGGCTTGAATCGGATCCTAACCATGGAAAGGCATCCTTTGGCATTGTATTCGGTAGAGGAGGTAGTTACGCGCTTGGATAAGGAGGACAAGTTGAAAGTCATTGCGCTCATAGCTAACTACAACAAGGTACTTGTTGATGTGAATATAGCCGCACAAACCTCAAGGCTCTCCTATGACCATTGCACGGATCGGACACAAGGTGATAAGCATACTGCTTGCCAACGATGAGAGGCTGAGCTAAAAGACTTCGGGGAGAAAACAAAAGCAATAGAGCCGAGTGATAAAAGATCCTAGGTAAGGTAGAAATAATATTTGAAGCTATTGAGACCTTGTGGGTCTCAATTAAAACCCGGCTTAAATAGTCAGATATGATCATTACAAGAAAAATGGATACCTGGAGGACCAAGCAAAGGAACCGAAGACGATGGTAGATACCATTGACACAAAAGGGGAAGGGTTAACCTTCGACGAGGTCCTTTGCACAAGAGCACATGATGAAGTCAATGCTTGGAATACACTAGAGGTCGACTGCGAAAAAATTTCCCCCTTCTTCTTCTTTAGGAAGTTCTCCTTATAATATTTCTCTCCCCCATTCTTTATTCTTTCCCTCCATTCTTTTCCAAGGCAAGGCCTTGCATTTTTGTACTGCATTCTTTGAAAAGGTTCCCGAGGGTGGAGAATAGGTGAAGTGTGGGGTAATGTTGGGACCCTAATGTAGCTTCCAAATCTTAAAGGTGCATAGGCGCGCATGGCCAGAGGGAGCATGCAAGTGAAGGCACACAAGGTAGAATTCAAAAAGGGTTCTTGGAGAACCAAGGATGCGCACCCACGAATAAAAATTTAAGACTTAGCCATTTTCGGCCTTTTAGACAGAACACATGAAGAACATGTTCCATTTGGATAAGGTTCCAGCCTGGCAATAGGGTGTCCTGGAAGGAATATACCTTGCGATAAGAAGATCTAAAAAGCTAATCATGACATGGAGAGGCATGCGCCTAGGGTGACCCACACCTTAACACTTGGGGCCAGATCTGAGGTTACAAAGGAGTTTGTTGGAGCTTAGATTCCTATTTATACGCGTGCCCTTAGCAAAGAAAAGAGAGACATAAGTGAGGTAGCGAGCTCTGTAGAATTACTGCGAGAACTATGGGATAAAATGGGTAGATGATTATAGGAAGAATGTAATAAGGTAATGGGGAATGAATTTTTTTTTGTGAGCATACATGTATGGTTCCGTATATAGCGCATGACTACGGTCCCCTTCTCGTAATATTTTATAAGTAACACTATTAAGGAATATGATAAGGTTACCATGACAATTCTATTAAGATCCTTTCTCTATATTACTTGCATATTTCTATTGTGATTTTGTTTTTGTATAATCATGAACCTTATTTGAATGTTAAGTCTATTTGTGGATTTACAACTTCCTAGTTCTGTTAATTTTGTTAAGCACTTTTACTTTTGATATGACTGAAAGGGTATAGAAGCCATTTTGAGCTCTATGGCTTTTTCATATCCTTTAAATCACTAATTCAAGATCATGAATGATGCCTTCCACTAAAGTCACATAAAATAGAGACTGGCTCCCTCTCACGTGCCTCGAGTGAGCACCCTAAGCACCTGCTAGGTGATAGGCCGACACGCATGAGGTTCCCTTGTGCTTGGTGGATGTAAAAATGACTACAGGTGGAGAGGTAGATGTACACAACCCAACCACCATGGAAGGAGTTGTAGAAAAATCCATAAGGAAAGAACAAAAATTGAAGGCAATTTTTGTGCATAAGGAAGAGAATCGAAAGAAAATATCCAACTCTTCTTCATCACTTGCACCTAAGAAGGTGGCATGGAAAATTTTGGCACTAAAAATAGGTTTGGGGCTGAAAATAGTAAGAAAACAACAAAAATAAACCTGCTGCAAATAACATAAACAATTTTCAAAAGAATAATAATAATGGGCAGAAAACTTATGGTGGCCAAAACAATAATTACAAGGCTAAGAATAAGTTTGAGC
This sequence comes from Taxus wallichiana var. yunnanensis, assembly GCA_018340775.1. Lineage (NCBI taxonomy): Eukaryota > Viridiplantae > Streptophyta > Pinopsida > Cupressales > Taxaceae > Taxus > Taxus wallichiana. Next base: position 440,489,097 of record CM031242.1, on the reverse strand, counting down.
CTAGAAAGGGACCTGTTGGGGGTTGTTATAACTGTGGAAAAGACCATTACACAAATCAATTCCCTCTAAAGAAAAATGACAACAATTAGCAACACAAGATACATGTTGCAGTAGTTGATAAGCAAGTTGAAAAATAGGCTACGCACATAGAAGTGTCAGATAAGTTATTTGGTAAACTTGTAACTATACTTTTTGATATTAGTGTTATTGAATGATTTATTCCAAATAAATTAGCTTCAGAATAAGAAATAAAATCTGGAATTATGGAAAAGTCATGGACTATTCATTATGGGAATAATGTTGTCCACACTGTTAATAAATTTATTTTTGGCACAACCTTAGAATTACAAGGTTTTACTACAGAAATAGACCTGTATGTTACACCTTTAGGGTCATATGATTTCATAATTGATGTAAATTTTCTTGTTTATCATAAAGCAAAGGTTGTTTGTTTTGAAAAAAACATAAGATTCCTTGATGATATGTAGAAAATAATAGACATACAAGGAGTAAAAAGAGACATTTATGGAAAAAAATATGCATGTTATATGTAGTAAAAATATCTCGAAACAACGAAAGAAGGTAGAGATTTTATGGAAAAACATCCATTGTTATAAGAGTACATCGATGTGATTCTGAAAGAACTACTTGGTCTTCCATCAAAACGAGAGTTTGACTTCATAATAGAAATTAAACCTGGAACTTAAACTATTTCCAAGGCACCATACCATGTGACCACAACCGAGTTAGTTGAGCTAAAGGAACATTTACAATAGTTGTCTAAAATTTTGATAAGACCAAGTGTCTCACCTTGGGAGCACCGATAATCTTTTTTTAAAAAGAAAGATGGAAGATTTATACTTTGTATTGATTATCGAATGTTAAAAAAGAAACAATAAAAAATAGATATCCTCTTCCTAGGATTGATGATCTATTTGATTAGATGTGTGGTGTATCATTTTATTCAAAGATAGATATATGATCTCGGGAATCATCGAGTTGAGAATTAAAAATGAGGATATTCATAAAACAATTTTTAGAACAAGGTATGGACACTATGAATTCACTATTTTACCTTTTGGTTTAACAAATGCACCTGCAAATTTTGTGAATCTGATGAATAATATTTTTCAAGAATACTTGGAAAAGTTTGTGCTTGTATTCTTGGACCATTTTCTTATCTATTCTAAAAGTGTAGAGGATCATAATGAAAATTTAAGGATTGTACTTGAGATTTTAAGAAAGAGAAAACTAGTATGGAAAATTATCAAAATATTCTTTTATGAAATTGAATTACATTACTTAGGACATGTTATAAGCAAGGATGGAATTTTAGTTGATCCATCAAATATTGTAGCCATAATTGATTGGCCAACACCTAAGAATGTTCATGAAGTTAGAAGCTTCATGGGGCTTGCCGGATATTACAAAAATTCGTTAAGGACTTTTCAAAAGTTGCTGCCCCAATTACTTCATTGCAAAAGAAAGATAAAAAGTTTGTTTGGAGTGATAAATGTGAAACAACATTAAAGATACTAAAGTAACAACTAACTACAACACAACTTTTGACTATTCGGATCTAAACAAAAGGTTTACATGAGTTACGATGCTTCTGGAGAAGGATTAGGGGGTATATTACTGCAAAATGATCATGTTATAGCTTATAAAAGTAGAAAACTCAAGTTACACGAGCTGAATTATGCTCCCCATGACCTAGAGCTTGCTACATTGTTCATGCACTTCAAGTATGGAGACATTATCTCTTAGGTAAACCCTTTGAGCTAAAAATGACCACCTTAGGCTGAAATATATCTTCACACAATGAAATTTGAATGCAAGATAACGAATATGGTTAGAGTTTTTGTATTAGTATGATTTTGATATAAGTTACATTAAAGGTAAGGAAAACATAGTTGAAGATGCACTTTGAGTCATGGGAAATATATTTCCATGCTTGTAACCTTGAGAACTCGGTTTAAAGATGAAGTAAAGAAATAAATGATGTCCGATCCATATTTTCAACAAGTAAAAACCTCACTTACTACAGATTCTAATGATGCAAGATATAAAGGTTTCCCAATTGATAATGAAGGAATCCTAAGTTATGAAAATCGAGTGTACAATCCCTCGAAAAATGAGTTAATAAATAAATTGATGACTGAATTTCATAATTTGCATTACTTTGGAAATCGTGGAGTGACAAAAATGTTTGTAAAATAACAATTTTTCATGTAAAATAACACAATCTTTAGAATGAAATGATATGGCTTGCAAGAATCCACTTTCACTTCTTATAGGTGAGTTACAATCTAGTTTTGAGGGTTGCAAACTTATCTTCTTTATCGACTCATCCTTGGATCAATTTCAAGTGATCCAAGGAATGTTTTAAAACTCTTGATCATGGACTGAATGATAAATTGACATTCAATAGTTTGAGAGGCATATCAGACTCATTCTGAACTTTTGTATTTTGCAAATTATTTGGTCTTGTGTGAAAGTACCTTCATTCGGTTGTATGTTTGTGCTTGGATATTTGGATTGACCTCTACAGGACATTATTGGCGTAAAAAAAATAGTCTGCTTCAAGACTATGAAGGGGATCAGAACCCTAAAACTAAAGGACTACCCTAACAGTATCCTAAACTAGGTAAGAGTGCCTACTTCCTAGCTATGTCTATTTAATTGGGTTGTAATCTAACCTAAGCTTCTTATTCTATTGTGTTGGGGGTGACCTAACCTAAGCTCTTGCTAAATGAATATGGGAAGGGGAGATTACTATGGTAATACTAGACTATGTTAACCTAATGCCTAATACTAATGGTTGTGAATTTAATCTAACCTAAGGTGGTATTACCTATGGCAATGTTTTAGACCTAAGGAAATTATTTAGGAAATGATTTTTGACTAACCTAAGTTTTGGGGACATCTATCCTAAACTATTTAAAAGGGACCTAGGGTCACATGGCACTACATGATGGTTCCAATGGCTTTTATTTGATTTGATTGGGTTTAAATGCATGGAGGTACTACTAGTTTGGCAAGGGCTAGTTAACTCTAGTGGAGGCTTACGTGGAGGCTTCACTAAAAATGGAATTGCATGTTAACTTGGAAATGGCATTCACCAGTTTTGGGAGGTGGTGGCAAGGAGAGAGAAGTGGGAGAATTGGGAGTTATGGCATTAATGGATCTCGGTTTTGTGTGTAAACCATCTTGAAACAAGGGAGGTGGATTTGTGGGAGGTTGTTTGGTTTTGCATGCCTCGTAAATTTTGCTCTGCATGGAGCTATCTAGTTCTTTGAACCAACAGTTCAACTTCTTCTTCTTCTTGGCTATTTTTGGTTTCTCTGGTCTATTTTTGATCAAGGGAATGTATAAGAGGCATTGGAAGAAAATTTTTTGGTTGTTGATCTATCATGGAGAAGAAAAAGGGTTGGAGGCTCAGCTGGAAGTCTCCTTCGAATTGGCAGAGGCACTATCAGGCATGATAGGCTCTACCCATTAAGATTTCTTGCTTTCTTCTAAATGAATCATTAAAACAACTCTACTCTCATGAGATAATTGTTTGTTTGATTTGTCTAGTTATTTACTTGCATGTTTTAGGAAATCTCTATGGTTTTTGGAATGCAAATCCATTACTTGGCAATGATAGTTTTTAGGAAACTTTCTCTATGTGTTAGTTTAATGGTGATATTCATGTGAACTTGTATTTGAAGCTCTATAACTTGTATTCGAGGCTAGTGTTGACTAAACTGGCATTCGTTGCCTTATGTTTCATTCTGAACTATTATTTAGAGCCTGTGTTTCATTGAATTTGTAGTAGAGATTCTTGGTCATTCTGAACTGGAATTTGTTGCTTGTATGGTTCTGAATCTCTATTATAGTCTTGTGTTTCATTGAGCTTGTTTTGGAACTTCGTGTTTGTTCTGAGCTGAGATGGAACTTGGTGTAGTTCTGAACTTTTGGTTGAATCTTCATATTCAACACTATACTCATTTTTAGTTCTTGCAATGCTGAACTTGTAGTCGAGTTGTTGAGTTTTGTTCTATACTTATGCTCTGAGCTAGAGTTTTACTCATGTTCATGGATTTGAAAAGGATTTTGAACTCATTTATGGACTGTCTTCTCGATAAGGGCTTGAGAGATTAGTTTCAGTTTGAAGTTGATCTGGTAATCTCCTTGTGATCTCCTTCGTGTAGCTTCTTGAGTGTGAATGGTTTTAGTACTTTTGTCTTTTAGACTGTACAACCTTCTTTGAACTTGATAGGGCGTGTGAATACAAAGTATATCTTTTCCTTCTCTGCTATGAGGAATCCCACGTCTCGTGAAAGTGTGACTGTTTTGTTTGAAGGATTATTTGACTGTAACTATACCTTGTTGTGGGTTTGGTTTGATATAAGAGTTTGTTGGAATGGTCGTTAACAGTTTAAGAGGTTTGTGGGAATACAATATGCATTTTCCTTCTTGTGAACAATGTTGAAATGAATACCTTCATGTCACAAGCTATTTAGATGGAACTCGAGGGTCTTGTGGTGATTTTGTTTTAGTCGAGTTGGAAGTAAGATTGGAACATCTCTTGACTTAAACATCGTTGGGGTTTCTTACTCTCTTCTGATCTTTTTATTTGATTTCTTGGGTTTTATTAGAAAGTTGAATCTAAACCTAGTATACTGAGTTTTGTATGAAAGGATACAATATCACTATTTAGAATGCTTTGTATTATTGTTCTTATTTGGGATCAAAACTACTTACTCCTTGACATTAAGTTATTGAAGCCTTGTAATGGGATTTCAGTCTTTTGAGTTCATGAGTTGTATTGATCCTTGTATATCTTACACTATTTGTGGATTTCTATTCCTTGTTGGATTCATTGAATGAATCTCTAGGATTTAAAAAGAGAAATGAATATGATCTCTTGGGGACAATATATATTTTAGGGACTGTACTGTGTACTTTGTTCTGTGAACTGAATTTGAACTTGTGTTTGATGAATGGAATAGGTAAACCAGTTTGTAAGATTTGTAATGGAAAGTTTGAAGTGTGCTTTCTTTAACTGTGCATTCGGTTTTGTGTTCTCTTTTGGGAACTAGTTAAGGAATTCTAAGTTTGGAATATAAATGAGAATTCATTTCATAGTATAAATGAAATGAATTATGGATTGGGTCCTTTTATTTGGGATCCTTTTTCTATTGTTTGATAAAGTTTTTGACTGAGCTTCTCTATTTTTGATTCTCTTCTGAGATGGAAATTTCTTGTGGATTGTTTGGTCTACTTTGTATAAGTCATTGGTTGTAATGATGTGGAAAGAGATTAGCTGAATTGGTATGTGGAAAGAAAATATTAACATACTTAGACTATTTTTTTTGCTTGATTGAGTCACACACCATTTGGATTGATATTGGAAGGTTGTCTCTTTTTGCACATTGTCTTATTATGAACCCTTCTTGGATGGATTGGATAAGAGAGTTATTATGTTTGAGTCTAGCTTGGATTTGTGGAAAGTCTAGTTTCAATCCTTGAATTATATCTTCTAACATGCAGAAGTTAGTAAGACTTTTAGTTAGACTATTTTGATTTCCTATTCTTCTTGGATTGATTTGGGATTCTTGTTAGATGCTTTTCCTTAATGTTGAATCCTTATATTGTTATCTTTGAAGTGAGGTAGATTCATGTGTTCTAAACCTGTATTTGTCTTTTGATGATTAGTGTTTGGGGAATAGCATGTATTGATTCTTCTTCCTTTTATATGGAATGATGAAGCATTCTAATATGAGCTAGGCTGAAATTAACTTCTTTTACTTCTTAGAAAAGATAAATGTGTATTTCTATTCTTATAGAACTATGAAACATTTGGATGACAAGACCTGTTGATTGTTTAGAAGTAATTGATAGAATCAATTAAATTATATGCTATGTTCTTTTCTTAAAAGTGAATTCAGACTCTTTAATTGTACTTCTTTTCTAGATGTTATTACTTATGATTATATGTATGATATATTAATTGTTTCATTAAAGCATAGTTGTTTTAATGGAACAATTAGTGGAATGCACTTTACTTTAATGCTTAGTGCTTATCATGCTCAGTTCATTGAATTGACCCGTGCTAGCAATTTTTGCAGATGGACATCGTAAGTGAAAAAAAAGACAAAAACTTTTATGATGCATTGGCTTATTTAATTCTGGATCTTATGTAAAGAGTTTTGAATCATTCTTGAGTTGTAATGAAAAAGAAAAGTGATGTTCTTTTAAGATCTTAATTTTGATTGACATGCAGAATGTCTGAAATGCATAATCTTGTAAATGTATATTTTTCATCATGAACTAAAAGGTTTTGTGTTGGACTACAATTTGTGATGTGAATACTTTTGTACTTGTATGATGGAAATAATAGTGATATCTTTGTGGTATTCTTTATATCTGTGTATACTATTGTTGATATATAAGATAATGAGTTGGATTAAGGAGATAGTATAATCTCCCTTATATTAATGAACTTGTTAAATTGCAAGGATGTCATTCTCTAATTACACAACTATAGTTTAATAATGAAATATGCTTTGGACATACAATTAAACTATATAAGTAATCAAATGATAAAAAGGTTATGTTAAACCTAACATCTAACCATGAAGAGGAAGACTCTTCCTCTCTCATGGAATGAAAGGTAAAAGGAATAGTGGTATGATCTTTAATCATTATACTTTGTTTATAAAGTAAACACTAGTTGAATCTAAGTGGATGACACACTTGATTTGGATAGCTAGGTTGCATTAAGAATTAAACGTTTGATGTTTGTTGTCCTGTTTTTGGGATAACTGCTTGTTATGCCACGTTAACTAATAAAAAATGCAAACATGAATTAATGAAGTTCTCTATATCTAATCAGGCTAGTGTTGGATAAAGAACTTAAGGAATGTTGGAATTAGGGTTAGGCATGGTTGTTGTAATCTGAATTTTTATCCAATTTAATTATGATTAATGACCACTAAGGGGGTATGTACATCTTGATGAATTAGTTCTAATGGATGTTGGCACACGCCAACTATAGGACTGTACCCTCGAGAAGTCCCTGACTTCTCAAGGATATAGTGTTGCAGTTGACATGTGGCAACACCCTTCCATATTTGTTCATCTAGATCTACACACATCTGGACTTGAACTTAGTTTCTCTCTAGGTCAAGTTAGTAGCATGTTCGGGATAGGTAGTAGCTTTCTATGACTTAGGGTACCTTGGCACATTCGGATGACTTAGGTCAGCCGAGTATGCCCATATACCCTAAGTCATCGTGAGCATCTTCCTATAATAAATTATGTTGCTAACCGGGCTAGGGTCAAACCTTGGGCAAGTGGACTGACGGTAGTCAGTAAAGACCATTCTAGATAACAAAGAGTGAGGTGAAGGATGTATTCTAGAATGACGAGTATGTCATCTCTAGGAATAGTAACATGAATAGTATGTTGAAAATATTTGGCCAAAGTATCACAAGTTGTTGGTTGCATTGTCCTATGTCACCTAGTTTAAAGCAACATGATGTCAGATGAATATTGGTAACAAATATTTAGATAGGTTCTTTAAACAGATCACTCAAGTACCCGAATAGGGTAGAGAACCAAGTATACATAGTATACATAAAGTATTCTATACTTTAAGTAAACATGAGAGATCGGTTGGTAACTCGAGTCATGGAATGAGAGATCGGTAGTATACCAAGTCATTACAACTGCATATGGTTATCTATTATGAGATTGATTGGCATGGAATGTGTGTTCTAAATGATGTTTTATTTAGAATAGAGAACATTATGTTTCAAAAAAAAAAATTCCCTTGTTTCTAAAGTCTTAAAATGGGAATGTTACATCTTGGTATCAGAGCTGAAGGTTGCAGCTCTTGGACCTATTGTGTCCATAATCTGATGAAACTTAAATTTTCTTGTTAACAAAAATGGTTAGAATAAGAGGAAATGTTGCAAATAATCCTCCACCTAGGAAGGAGCAAGAAACTACCCAGAAACTCGATGAGATCCTTACTTCCCTATTGGACACAAGAGATCATTTGGCTGTACTTGAACAACAAGTAATGGGCAATGAGGAGGAAGAAGATGTTGGTAACAATAATCAACCACCTCCTGAGGACAACACCAATTTAGGTGTTGATAATAACAATGTGAACATACCTAATCATCCTGAGAACAAAAAGGCTAGGCTAGGCAATGAACTCACTAATGATATAAAAAGGATAAGTCCACCCAAGTTTGATGGCACCACATTAGGGGATGGAGCTGAGAATTGGCTCAGCAAAATGGAGAAATACTTTGCAATAAGGAATTTCTCAGAAGAAACAAAGGTGATATGGGGAGCATATCAGCTTTCCCATGAGGCATCTTCATGGTGGGACAACCGTAAGGCTAAGCTAAACATTGATGAAACTAATATCACTTGGGATCAATTTAAAGGTTACTTTAGGCAACGTTGGCTGCCACAACTTTACTATGATCATAAAATGACTGAATTCTAGAACTTAGCTCAAGGAAAGCTAATTGTAATTGAGTATTGGGAGTGGTTTACTAAACTCCTTAAGTATGTACCTCAGTACCAAACTGATGAGAAGTTCAGATATATAAATTCATCATGGGATTGAATCCCATTATAGGAGGAGAGGTGGATGTTCACAGCCCAACCACGATGGAAGGGGTTGTTGAAAAGGCCATAAGGCAGAACAAAAATTGAAGGCAATTTCTGCTCATAAGGAGGAAGTAAGGAAGAAAATCCCCAACTCCTCTTCATCATCTCTTGCACCTAAGAAAGGACCATGGAAGAAATTTAGAATGAAAAGTAAGTTTTCATCTGATACTAATAAGAAAGCAAAGCAACAAACAAGTTTGTTGGCAATGCACAAACAACTTTGTCAAGAACAATAATAACATGGACAAAAGTCCTATGGAGGTCAGAATGATAACTCTAAGGTTGGAAATAAACCCAAGCCTAGAAAGGGACCTGTAGGAGGCTGTTATAACTATGGCAAAGATCATTACACAAATCAATGCCCTTTGAAAAAGGATGATCATAATCAGTAGCACAAGATACACACTGCAGTAGCTGAAAAGCAGGTTGAGAAATAGGCCATGCCCATAGAGGTTCCGGTAAGTTATTTGGTTTACCTATAACTATTATTTTTGACACCGAGCTACTGAATGTTTTATTTCTAGTAAATTAGCATCAAAACTAAAAAGAAAAGCTGGAAACATGGATAAAACATGGACTGTACATTATGGAAACAATGTTGTTCATACAGTTAGTATGTGTCTTTTTGGAGCAGTCCTTGATTTACCTAAATTTTCCACTGAAGTTGATCTTTATGTTGCACCTTTGGGGTCTTATGATGTAATCATAGGTGTTAATTGGTTAGCAGAACATAAGGCTAAAGTGGACTATTTTGAAAAACACATTAGTTGTTTAGATGACCTATAAAAAACAACAAAGATTCAGGGTGTGAAACGTGAGATTTTGGTTAGGAAACTATCAACTATGCAACTTAAAAAGGCCAAAAATAAAGGTTGTACCTTATATGCAGTAAAGATTGTAGAAACAATTGAAGAGAGTAGTGATGTCATGGAACGATATCCATTGTTACAAAACTTCAGTGACGTGTTTTCTGGAAGAGTTACCAGGTCTTCCACCCAAAAGGGAGTTTGATTTCACAATTGAGATCAAGCCTAGAACCGAGCCTATTTCTAAGGCACCGTATCGAATGACTACTATAGAATTAGTAGAGCTTAAGGCTCAGTTGCAAGAAATTTTGTCTAAAGGTTTGATTAGACCAAGTGTTTCACCTTGGGAGCACTAATAATTTTTGTGAAAAAGAAAGATGGAACACTTAGATTGTGCATTGATTACAAAATGTTAAACAAAGCAACAATCAAGAATAGATACCCACTCCCTAGGATTGATGATCTATTTGATCAGATGCGTGGAGCATCGGTATATTCTAAGATAGATCTTCATCTAGATATCATCAATTATGGATTAAGGATGAGGACATTCATAAAACAACTTTCAGAACAAGGTATGGACATTATGAGTTCACGGTTTTACCTTTTGGATTAACAAATGCACCTGCAACATTTATGAATTTAATGAATAATATCTTTCAAGAATACTTGGAAAATTTGTGCTCATATTCTTGGATGACATTCTCATATATTCTAAAAGCATAGAGGAACACCATGAGCATTTGAAGATAGTTTTGGAAATTTTGAGAAAGAGACGGTTATATGGTAAGTTATCTAAATGTTCTTTCTATGACACAAAAGTGCACTATTTGGGTCATGTAATAAGTAAGAATGGAATCATTGTAGATCCTTCTAAAATTGTAGCTATAACTAGAGTGGCCTACACTAAAGAATGTACATGAAGTTAGAAGCTTCATGGGGCTTGCTAGTTACTATAGAAAATTTGTTAAAGATTTTTCTAAGGTGGCTGCACCAATAACTTCTTTACAAAAGAAGGATAAGAAGTTTTTTGGAGTGAGAAATGTGAAACTACATTTAGAACTTTGAAAGAATAGTTAACTTCAACACCTATTCTAGCAGTACCAGATCCTAATGGAGACTTTATGGTAGTAATTGATGCATCTAGTGAAGGACTAGGAGGTATTTTGTTACAAAATGATCATGTCATAGCTTACAAAAGTAGAAAACTAAAGTTACATGAGTTGAATTATGCTCCACATGATTTAGAGCTTGCTGCCATTGTTCATGCACTACAAGTTTGGAGGCATTACCTACTTGGTAAACCTTTTGAATTGAAAATGATCATCTTGGGCTGAAGTATATTTTCACTCAACCAAATCTTAATGCAAGACAATGAAGGTGGTTAGAGTTTTTGTCTCAATATGATTTTGACATCAATTATATCAAGGGTAAGGAAAATAGAGTGGTTGATGCTCTCTAAGTCGTAGGAAGCACATTTATGCTCTTATAACATTGAGAACTCAATTTAAGGATGAAGTAAAAAGTGTTATGGAATCTGATTCTTACTTTCAGCAAGTAAAGACAACGCTTGCTGCAGATCCAAATGATTTGAGGTATAAAGGTTTTCACTTTGATAATGAAGGAATCTTAAGATTTGAAAATAGAGTATACATACCTTCGCTAAATGATTTAAGAAAGAAATTGTTAGCAGAATTTCACAATTCACCTTTTTCTAGACATCCTGGTATTACAAAGATGCTTGCTGATATAAAACAACAATATTTCTAGAAAGGAATGAAAAAGGATGTTATTGATTTTGTGACACATTGTCTTGAATGTCAACATGTTAAAGTGGAACATATGCACCCAACTAGTTTATTGTATCCTCATAGCATACCGCAGTACAAGTGGCAAGTGATAAGCATGGACTTTGTACAAGGGTTGCCTATGTCAAGAAATAAACATGATGTTATTTTAGTAGTTGTTGATAAACTAACGAAGGTAGCACATTTTATTGCTGGTAATCTGAAGGATGATTCTCCTGTATTGGCTAAAATATTTGTACACAAAATTTTCAGATTACATGGAGTACCTGAATTAATCATATCGGATAGAGATCCTAGAATGACATCAAGGTTTTGGCAAACACTTAATGCAGCTCTAGGAACTAAGCTGAATTTTAGTTTTGTGTATCATCCGAAAAATGGATGGATAGACTGAAAGAGTTAATCAAGTTTTAGAGGATATGTTACGAATGTATTGCATGGATCAATAGTATAAGTGGGAAGAGTACCTTCCACTAGTTGAGTTTGCATATAATAACACATATCATGCCTCTCTTAAGATGGCACCTTTTGAAGCATTATACGGAAGAAAATGTAGAACCCTATTAGTTGGGACAACATTGAGGATAGAGAGGTAATTGGACCTGAAATCCTTACTGAAATGGAACAACAAGTTAAAATGATTCATGAGCACTTGAAAGAAGTAGCAGATAGGCAAAAGAGTTATGCTGATTTAAAGTGGTTGACAGAAATTTGAACTTGGTGAGAAAGTCTTTCTTCGAGTTAAACCAAAAAGAGCTCTATAACTTTTGGCAAGGCTGCCAAGTTATCACCTCGTTATGTGGGACCCTTTGAGATAGTTGAAGTAATCAACCCTGTAGCTTACCGTTTAGCATTACCTCCTACTTTGTCATGAATGCATGATGTTTTCCATATTTCTTTGCTTAAGAAATACGTTTCAGATTTATCACATGTGTTAAATTGAATTCCTTGCAGGTCCAAGACCTAGGAATAATCATGGTTAAACCCATACGAGTGCTGGAAACTCACCAGTTGCATTTAAGAAATCATGAAATAAGTCAATGTAAGGTCCAGTGGGACTAGTTTAATGAAGAAAGTGTAACCTGGAAAATCTGGAAGATATGAAAACTACTTTCCATATTTATTTGATCAGAATTGACTTTGATGACTGATAAAAATTGTGATTTTATCTTTATTTGTCAATAATTCTACCAGTTTTGGGTAGATGGCTATTTATTTTTGAATAAACAACTATGTGAATGCTGATTTCTAGAACTTTAAATCTTGATATTGTTGCAAACATAGATTAAGAAAGTGAATAAATTGATTATCCTTAATGCAATGTTCAAATGAGATAATCATCGGGATGATGATTCTTTTTAGGAGGGAAGTATGTAACACCTTGGACAAACTATTATAATTCTCTTTTGCATTACAAGCATTGGCATGTGATTTTCTTGAATGAGGTGTGTTCCCTTGATTGTTGAAAATCATGCTTGTTATGGATAAATTATTTCTTCTCTGGATTCTTTAGAATGAAATGATATGGCTTGCAAGAATCCACTTTCACTTCTTATAGGTGAGTTGCAATCTGGTTTTGAGGGTTGCAAACTTATCTTCTTTACTGACTCATCCTTGGATCAATTTCAGTGATCCAAGGAATGTTTTAAAACTCTTGATCGGACTGAATGATAAATTGACATTCAGTAGTTTGAGAGGCATAGTAGACTGAACTTTTGTATTTTGCAAATTCTTTGGTCTTGTGTGGAAGTACCTTCATTCGGTTGTATGTTTGTGCTTGGATCTTTGGGATTGACCTCTGCAGGACATTATTGGCATAAACAAAAATAGTCTGCTTCAAGACTATGAAGGGGATCAGAACCCTAAAACTAAAGGACTACCCTAATAATATCCTAAACTAGGTAAGAGCACCTACTTCCTAGCTATGTCTATTTAATTGGGTTGTAATCTAACCTAAGCTTCTTATTCTATTGTGTTGGGGGTGACCTAACCTAAGCTCTTGTGCTAAATGAATATGGGAAGGGGAGATTACTATGGTAATACTAGACTATGTTAACCTAATGCCTAATACTAATGGTTGTGAATTTAATCTAACCTAAGGTGGTATTACCTATGGAAATGTTTTTAGACCTAAGGAAATTATTTAGGAAATGATTTTTGACTAACCTAAGTTTTGGGGACATCTATCCTAAACTATTTAAAAGGGACCTAGGGTCACATGGCACTATGGTGACGGTTCCAATGGCTTTTATTTGATTTGATTGGGTTTAAATGCATGGAGGTACTACCATTTTTGGCAAGGGCTAGTTAACTCTAGTGGAGGCTTACGTGGAGGCTTCACTAAAAATGGAATTGCATGTTAACTTGGAAACTTGGAAATGGCATTCACCATTTTTGGAGGTGGTGGCAAGGAGAGAGAAGCGGGAGAATTGGGAGTTATGACATTAATGGATCTCGGTTTTTGTGTGTAAACCATCTTGGAAACAAGGGAGGTGGATTTGTGGGAGGTTGTTTGGTTTTGCATGCCTCACAAATTTTTCTCTGCATGGAGCTATCTAGTTCTTTGAACCAACAGTTTGACTTCTTCTTCTTCTTGGCTATTTTTGGTTTCTCTGGTCTATTTTCGATCAAGGGAATGTATAAGAGGCATTGGAAGAAAAATTGTTTGGTTGTTGATCTATCATGGAGAAGAAAAAGGGTTGGAGGCTCGGCTGAAGTCTCCTTCAATTGGCAGAGGCACTATCAGGCATGATAGGCTCTACCCATTAAGATTTCTTGCTTTCTTCTAAATGAATCATTAAAACAACTCTGCTCTCATGAGATAATTGTTTGTTTGATTTTTCTAGTTATTTACTTGCATGTTTTAGGAAATCTCTGTGGTTTTTGGAATGCAAATCCATTGCTGGCAATGATAGTTTTTAGGAAACTTTCTCGTGTTAGTTTAATGGTGATATTCATGCAACTTGTATTTGAAGCTCTGTAACTTGTATTCAAGGCTAGTGTTGACTGAACTGGACATTTGTTGCCTTATGTTTCATTTCTGAACTATTATTTAGAGCCTTGTGTTTCGTTTGAATTTGTAGTAGAGCTTCTTGGTCATTCTGAATTGGCATTTTTGTTGCTTGTATGGTTTTGAATCTCTATTATAGTCTTGTGTTTCGTTGAGCTTGTTTTGGAACTTCATGTTTGTTCTGAGATGAGATGGAACTTGGTGTAGTTATGAAATTTTGGTTGAATCTTCATATTCGACATTGTACTCATTTTTAGTTCTTGCAAATGTGAACTTGTAGTCGAGTTGTTGAGTTTTGTTCTATACTTATGCTCTAGCTGGAGTTTTACTCATGTTCATGGATTTGAAAAGGCTTTGAACTCATTTATGGACTATCTTCTCGATAAGGGCTTGAGAGATTAGTTTTGGTTTGAAGTTGATCTGGTAATCTCCTTGTGATCTCCTTCATGTAGCTTCTTGAGTGTGAATGGTTTTAGTACTTCTGTCTTTTAGACTATACAACCTTCTTTGAACTTGATAGGGCATGTGAATACGAAGTATATCTTTTCCTTCTCTCTCTATGAGGAATCCCATGTCTCTCGTGAAAGCATGACTATTTTGTTTGAAGGATTATTTGACTATAATTGTACCTTGTTGTGGGTTTGGTTTGATATAAGAGTTCATTGGAATGGTCATTAACAGTTTAAGAGGTTTGTGGGAATACAATATGCATTTTCCTTCTTGTGAACAATGTTGAAATGAATACCTTCCTGTCTGCAAGCTATTTAGATGGAACTCGAGGGTCTTGTGGTGATTATGTTTTAGTCAAGTTGGAAGTAAGATTGGAACATCTCTTGACTTAAACGTCATTGGGGTTTCTTACTCTCTTCTGATCTTTTTATTTGATTTCTTGGGTTTTATGGAAAGTTGAATCTAAACCTAGTATACTGAGTTTTGTATGAAAGGATACAATATCACTATTCAGAATGCTTTGTATTATTGTTCTTATTTGGGATCATGAACTACTTACTCCTTGGCATTAAGTTGTTGAAGCCTTGTAATGGGATTTCAGTCTTTTGAGTTCATGAGTTGTATTGACCCTTGTATATCTTACATTGTTTGTGGATTTCTATTCCTTATTGGACTCATTGAATGAATCTCCAAGATTTAAAAAGAGAAATGAATATGATCTCTTGGGGATAATATACTATTTTAGGGACTGTACTGTGTACTTCATTCTATGTGAACTGAATTTGAACTTGTGTTTGATGAATGGAATAGGTAAACTAGTTTGTAAGATTTGTAATGGAAAGTTTGAAGTGTGCTTTCTTTAACTGTGTGTTCGTTATGTGTTCTCTTTTGGGAACTAGTTAAGGAATTCTAAGTTTGGAATATAAATGAGAATTCATTTCATAGTATAAATGAAATGAATTATGGATTGGGTCCTTTTCTATTTGGGATCCTTTTTCTATTGTTTGGATAAGTTCATTTGACTGAGCTTCTCTTGTTTTTGATTCTCTTTTGAGATGGAAATTTCTTATGGATTGTTTGGTCTACTTTGTATAAGTCATTGGTTGTAATGATGTGGAAAGAGATTAGCTGAATTGGTATGTGGAAAGAAAATATTAACATACTTAGACTGTTTATTTTTCTTGATTGAGTCACACACCATTTGGATTGATATTGGAAGGTTGTCTCTTTTTGCACACTGTCTTATTATGAACCCTTCTTGGATGGATTGGATAAGAGAGTTATTCTGTTTGAGTCTAGCTTGGATTTGTGGAAAGTCTGTTTTAGATCCTTGAATTATATCTTCTAACATGTAGAAGTTAGTAAGACTTTCAGTTAGACTATTTTGATTTCCTATTCTTCTTGGATTGATTTGGGATTCTTGTTAGATGCTTTTCCTTAATGTTGAATCCTTATATTTTTATCTTTGAAGTGAGGTAGATTCTGTGTGTTCTAAACCTGTATTTGTCTTTCTGATGATTAGTGTTTGGGGAATAGCATGTATTGATTCTTCTTCCTTGTTATATGGAATGATGAAGCATTCTAATATGAGCTAGGCTGAAATTAACTTCTTTTACTGCTTAGAAAAGATAAATGTGTATTTCTATTCTTATAGAACTATGAAACATTTGGATGACAAGACCTGTTGATTGTTTAAAAGTAATTGATAGAATCAATTAAATTATATGCTATGTTCTTTTCTTAAAAGTGAATTCAGACTCTTTAATTGTACTTCTTTTCTAGATGTTATTACTTATGATTATATGTATGATATATTAATTGTTTCATTAAAGCAGAGTTGTTTTAATGGAACAATTAGTGGAATGCACTTTACTTTAATGCTTAGTGCTTATCATGCTTAGTTCATTAAACTGACCCATGCTAGCAATTTTTGCAAATGGACATCATAAGTGAAAAAAAGAAGACAAAAACTTTTATGATGCATTGGCTTATTTAATTCTGGATCTTATGTAAAGAGTTTCAATCATTCTTAAGTTGTAATGAAAAAGAAAAGTGATGTTCTTTTAAGATCTTAATTCTGATTGACATGCAAAATGTCTAAAATGCATAATCTTGTAAATGTATATTTTCATCATGAATTAAAAGGTTTTGTGTTGGACTACAATTTGTGATGTGAATACTTTTGTACTTGTATGATGGAAATAATAGTGATATCTTTGCGGTATTCTTTATATCTATGTATACTATTGTTGTTATAAGATAATGAGTTGGATTAAGGAGATAGTATAATCTCCCTTATATTAATGAACTTGTTAAATTGCAAGGATGTCATTCTCTAATTACACAACTATAGTTTAATAATGAAATATGCTTTGGACATACAATTAAACTATATAAGTAACGAATGATAAAAAGGTTATGTTAAACCTAACATCTAACCATGAAGAGGAAGACTCTTCCTCTCTCATGGAATGAAAGGTAAAAGGAATAGTGGTATGATCTTTAATCATTATACTTCATTTATAAAGTAAACACTAGTTGAATCTAAGTGGATGACACACTTGATTTGGAATAGCTAGGTTGCATTAAGAATTAAACGTTTGATGTTTGTTGTCTTGTTTTTGGGATAACTGCTTGTTATGCCATGTTAACTGAATAAAAATGCAAACATGAATTAATGAAGTTCTCTATATCTAATCAAGCTAGTGTTGGATAAAGAACTTAAGGAATGTTGGAATTAGGGTTAGGCATGGTTGTATAATCTGAATTTTTGATCCAATTTAATTATGATTAATGACCACTAAGGGGTATGTACATCTTGATGAATCAATTCTAATGGATGTTGGCACATGCCAACTATAGGATTATACCCTCGAGAAGTCCCTAGACTTCTCAAGGATATAATGTTGTAGTTGACATGTGGCAACACCCTTCCATATTTGTTCATCTAGATCTACACACAATTGGACTTGAACTTAGTTTCTCTCTAGGTCAAGTTAGTAGCATGTTCGAATAGGTAGTAGATTTCTATGACTTAGGGTACCTTGGCACATTCGGATGACTTAGGTCAGCCGAGTATGCCCATATACCCTAAGTCATCGTGAGCATCTTCCTATAATAAATTATGTTGCTAACCGGGCTAGGGTCGAACCTTGGGCAAGTGGACTGGTAGTCAGTAAAGACCATTCTAGATAACATAAGAGTGAGGTGAAGGACATATTCCGGAATGACGAGTATGCCATCTAGGAATAGTAACATGAATAGTATGTTGAAAATCTTTGGCCAAAGTATCGCAAGCTGTTGGTTGTGTTGTCCTATGTCACCTAGTTTAAAGCAACGTGATGTCAGATGAATATTGGTAAAAAATATTCAGATAGGTTCTTTAAATAGATCACTCAGTACCTAGAATAGGGTAGGAGAACCAAGTATACGTAGTATACATAAAGTATTCTATACTTTAAGTAAACATGAGAGATCGGTTGGTAACCGAGTCATGGAATGAGAGATCGGTAGTATACCGAGTCATTACAGCTGCATATGGTTATCTGTTATGAGATTGATTGGCATGGAATGTGTGTTCTAAATGATGTTTTATTTAGAACAGAGAAAATTATGTTTCAAAAAAAATTCCCTTATTTCTAAGAGCTCAATTACTTTTGGAAAAGCAACCAAGTTATCACCTCATTTTTTGGGACCTTTCTAGATTGTAGAAGTGATTAGTCCTGTAGCTTATCACTTAACATTGTCTCCCACATTGGCATAGATGCATGATGTTTTTCATATTCATTTTTTTAAGAAATACATTTTAGATTTATCACATGTATAAAATTGGAATTTCTTACAGGTCCAAGAGCCAAAAATAATTGTGGTTGAACCCGTAAGGTTATTGGAAACTCACAAGTTATACTTGCAAAATCAAGAAATAAGTTTATGCAAGGTCTAGTGGGACCAATTTAGTGAAGAAAGTACAACCTGGGAGAACCTTGAGGACATGAAAACTATTTTCCTTATCTTTTTGAACATAATTAATTCTGATTTATGTGATATTTGAATATTTAGTCTGAAAACTATTTATGATTTATGTTAGTTTTGGGAAAAACACTTTTTTGTAAGTACTGGTATAACTATTTGATGTTGTAATAATATCTTAAAAACTTGAATTTATGCAATTCTATTAATCTGTTTGAGAATTTTATGGATGAATAAGTTACATTTATCCTTATGTTCTTAAATAGGTGTGTGGACTAATTTAATCATAGGGATGATGATTCTTTTTAGAGGAGGAATGCAATTCTTGTCATGTTGATATATGTACTTGCATATGAGACTAAAGTTTGTAAACGTTGATAAATGATTCTTGTTCTAAGTTGATATACTCTTTGAATTGTTGGTCATGTTTGTAGAAGAGATATCCACTACTTGTTAAAATCTGATGTTAATCATGCTTTGGAAATATTGTGCTTATGTTGAGTTATCATCATGTACTCACTAGATTGAATTTTGAAATTCCCTATGAGATCTTAGCTAGTAAGAAGTAAATGTCGTCTTTTGGAACCTTGAGGTAAGTCATCTAAGTTTTGATATGAATTATGTTCCTTATACTATTACATCTATATTTGAAGAAGGGCAATATCTTGGATCAATTTCAGTGATCCAAGACATACCTTTGATTAATGTATTATTACGATCATTTTTGTTAAGTCAAATTGACTTCATTATATTTCTGATAAACCATCATGTTCAAGATTTAATGAATATAAGGTCGCTAGAGATGTTTTGTAATATCTTATGAATACATCCATACTATTGATTTATCTACTTTGATTAAATAAATTTCAAAGGGTGATGTTCTTGTTGAATATTATAAAGGCCTAACTAAACCTATTCTAAGGTGACAACTATTTATTTAAAAGGACCTAATTATATTCTAGTTATATTTGATTAAAACATCCCTCAACCTAAGCTATGGTTAATACATTATTAATGGGGTCCTGATCTCTAAACCTATCTAAGAACGTATGACTTAACCAAAAGAACCACCATGTTCAGCATTTAATGAGGTTGAGTTAAGATTAAATGGTTGGTGCCAATAAAGTACTTGGAAAATTGAATTCGTGGTAATTGCAATCACAACCATATTTTGTAGCGACTTAATCCAAGTTGACATGCACATTGACCAAGGTAACTAAAACGCTTGTCAAAAATCATTTAAACATTTAGTTATTGCTAACTAGTAATGGTGGTTGGTGGATTTTGAGAGTTAATCGGCATACTGCCATTGCATTGATTATCTTGAAGGAAGTGAGCAAAATGCTTTGGAAACATGGAGATGATTTGGTGGAAAAGGATAGATATTGGTTTCAATTTTTTCATTGAGTATATCAAGTGTAATGGTTCTACATGTTAATCTTATATTTTTCAAACTAGTAGTTTGTTTTTGCTTCATTTACGATCTCTCCATTACATGGAGGATTTAGTAGAAGAAAATTTATTATTGGGGCTATACAAATGATGAGAAATATGATAATGGGATTTCTGAGGATTTTGTTGTGAAATTTTTTGTGGAATATTTTGCGGAAGATTGGAAAAGATTTACAGGAGCTCTACTAGGCATGATAGGCTCTAACTCATTATGATAACTTTCTCTATTTAACTGTGTCTTGAAAAGAACTCTTCTCTTCTTATGAAATTGTATTATGAGTTTTGTGATTTGTGGTTTTTCTGTTATTTCTAATTTTCCTAGTTTTTATTCTAGTATATTATAAATTTCTGGTTTTAATTTGGTTAAAACCACTCTCATTGCATACATGACTATGTGGGTGATTTGTGTAACAATATAATTAATTTAGTTATTTCGGTTCTGTATTATTAATTGAACTCGACTATTTTTATACTTGTCTTTAATACAAATCAAACACTTAATGATAGTATTGTGTTCATGTAGGAAACCCACTTGTATTGGGTTAGTTAAAACTTATGGAAATATCTTGATGCGCTTACTAGTTTGCCTGAATGTTATACGTAGTGGTTACTAGTTTATTCTTCGAGATGGCTAGTTGTTTTAATACAAGATTATTGATTTGATCTTATTCGACCAGTACATTGTGATCTTTGTTTGATTCTAGTAAAACATTCCAATATGAGGTTAAAAACCCTTTAAGGGTCTTAGCATTTTAAATTTTTGAATCTCTCCATTGAGGAGAAGGCGACTAGTATTTGTATGGGGGTTTTAAATTCCCTTTAGATGTTTTAGAGACACTATCTCTTCTTAGTGAAAACCACCCTTGTTTGGTTGGTGTAGATTCTAATTTAAAATGGAAATACCTATTTTCTTAACTTTCTATGTTATTTCATTTCTATTTTTGTTTATTTTTACTATTTAAGTATTTTATATTCAGTCTTATAGTTTGATCCTTTCCTTGAATTCAACTTAGAATTGTTATCATATTTGGATATTCACTTTTCGACTATGATTAACTTCTTCCCGAGATTTGTAACTTTATTTGAGAATGTGTTTGTACTAGGTTATATCAGAATTTTATGTGTAGAAGTTAAAGTGGTTCTTAATAATTGAGAGTTTGAACCCGTTATCTCGAAATGATTGCAGTTAAAATTAACAGAGTCGAGAGATTTCGACTTCGTAGTCTCTCGACAATTAGATTATGTATTCACCTTTAAGAGAGGGATTTTGTACAATTTTGGGTCGTGATTTATCCATTTCTTTATTGAATTTGATTTCCATAATTTGATCTTCTGTATGATCTTAGATATGAAAAGTTGATTGATAATATCAACGCTTAATTATTACACCTTCGGTTCGCAATCAAGTTGAGACTTTTTGGTTGGATTGGTTAATGAATTATTGTTGATTAACTAAGTTGTTTCTCACCGCTACGAACTTTTTATCTCTGTGATCCTTTTGTTATAAATTGACTTCATTCTAAGTAATAATTTTAGTCGGTTGTGGTATTGAATCCTTTTACTCGATACCAATTAAGTTATTATTCAATCCATTCTTAACCACAAATTGTTTGATAGTTGTATAATTATATCAAATTTTGTCTTGGGACTTTGTAGACTAAAAAAGAAAAGAGAATAACTCAACTATGATATCATGTTGTATTTTATTATTTGAAGGGATAATAGGATATTCTTTAGTAAAGTTTTATATTGTTGATTGAAGTAATATAGGATATCACTACATAACATTTGAATTATGGGATTGTTACATAATGGATCTTACTCTACTTTTTCCGAATAGGACACTAATTGATTACGGTTGTGTGTTGTAATATAATACTTAGATAAGTAAATATTAAATGAAAGTCAATGTAATAGATTTCATCCTTACAATTATGGGATTATATGAATGAAATCCTATTACACTTGTATACTTGTTCTTGACTTTTATGGACAAATGAAATTGTCTTACCCTAATGAAAAACTATTATTGGTAGAGATATTTATTTTATAGATGTGACTTAAATCAAATTCGTTTCTTGGATTCATTTATTGTGATATTATTTTATGCTATTAAGAGTTGTTATTACTTTTGGAACTTTAGAATAATTTCATTAAAAATAATTGTTCCCTTTATGAAATAGTTAAATAGAAGCATGTTGTTCTAAATATTTAGTACTTATCATGCTCATTTCTTGTGAATTGACACATGTTAACAATTTTGTAGATGGATTTCATGAAAGGTGAAAGAAGAAAGACTTATAAGAAGTTGCATTTATTTTATTGATGAAGTTCATTTAATTCGATACATGATTGTTGTAAAATTTCTTGGAATGATTATGTTTGAGAATGATTAATGGTCAAGACCCATATTATTTTTAGTTATTAGAAACATGATGTTATTGAAGACTGAAATATGTATGAGGATATTTATAGTTGAAAGAATAAAATGATTTTTGTATTTAATTGTTCAATTAACTTATTGAATGTTGAGATTAGAAAGATAGTCTTTTATCTTGTTATAATCAAGGTTGATTTATTATATATTTCTAAGAAAAACATGGATATGACTTAATAAATAATATGTGGCTTAATGTGTTGATCAAGTAAGGGACTATACATAAAGTCCATTAATCCAATGAGTCGATGGTAAACTGATATGAAATTATAATGCCAATATGGTAAACCCTATTCTAATGTTTCAGTAATGTAATATTATGTTATATGTAATGATATTACTTTCTTTAATATGATCATACTATAATGTGTCAACATGAAATTATAGAATTAATATTAAGCCCTTAATGGAAGAAAAGGAAATATATATATATATATATAAGTTGAAAAGGACTTGATAATTGAATCCTAAACCTATGTTGAAATCTATAACTAGAAAGCTTGACAAATTAAGGAACATAAAAAATGTGATAAAATCATATGTAATTAGAGTGATAAAAAGGTTATGTTAAGATGAGATGAATTGAAAAATAAGTAACTCAATCTAACATATCAGCTAGACAAATCTAAGTTACACTTACTTGTTGGACATAATAAAATAATATTAAGATGTTGTCCTTTACATGATTAGATCAGGTTGATTAGTAATGCTTAATGGGCAAATGGAAAGTAAATAATTTATTCCATTGAACTTAACACAGATTTGATTTGGATACCTTCAATTTATGAGGAGATGTATTACGATCCTTACCTTAAGGATTTATCATATAAAACCTAGTTGATCCTTAGGAATAACACCAAATGTTTCTTATAAACTAATTAACAAGATGAGGAATAAGGAATTTAAGAACTCGTTAAGTATGTCAGTTTTGTTTAGTGGAACTAAGTGGTATGTCATAGCATAGTCATTACTACACAGTACCCACTTAATGATGTAGGTCATTAGGTGGATACCGTGAAATAGCCTCTATGGCTCAATAACTCACTTAACTCCCTAAACACAATTGTCATAAAATTAAATTTTGGGGTTACTATTTTACCCTAAACTCGTGATAGGAATATGGCCTATCGTTGATGTCAACTTATGTTGACTAAGGGTGAATAAGCATACCTGAAATGACTTAAGTCAATTCAAGTATGATTACTTACCCTTAGTCACCACTAATAGAGCCATCCACACTAGTTCATATGAGATGTTCCATTTAGTGTCAAACATAGACTCGAAATTGTTTGACATTAGTCAAGGAAGTCTAGTTTAGATAAAAAATTCAAGTGGGGTGAAAGATGTATTCCTTACGACGAGTATGTCATTTAGGAATAAAAGAATGGTATACATGACTTTAAAATTTGGCCAAAGTATCATAAACTACTTTTGCATTTGCTTGTGTCACCCGGTATAAGGTTGCATGATATTAAATGAGTGTTAGTAATAGATACTCGTATAGGATTCTTAGACATTAACACTTGAATGACCCTTAAGGGGTAATTGAACCAAAAGTATACTTAGTATACACATGAACATATTAAAACATGAGAGATCGGTTTAACAATGAGTCATTAAATGAGAGATAGATTTTACATCGTGTAACATCCTCATTTTAGACAATAGAACAAGTCAATTTTTTTTTTTTTTTTTGATAATTGCATCCTAGTTCTAAATACATAATTTAGAACTCACAAATCAAATAACCATTCATATAACAGATAACCATATGTAGCTGTAATGACTCGGAGTACCTCCGATCTATTCATTCCATGACTCGGTAATCTACCGATCTATTCATGAGTAATAAGAGTTGACGTTATTATTTAACACTTCACTCTTGCGGTTCTCTTCCCTATTCTCGAATTCGAATGCTCATTCAAGGAACCTAATCTGAATAATTGTTACCATTATTCATCGGCATCTCATCCCTTAGACTAGGTGAATTAGGACAACGCAATCAGCCACTTCAAGCGATACTTTGGCCAAAGATTTGAAACATACTGCTTATGTCTCGTATTCCTTAACGGCATACTCGTCAATCTGGAATACGTCCTTCACCCCATTCCCATGTTATGTAGAATGTCTTATACCGACTTCTGTCAGTCCCTTTTATCCCGGTTAATCACTCGGGAATGGATTAGTAAGGTAACCACGTTATATGGATGCTCCCGAAGACTAGGGATAAGATGACATACTGGGTCAATCCTAATTAAACCAGTGTGTCAAGATACCCCGAGTCTCCTAGGCAGCCATATAATGTGACCACATACCTAATCGGTCCAAAAGTAACTTGTACGAGATCAAAGTGTAAATCTTAGCGATCAATGCAAAGGGTGTCGTCATAAGTCACCTGCATTGTTGTAACTTCGAGAAGATCCTAATCTTCTCGGAGGTACAACCCTGCAGTTGACTTGTGCCGTCAACCTTTAAATCCACCTCGAAAAGATCTACTTAATACAATGCGTTACGCACGTTGAGTTTAAATTACAATAAAGACGTTCCCTTAAGGTTAGCCTTTCCCAAACCCGGGATTCCTCATCCAAGTATGATCTTTCTCAATAAAACCCACTACACAGATGAGTTATTAAGACCAAGGTCTCATCACGGAGCTCTTAGAATATATATGATTCTAAAACAACGGAATTGGTCGATATCTCATAAATTTCACATGAGATAGCCATCTGAACCCCATTAGATTTATATCAGTTCTCATAACTGAATTTATATCATACTTATTAGCATCAAATATAAATGATTCAGAATCCAATTAAATGTTGTCCTGTCATAATCAGGACTAGGGATTAATAATTTAATTCAGTTTGTTTAGCGTTCTGTTTAGGTATATTTTAACCCTATCTTCCAAAAAGACAGTTACCTAAATTTCAATTTAGCTTATGATAGAACATACCAGAACTGCTAAATAATCATAAGAATTCAGTCTTATATTCTTGCAAAGCTTACATTGATAATCACAAAAGTCTCCAAATTATATAATAATAACAATGCTCTTTAGATCATTTGAACCGAAGAAGGTCAAACTATCAAGATAAGAATATAGACACATAAGTAACAATATCAATTTCCATTCCTTCAGAACTAATCAAATACATTGTATGCATTCCGCATACTTGATACATTACTCAACTGAAAAAGGAACATCTTTCCTTATATGGTACATTTAGAAAATCAAGATGTAATTCACTTATAAATCAAATTTAATCAATCTGATTATCCTATCAGATCTGCATGCTTTTACCACTTACGGCAACCATCTGCAAAAATAGTCAACATGAGTCAGTTCGATGAACTGAGCATGATAAGCACTAACTTTTAAAACAATTGCAATCCATCAATTGTTTTCATTAAACACCCTGTTTAAATGATATAAAATCACCAATCAAATAAACATGACTCAGACTATACGTTAAGAATATATCATGTCTATAACGTGTAACAATAATTTTCGTTACGGAGTAGTCCTATATACTTCTCAAATATTTCATCAAAATATTAGGGATCAAGAAGAACAAAAGTGTCCTAAGCAATTATTCATTGTAAATCCAAGTTGAACAAACATCAGACAGTCATTATATTCAACTTAAAAAGAGGAATATCATATCAATCCAGTTACCGTCATTATGTAAAATCAATTACAGATGTTAGTTAAACAATTATATCAACTTATAATTTACAACAGAAAAGAAATAAACAAATTGTACATGTTTCCCTCTGAACTAGCTCATGTCTATACCATCTTTCCAAAAGCAAGGCATTCACTTAATACGCATGCAAATAAATCAGTCGAGTCCATCAACAGCACTCTGTTCTATTAAAACTTAAAGTAAAGCAACTACAGTACAGTAACCCTCTTGCCAAACACGGTGTCTATCTACCAAGCGGACTCCGTATGACCTTACGCAAAAGCGACAGATAAGAAGATTAGCACTGAAAGGCTTTTAGACACAAGGTCGAAATCAAAAGAACTCCATTGTTATCGCAGTCAACCAAAGACTCATGATCATTTAAGCAATGACATCTCCCTACGACTATGCGAAGGGATTTTTAAACGAAATCCAAGCAGCATGCACAGCCACATCAAACTGGAATCTATCAGAAGAAAAACATAACATAGAATATCGTAATCACCCCTGAACGCAATCAGAGTTGAAGGTATGGTATTCACGACCTACTTAAAAGGCCATAATTCATGTTATCAAGCTTAATAAAGAAAACCAACAAAGCCAAGAACATTACATGTTCATACTCAGGCTTATACGGAAAACAGTGACATAGATTACCATTCGAGGAATTAAAACTAAGTCCATAAACAGTATTCACAGTTTAGCTTATCCAGAAGCCGACATACAAGATATCTTCCCATACTCACAGAACCCAACAAGTCAAAAACAAAGTAAACCCAACAGTTATAATCTGAAGCAGTTACACTGTTTAACTATTAAGAATTCAACTGAGTCCCAACAACAGTAAACAAAATACATAGAAGATAATGACTCCATCCGTGCCAACATTGGTAAGCCTTTAAAATCAGGTTTATACAAAAGCTATATAACGATTTTGTAACAAGAAACCCAACAGAGCCCGTATAACTATATTTGCTCCAAGCTTACATAGAGTGGAATACATATTTAAATGCCCAACTGAGTCTGAACCACAAATTCCTTGTAAAACGAAAGTATTCATTACCAAATAACAGAAGTCACCTTACCTGTTACTCCAACAAGACTCAGACAAAGCAATTTTCAACATTCAAATATATATTTATATTTATAGCTTCCACAGTGGTCCAATATATACGAATCATTCAAAGGACTCTACAGAGTCGTTCAAATAAAATACCTATATCCATATTGTATACTGTCAACGGGTTGAATCCCATTACCACAATAAAAAGGAAAACAACTTCCACAGGGTCGTAATGACTACTGAACACAATAGTTACCTCTTCCCAACAACTTTAAAAGACACAACGAAACCCAACAAGTATCAATAACCACCCCATCAATAACCACGACAGAGCTTACAAGGTTCTCTTAAAACTGAATAATCAAACAAATGTCCAGCAGTTTCCCTTCCAACAAGTATTCACAACATGCATCGACTACAAAATCGACAAGCATAACAGTGGCCTGTACCCATCACAAGAATAATTTATGGGCTCTCGCCGAGCAGGCCGAGCATACATTCCCTTCATAAATTTCGCATATTTAAGCCAGAATGCAAAACACAAAGAAATAAAGCCACAGTTCGAATTTAATAAACACCCATCAAGGGATAAATGAAAAATCGAACCAGCATGAAGATACAGTGCCAAAATCACACAAGACATCCAAAGAAAATCCTCTATTACCATAAATCATTTGAACAGAGTTGTTCTAATGAAATCACTTGAAAGACAGCAAGATTTTTAAAGGTTAGGGCCTAACATGCCTGGATTTTTGCTCAAAATTCCGAAGCAGACCACTGAAAGAGCTTGGACTTCCTTTTCCTTTTCCAAGTTAGAGCGACCAACAAAATTTTTCTATCTCCATGACATATATATCTTCCTTTCCAGAGAAAAGAGCTAGATACGCTCATACTCACCATGCAACACAAAGAAGATCAGGTGAACCAAAGAACAGTGAAAGTAAGAAAAAAATTTCGCGATAAGCCAAACAAAACAACAACTTTCCAATTTGCATGCCTTCTCACGAATTCCGAGCTCGACTACCGAGCTCATTAATTGCATTTACTCCAAATTTCCCGCTCAAACTCCACTGCCACCGACCGCCAAAGTTGGCGATAGACAAATAGACTTTCAACACCATTTTCAGTTTTGGCGACCTGCCACGTCGGCTCAAGTAGCCATTTCTAAAACCTCCACCAATACCTGTCCTTCATACTTATCCTTTGCATTAAATAACATAGAAAAATCCGCCCATGGTTCGCACCCCTCCATAGGTCCCCATAATCCTTGCCCAATAGTTAGGTTAGTAACTTAGGTTAGAATTTAGGATAACACCTAGTCTAACTTCATAGAACATAGATACTAACTTAGGACATTAGCTCTTAGCCTAGGTCTAGGTTAGATTAATACTAACCCCTAGGTTAAGTTTAGTTTTAGGTTACTAACATTAATAATTCCAGTTGGGTCTACATTCCGTACACTCAGAAAAAGACCTACAACATGCATTCTTGAACAGGGTTAGCTCCTGTTCTGCTTTTAGGCTTACAAAATTGTATAAACCGAATTATTACCTGGTCCACGATCGAGACCTTCCAGATATACCTCGATATTGGGAACCAATCCATTTCACATGATCAACCTGAGTTATACTCCGGACTAGCTTATTCAATGCTTCTAGACCTTGTAACCTGTTCAAGGTCTGTAATTTTAATTCATCACGAACAAACTTAAAGCAATACTTGGATCAATTCCACTGATCCAAGGCTAGGTCTTATAGATGGATAACTCTATGATTCATTCCGAGATCATATTAAACTCAGATACAAAATGAAAGAAATAAAAGAGTCCAATCATATTCCGACTCAGTCAAAAATCTACAATCTGCAAAGAAGATTCAGTACATATCAAGCATGATTTCTCAATCAAGGAACACATCCTTTTTATAAAGAAATCACATATCAACACTTGTATGCTCAGGAGGAAGTAACAACAGTTTAGGTGTTACACATCGAGTCCTTACAGTTGTTTATGGTTAACTATTATGTTATGGATTAGAAAAATCATATGAATTTAGAACAGTGAGAATTTTGTTTATAAAAAAATTCCCCTCTTTCTTGAAGTCTTAAATGAGGATGTTACATTTTGGTATCGGAGCTAAAGGTTGCACCTCTTAGACCTATTGAGTCCATCTCTCGATAAAAAAATTCTTGTTAACAAAAAATGGTGTGTTTTCATGATACTAAAAATTACTGATTTATTGATCAAATTCATGAGGTTATTGAAACTAGGGTTTGACATACTAGTGTTGCAAGTAATTATAATGAACAAGGTGAGAATAATTATCACAATAATAATGAATGGAACTCGATGGAGGTGGTAGAGGTAGAGGTTACCTTGGAGTATTCAAAGGCCAAGGTACCAACAATGAAAGAGGTGAATTCCCATGAGGAACCTATTTCACATGTGGATCCCTTGATCATTATAGGTGTGAATGCCCTCATAATATTATTGTCTCATGGTGTAGAAAGAATCACAATTTTGAGGTATGCCCATATTTATATGAGCATATGAGAAAGAAGCAAAAATAGGATAAGAGTGCAGGAATGGTTAGAGTACAATGCACTATGGAAGATCATTTGATGCTAAAGATAGTGCCCGATTCTCGAGATGTTTCTTGTGTTAGTCACTACATGCGTTGAGGACGC
This sequence comes from Taxus wallichiana var. yunnanensis, assembly GCA_018340775.1. Classification (NCBI taxonomy): domain Eukaryota; kingdom Viridiplantae; phylum Streptophyta; class Pinopsida; order Cupressales; family Taxaceae; genus Taxus; species Taxus wallichiana. The sequence continues at coordinate 440,459,052 of CM031242.1, read as the reverse complement.
ATGTGCCAATGATGTTCCAAAATAGAAACCTGTTATCTCAAAATAGGAGGTGATAAATGTGAAGTTTCCATATCCTTCCCATCAAACAGATGTATATTAAGAGACTATGGAGGTTATTAGAAACTTACAGGGTGAGATACAATGCTTAAAGGAGAATTTGTGAAAGATGGAGCAGGAAAAGGTAGTTGAGCTACCTTAAAAAGATGTTAATGATTTAAATGAGCTTTGTAAGATGCTACACTAGGAAAAAATCATTCCTTTATTAGTGTAATGGTGAAGGGAGAAGTTGTCGCACGCTAGAGTTGAGCGCAAGTGACAGATTCTACATGCATAATTACCTCCTCGCATTCTTGAATATGATAAAGATATTACTTTGAATGCAGTTTTTGATGGGTGGTTGTTGAGTAATATCTTGATTGATAAAAGTGTAGAAGTGAATGTACTCACTTTAGATGTGTGGAATCGATGGTAAGACCACCATTACAAATCCTCTTTGAATGTGTTGTATATGGAAAACAATACTAGAGCCATGCCCGTTAGAGTATTGAAAGATGCCAATATTACCATTTAGGGTGCCATGAGGTCTTCGCGCTTTCGTAAGAAGACATTTTCCCAACAATTCTTGGGAACCCTTGGTGTTATGTGAATTTGATGATGATCTGTACTTCAATAAAGGTTATATCATATTTGAGAACAAAGAAGAGCGCGTGATTATTCCTTTGACTAATGGGAAAGTTGCACCTTATGTGAAACCTTTATGCATTTAGGATCTTAATAGAATTTATGTGTACACCATCAGAGATCATGAAGTTATTGAGCCATCTAAAGAAGGTGTTATTCGATGGGAGGTTGCTCAGTTTATGAGTGATAAAACCAAAGTGTTTCTGTGAAAATTTTATGCATGGGATGTATGAAATGAATGGGAAAGAGATCAAGAATACAATTACACACGTGATCAAGCCACATGATATTTGTCATTTGGGACATAGCCGATACCTCGATACACTAGTGAAGGAAACCCCAACATATTTCTACACATCATAGAATCTCATTGGGAAGATCCAATATTAAGGAGGAACATGTTGGTTTATACCCGCATGGGACAATTATGCACCCTTGACTGCACATAGAGATAACCATTTGGAAGTGTGAGAGACTTTGGAGGGAGGGGAAGGAAGCCTTACCACCATCACTATGGGTACATAAGTTCTATGCCACTCTAAGAGGTTATGTGTGTTTATGGTATGTTTATGTAGAGTTTTGGCGAGGAAATTTTTGGGTGGACAAACTTGTGGATTTCTTTCCAATGCTCTCTAAGTCCCTCTACTTAACCAAAGGTAACTATCATATATGCATGCACACGAAAAGGTGGATTTCTGTGGTGGCCTTTCGACCGGAGAAGAAACAACTCAGTAAATAACAACAAGACCAAATAGAATTCATCAATCACAAAGTATCAAGAAACCCTTAGTCAAAGAAAGCAAGAAACTCCTTCTTCTTGTATTGATTTTTAAACAAGTTGTACATGGTGTGGAATAGAAGAAATTTGAGAGTGGAGGGAAGTAGAAGAAAAATGGCTATTTCCTTTGCTTTCTCTAGGTACAATGCACTCTCGAGTCTACAAGATCAATCACCCCTCCCTTTTACAATGGCATGAAGAAGCCATTAAATATCTTGTAAGAAATGGTTACAACTTCTTCTTTGTTAGCAAGAAATGGTTTACAATCTTTTCAATCATTCACGTCCATTCAGATTCTTGATTCAAAAGAAATGCCAATGGTGGGAAAAAACAGACTTTTCATAATGCAATTGCATTACACTCATTTTGTAACTTTGAATTTGAACCGTTCATCTTTCCTTTGAAACTTTAAACCAGAGTCATCCACGTGGGAGAAATTTACTGGAGCGGGCGTGGAGGATGCCTTTTGCATTTTGTGACTTTATAGAGATTTGGCATTTTTTACATTTTTGGTCCACCCTTCCACTTTTGATATAAGCTTGACATGTGGCTTCACTTGATTGGAAGGAATCATGCAGCTCACTTTTTATGAATTTTAGCCCTTTTTACAAAAAGGCTCAAAACCTCAAAGTTCTCTGTCGACCCGCTTCCCCACTTTGACTTTCAATGCGGGCTCAACATTTGACTTTTTCCTCATAGCATGATTGGGGCTCATGGGTCACTTTATGACTTTTAGCCCTTTTTACAAAAAGGCTCAAAACCTCAAAGTTCTCTCGACCCCACTTCCCCTTTGACTTTTCAACCGGCTTTGATTTGACTTTTTCTTCAAAATGATCGGCTCATCATTTTTATGATTTTAACTTTTTAATTTTTGGAAATAAAACCAAATTTCCAAAAGTTCTCTGATGGCCCGCTTTCATGCTTTGACTTTCAATGCGGGCTCAACATTTGAATTTTTTCCTCATAAAGCATGATCGGGTCATGCGGTAACTTTATGAATTTTCACCTTTTTTACAAAGAGGCTTAAAACCTCAAAGTTCTCCACCGACCTGCTTTCTTTCTTTGACTTTCAATGCAGGCTCAACATTTGAATTTTTCCTCATAACATGATCGGGGCTATGGGTCACTTTATGAATTTTTCCTTTTCTTTTTTACCACAAATGCCTCAAAACACAAAAAAGGATCTTCTCACTTTCCATTTCCTTTCCAATTTTGGGCAATTTTTTCAAATTCTTTTCCGGACCATGGGGCTAATCACTTTGACATTTTTGCTAAAATAACAAAAAACATTAAGTTTCACAAAAAGGAATCCTTGCCATCCAATTAGATATTTCCATGTACCCATGGATAATGGGGCCAAAATTTGATGGGGAAGAAAATGCCCATCATTCACGACTGTGGAAAAATGCAGAAGAAGAAAACTCCACCATTTCACCCCGATTTTCAAATTTCTTTCACGAACCAAGGAATTGAAAACAATACAAGGTTCGATGATCCATGGCCATAGAAAGATTGAAATTTCATTCAAATGAGGACAACAATAAAATTTTCACGCATGTCTAGATAGAAAATGGAAAATTTATCAAAACATGCAGACTGGAGAGTTTAAACAACTTCAAAGCATGAATTTCTCTATCTTTTCAGACTTCCAACTTTACTTGAACACTTCTAGAGGGCGTGAGCTCAAAATTTTGAATTTGACTTAAAAATGAGGGGGATTTTGAGGGTGACAACAACTGGCTCTAGCTTGGGGACATGACATGGACTGAGCATAGTGAAGACATGACATGGGAATCCAGAATCTCAATCTCTAGACCCTATAATTCATTGACCAATGCCTTATCCATTGGGCCTTGCAGAGTCATGTACAACTTTGAGAAAGAAATATCAGAAGAAGGAAACACACAAGCACACAATGGGAAGGAAACACATGACACACAATAAAAGGGGAAACAAAACCACACAATGGAAAGGGAAACACACCTATGGTACAAGGTGGGGAACAACCCACTTTCACTGATGATACAATTTCAAGTATTTCCCACTCCGAGGAAATTCCAGTGGCATTCCATCCAAATATGAGAGAAGAAAAGCATTCTCACCACAAGCTTCATGAATATGGAATGGGCCGAGCCATAATGAATCAAACTTTCCATGGCTGCCTTTTGGTTCTCTTCTCTTGTCCCATAGCAGGATGAAGTCTCCAACTTTGAATTCTCTTGCCTTGGCCTTCTTATCAAAAATATTCTTTACTTTCAATTGGTGCTCCTTAATGCGATCCACCACTTGGAGTCTATTTTCTTCCATCTTCTCAAGAAAGAGGATCCTCTTGTCAATGGAATCCTTGTACTGACCATCTTCTATTTCCTGTAGTAGCTTGAGAGCTGGCATCTCGATCATGAGAGGAATTTCTACTTCAACTCCATACAACAGTTGGAATGGTGACATACCTATTTCCTTCTTGGGAGTGATCCTATCCACCCACAATGCATCATACAACCTTTTGTGCCAATTCCTTTGATTCTCATTTACAAGCTTATGGACAATGGTCACAATGTTCTTGTTGCTTGATTCAACCTATCTGTTTCCTTGTGGATAGTAGTCAGAAGAATGAGATAGGGAGATTTCAGCTATAGAAAAACTCAGGTCAGCTCTCTTGAAGAGAAATAGGTAGCATTATCTGCTACAATCTTCTGTGGCACTCCAAAATGACTATGATATTCTCCTTGATGAAGTTGCATATTGTTTCAATGTTGGCTTGTTTGGCCGAATGGCTTCCACCCATTTGGTGAAGTAGTCTATTGTTGTGAGTACATAGGTGTGCCTCATGCACTTGAGTGAGGGTTCAGAACACCAATGAAGTCCATCCCCACTATTGAAATGGTTCTTCAATAACCACAGCCCGAGTGGTAATGCAATGAGTCATGGTCTTCCAATGAACTGTTGGCATGCTTTGCATTTAGAAACCCAATCTTGAGTGTCTGCAAAGATGGTGGGCCAATAATACCTTCCTCGAGGATCTTGTGTGTAGTGACCATTGCTGAAAAATTTCCACCACATGCTTGGTCATGGTATGCTTTAAGAAACTTTTCTTGTTTCTCTTTATCTACGCACCTGAGGAAACAACCATCCAGCCTCTTTTGTAAAGTGCATGATTCCAGATTACAAATTTAGCTTCCTTCAGCTTGAGTGTTCTCCTTTTCTTGTAATCAAGATGGGGAGGGAATTCTCCATAAGTCAGGTAATAGGCAATATCAACATACCACTCATCAGTAGTGGTGACAAAGAGAACCTGTGGGTTGTCTTCTGAACAAGTTGAGCAAGCACAATTTTCTTCACCATGTTGAACTTTGAGTGTTTCATCTTCAACAATCAACTTGCACAAGCCATTTCCCTTACTAGATTGAGGGTCAAATCTCCAAGTCATATTCTTGAGTCTTTGCAATCCAATTTCCTCTTTTAGCTCTGGATCCTGCTATGTCAAGATGGACTTGATTGCACTTCCGGGACCATCACCACCATATGGGAATTGAGGATGTAAAACCTAAAGTTTTTTACAGCCTTGACCACTGCATAGGCATGCTTCTCCAATTGGTTGTATTTTAGCTCATGATTTTTCAAAGGACAACTCATGAAAGCAATAGGTGCTTCCACGCCTTCATCATTTTTCTAAACAAGAGAATGACAGAGAGTGTATGTTCTGATGCATAACAATACATGATGAATTCTTTGTTAAAATCTGAGATACAAGAGTCGAGCCTTGGCAATGGATTTCTTGATCTCTTCAATGTTTCCTTCCCTTCATTGTTCCATTTGAAGTTTTCTTGTGGTTTCATCATGGAAGTGATGTGCTTCATCAACTCAACAAACTCAGCACAAAATGACGAAGAAAGTTCACCTTTCAAGAATGAATGAACTCCTTTCTTGCTTGTGGGTAGGGCTAATGCTTGAATGGATCTAATCCTCTCAGGATCAATGTGTGCTCCATGTTTGTTCACAATGTGCCCCAATAACTTGCCTTCTTGTGACTCCAAAAATGCACTTTTTTGGATTTAGTGATATGCCATGTTTCCTACACCTTGCAAGTACCTGTTCCAAGTGATAGATATGATCTCCCCTCTTCTTTGAAAATACTATGAGATCATCAAGATATATGAAAATGCAATGCTTCAGATCTTTGAAGGCCAAATCCATCACCCTTTGGAATGTAGCTCCTGCATTGATTAGGCCAAAAGGCATTCTGTCAGTAGGCAAAAAGTGCCCCAAGGTGTTGTAAAGGTTGTCTTGGTGTGGTCCTCCTCTACCACTTTGATTTGATTATATCCTGAGAATCCATCAAGTAATGAAAGCATTTCAGATCCAGTGACTTCTTGCAGGATATGGTCCATGATAGGAAGAGGATAATTGTCCTTTAGTGATGCCTAGTTCAGGTTGCAAAATCTACACATATCCTTATTTCACCATTCTTCTTCCACACTGGCACAATGTTAGCCACCCACGTTGAATGGTGGATGGGAAAGATGATCCTTGCATTAAGCATCTTCATTACCTCCTCCTTGATGGTATCAACAATCTTTGGGTTGTACGGCCTTTGTTTCTTCCTGAAGGGCTTAACACCCTACTTCAAAGGAATTGAGTGATGCATTTCCTTTGGCTGGAAGGATTTGAGTTCATCATAAGAGTAGGCCAAGACATCTGAGTATTTCTTGAGTAATGCAACAAACCTTCTTTTTCTTCAAAGAGCAACATTTTCCAATATTGACCATCCTTGGCTCCTCCGGGTACCAATGTTTTCTTTATCAAAATCAGTTGGGCACCGAGAAGATTGCTTTTCTTTCTCTTGAATGAATCTATCATGTTTGTCAAAGAGGTCTTCTAAAGAGACTAGGCCTTTGGGAATTTTGTTCCCTTTCAATTTGATTACTCCCTCATCATCAATCCCTTCAATTCCTTCTTTCTCTTCTTTGGGACTACTTCTGTGTGGATTTTCACCTCCTTCAAAGAAGAGATTATTGAAATTATCCCTTTGCTCTAAAAAGGCTAGAATTTGGTTATCATCATTGAAGACTTGCCAATGATTTGCATTGTCTAGTACACTAGGCCTGAATACCATTTCAATGGTCACTTTGTCTTTACCAAAAGAAGGATGAGGTGTCACTAGGGAAGCTGACACTACAAGAGAATCAACCTTTTCATTATGTTCCCTTGGAATAGCTTCAATGGAAAATGCATCAAAAGATTCAATGCAGTCCCACACTCTATTTCTATAATGCCGAGTCTTGGATTCTTCACCTGATATTGTTGGCGGACCTACTTTACTACAACCTCTACATCACCTCAAGCATCTCAGTTTCTTGATTCCCATGTCCTCTACTACACTCATGCCTAAGAGTAGTGCTTCATACTCTATAGTGTTATTTGTATTATCAAATTGCAGCTTGTAGGAAAATGGGTACAACTCATTGGAAGGAGAGTACAATACTACACCAGCTCTCCCGAGCCCACACTGAATGACTACCATCAAATTCCATTGTCCAAATTTGATCTTCCTCTTCCTCCATGAGAAGTGGCAAGTTCTCCTCTTTTTTTTATGTGAGGAAGTAGTTTCCTAGCCCACAATCTTGAAAGAGAATGTTTGCTTTTGATCATCAGACTTTCATACTATGAACTTCATCTTTCTTACTAGTAGAAAATTCTTCATCTCACCTTTTATTGGGATAGTTAGATGACCAATCCATTTTTATCTCTCCACCTATGTCTCTACAAACTCCTACTCAATAGCATACCAAAGGATGTTGGGATGTCTGCTACTAATATGGTTAGGAGCACCTTCTTGTCTGGAAAATCAGCTAGTGCTACCTATGCATCTTTGATTCTTCCTACCAATGGCACTTGTTTGATTCCATTGAGTAGTAGGTGCCATTTACCTGGTCAAGGTGAGGCCTAGAGAATTTGTAACTTTGGCTGGCATCACATTGTTTGAGGCTCTGAATCTATGATACAATTATTTAGCTAGAAGCCTTTAATGAGGAGTGACAGTAGAAAGGTTCAACCCTATTGGTTTTGGAGGCACTGAGGGCTAGCATGTTTTGGGAAGGTGGTGTGGATGGTGTGGGCAGTAAGCCTTTAGAATTAGGACTCGAGGATACAAGGTTACCACCACAAACTACATTAATGAACCTGATCAAACTAGGGCAGGGTGTGTTTGTAGGTATTCTATTTCTAAGAGCTAGACTTTGGTTTTTCTTGCATGTTCCACAAAGTCAAATGGGGTTATGGTGAGCGAGGAAGAGGTTCCAAAAATGGAGGAAGATTTACATGGTAGAGGATTTTCTACTTTGGGTGTTGAATTCTCCTTTTCGGGTGTAGCAATTGGCTTGGAAGGGGGTGAGGGTGTAGCTTTTGATTGAACCTTAGATGTTTTTGCAGGAACAACATTTAAAGGAGAATTGTTCTTAGAAAAACTTTGAGCTGGGAGAAGAATTAGATGACTTACTTGGCATAATAACATGATCCCTGACAACCAGTGAGTCTAGTTTTTCTTTGGCCGACTCCATAGAAGGTGGTAATGGTGATCCTCTGCTGATGATTTTATTTTGTGTGACCTCTGAGGAGAATCTTCTTTATTCTTCTTATCCTTTACCACAACCATTGAGGATGAAGCACCTTTCCTAGATTGTGCATGAGTGAAAACAACACATGAGAAACTTGGAGATTCTTCATCATCCTCATCTTCATCATCAACGTACTCAATTAGGCCATTGTGCATATCAACTTCCTCGACCTCAAGATAGTTTTCATAGTCTCCATATTTTCTTCTTCAGTTTCATCAATTTCTACTTCCTCCTCCAGCTCTTTGGTGTCACAGATGGCATTGACTGGTGGTGCTTCAAGAGCAAGCCAACGAGGAGGTGGAGAAATCCTTGGCCTATCTGGAGGGTTTGGTTTCCTTGAAGCATTCCGCATTGTGATCTGAGATAGCTTCTTCTTCAAGGAAACCAAGTCATTTTCCATTTTTTGAACATCGATCTGGTGACAGAGTTTGAATTTTGACCCTTTTTTTTCCATCGGGGCCTTTCACCTTTCTAAAAGGATTAGATCATCATCGCTTCTATCATTATAGTCTTGGCTTCCTCAATGTTCTTGGTTGGGCTCTTTCTTGAGGAAGAAACCTACTTCGATGGAAAAGCACTAATGAAAACCTCTTCAAATTATTTTCAGAGGCACCACATCTTCAGGGATCCTTCTTATCACTCTATCATATCTTTACAAAGTCCCTCATCGACTCGAGGTTTATTTCTTTCTTCATTTGTACCAATTGACCAAAAGATCCTAACAATCTTCTTTGTGCTCTTGAACCTATTTCAATGCACTTCTTATATCCTCCCAACAGTGACAGGACCTCGGGGGTAACATGTAGAACCATTCGACAACTTTCTCTTGAAGTGACTCCACAAAGAGTCGACTGACACATCTTCATCCTCAACACCCAACACACCGCAAGCAATGATAAATGCTGCTACATGCTCTTCAAGGAGTTGAGAACCATCCCCTCTAATTTTGGGAAGTTTTTTCTCGAGCCTCTCGGTAGCTCATGGAGTGGTTGAGCAAGAGCCAGTGGACCGGTGTTTCCTCCCATGGTACATTAGGCCTACGGGCCTCACGATCATGTTCATTCATGCTCATCATGATCATGATCCCCATTCTATTTCTATTTCTAGCTTCCAACCTTGCTAAGGTTATGGCTTCTGGCTACTCTTTCTTTCATCTGCCTCGGCTTGAAGTCTCTCAATTTCTTCGAGTTGAGCTCTTATTTCTTCTTCGCTCTCACCTCTCTTTCTCTAGCTTCTTCTTCTGGTCTCCACATCAGTGAAAGTCTACAAGGTTCTCATTGATGTATGGAAATTCACCATCCAAAGGATTGGCAACACTCAGGTTCCCAACGTGACCGGCTTGAAAAGGAAGCCTCTGGATTCCAAGTAGCTCTTGTCTCCTTTGAAGTTCCTCAAAAATGGGATCAGTTTGTCCTCCTTGTCTCTAGTTTTTGGGTGTATCTTCTATCCCAACTTGAAAATCTATGCTCTTCTTTATGGTGCTGGAATTTGTCTTTGCCTCTCCAATTCAATAGCATGCTTCTTCAAGGTCCAAAATTCTCATGGCAATGAAGTAGTGATTGCACTTTGTCTATTATGCCAGATAGCTTCCTCAAATCAAGCAACGTCTTTTTGATGTGGAAGAGAAATTCAGGGTCTTTCAACAGGAGGGTTTCCTGAATAGCCATGATTTGAATCCATGTGGCTCATATAGCCATTCAAATTCTAAATTTTTCTCTTTTTTTTTGAATTTTGAATTTTCTGACCTTACGGTCACATTCAGGTGCAGATGTTGCTAAATCTTCCCCACGGTGGGTGCCAAAAACTATTGGCGAGGAAATTTTTTGGGTGGAAAATTGTGAATTCTTTCCAACGCTCTAGGAATCTAAGTCCCTCTACTTAACCGGTGTAGCTGTATATATGCATGCATGAGAAAGCATGGATTTCTGTGGTGGCCTTTCAACCGGGGATCCAACAGGGGCACTCCACTGACCCTGGAAAATGCTTGCAATTATCTGCAAGGGGGAAATTTTTCTATGAAGGTGGGAAAGGGAGTGAGAAAAGAGGTAGGAGAACTAATGTTGCAGGTAGAAAATCATATTCCTACACACACTAGTTAGAAACTTCAACACATGCATTTATGAGAAGAAACAACTCTACAAATAACAACAAGACCAAATAGAATTCATCGATCACAAAGTATCAAGAAACCCTTAGTCAGGCTAAAAACTCCTTCTTCTTGTATTGATGCTTAAACAAAAGTTGTACATAATGTGGGAATGGAAGAAATTTGAGAATGGAGGAAAGTAGAAGAAAATGGCTATTTCCTTTGCTTTCTCTAGGTACAATGCACTCTCGAGTTTACAAGATCAATCACCAACCCTTTACAATGGCATGAAGAAGCCATTAAATATCTTGCAAGAAATGGTTACAACTTCTTCTTTGTTAGCAAGAAATGGTTTACAATCTTTTCAATCATTCACATCCATTTAGATTCTTGATTCACAAGAAACACCAATGGTGGGAAAAACCAGACTTTTCATAATGCAACCATTACACTCATTTTGTAACTTTGAATTTGAACCATTCATCTTGCCTTTGAAACTTTAAACCAGAGTCATCCACGTGGGAGAAATTTACTGAGCATGTGGAGGATGCCTTTTGCATTTTGTGACTTTATAGAGATTTGGCATTTTTACATTTTTGGTCCACCCTTCCACTTTTGATATAAGCCTGACACGTGGCTTCACTTGATTGGTGAAGGAATCATGGCTCACTTTATGAATTTTATCCCTTTTTACAAAAAGGCTCAAAACCTCAAAGTTCTCCACCGACCCGCTTCCCCTCTTTGACTTTCAATGTGGGCTCAATATTTGACTTTTTCCTCATAGCATGATCGGGGTTGTGGGTCACTTTATGACTTTTAGCCCTTTTTTACAAAAAGGCTCAAAACCTCAAAGTTCTCCACCGACCCGCTTCCCCACTTTGACTTTCAACATGGGCTTAAAGTATTTGACTTTTTCCTTTGCATGATCCTGGTCATGGATCACTTTTAACTTTAAGCACTTTTTACAAATAAGGCTCAAATTTCAAATGCTCCAATTCCCACTTCCCCACTTTGACTTTCAATGTGGGCTCAACATTTGAATTTTTCCTTATAAGCATGATCGGGGCTCATGGGGTCACTTTATGACTTTTCCCTTTTTTTAAAAAAGGCTCAAAACCTCAAAGTTCTCCCCCCGCTTCCCTTTCTTTGACTTTCAATGCGGGCTCAACATTTGACTTTTTCCTCATAGCATGATCATGGCTTAATCAAAACACTTTATGAATTTTCTCCTTTTCACCACAATGCCTTAAAATGCAATTTTCCACCTTTCCACCAATCTACCAATCTTTTGAGTCTTCAATCAAATCTAATAAAAAATAAAAAAAATGTTAAGTTCAAAAAAGGACCCATCCTTCCACATCCATCCAATTAGATATGTCCACGTACTCATGGATAATGGGGCCAAAATTTGATGGGGAAGAAAATGCCCATCATTCACGACTATGGAAAAATGCAGAGAAGAAGAAAACTCCACCATTTCACACCCGATTTTCAAATTTCTTTTCACAACCAAGGAATTGAAAAAATACAAGGTTCGATGATCCATGGCCATAGAAAGATTGAAAATTTCATTCAAATGAGGACAACAATAAAATTTTCACATGTCATCAGATAGAAAATGGAAAATTTATCAAAACGCAGACTGGAGAGTTTAAACAACTTCAAAGCATGAATTTCTCTATCTTTTCGGACTTCCAACTTTACTTGAACACTTCTAGAGGGCGTGAGCTCAAAATTTTTATGAGAAGGCATGCCCTTATCAAGAGCCTATGAAAATGAAGAAGGTCAACATTGGGATAGATAAAGAACCTAAAGAAGCCATTATTGGTGATTATTTGTCTTAACAGGAGGTTTCTAATATTTTTGAGCTGTTGCATGACTTCTAGGATTTATTTCCATGAGGTTATCATGAGTTGAAGGGGGTGCATCCCTCTTTGGGAGAGATGAAGATAAAAGTAAAATACAGTGTGTGCCCGGTTAGGAAGAGGCCTTACAAGATGAACCCTAATCTACACATCAAGGTAAAGGGAGAAATTGAAAGGATGTTGAAATCTAGAAAATTGAACCCATTGAGGAATCAGAATGGGTTAGCCCTAAGATGATAAGAATAAATAATGATGGTTAGATAAGGATCTGCGTGGATTATAGGGATTTGAATGCAACATGTGTTATATATCCTTTTCCCACACCTTTTAGAGAGGAGATCTTGGAAGGCATTGTGCGGCGCAAGATTTACTCTTTTATTGATGGATTCTCAGGGTATCATCAGGTGTACATTTCTCAAGAAGATCAAGAAAAGAAAACTTTCACCACTGAATGGGGAAGTTTTACATATATAGTTTTTCCTTTTGGATTGAAAAATGTGCCTTCATTATTTTCATGCATTGTTGTACAAGCATTTGAAGACTTTATACACAAGTTTTTACATGTTTATTTGGATGATTGGACTATATATGGGCTGGTAAAGGATCACTGTGACAACTTGAGACTCATGTTTGAGAGATGTAGGAAGTTAAGCATCTCCTTGAACATTAAGAAGTGTATATTTGCTATAACCTTTGGAACTTTACTAGAACACATTATTTGAAAATAAGGCCTGTTGGTAGATCTTGCTAAGGTTGTGGTTATTTTGGGCTTAGAGGATCCTCCCGATAAGAGTGAAGTGAATGCATTCTTAGGAAATATAGGTTATTACAGGAAGTTAATTAAGTGGTATGATAAGATCACCATGCCTTGGAAGAATTGTTGAGGAGTAAAGGAAATATTCATTGGAATGAGGCACAACAACTAGAATTTGAGACGTTGAAAGACAGACTAGATTTTGCACCCATTCTACTCTTTCCTTCCCGGGATAAGCCATTTCATGCACATGTTGATTCCTCTAGCATGGCCATTGGAAAATTTTTAGAACAACCCAAAGATGGGATTATTGATCACCCTATCTATTTTGCGAGAAGGAAATTGACACCTTTAGACACCTATAATTTGGTCTACATGATCTTATTACTAAGATCATACTAACTATCCTAGTCTCATGTTAATTTACTACACTATGCTAGTAAAATACCCTTTCTAACCCCTTCTAAACCTCCTAAACAATGATAATCCCTCTCTAAGTAGCTTCTATAAGCTTGTTTCCCTTTAATTAACCTTGTTTAGGTTAATCAACCCTCTTATTGACTTTTTAAAGAGGATTTGACTTTCTAAAAAAATATCTTACCTTTCTAAATAGCCACTTAGCTTCCTAAAATCATGTTCACACCTCCAAATATGTTTTTCTAAAAATCAACTTTTTGACTCCTTTTTAGTCCCACATGCATCCAAAACATCCTTTTCTCAAATCCAAAAACTATAAATAGAGGGATACCCCTCCCACCTTTTCCTAAGATCTCTCTCTCTCTCTCATTTCTGATTTAAGTCATGCTTAGGTCTTTTAGAGTCATTTCATAGTTTATTTGAGCTATTTACTTGTTATTTTCTAATCCTTTCAAAGCTTTAGGTAAATGGGAGAAGCCATTAATGGTGAGATTCCATTCTTAAGCTTTTGAAACATCAATAAACACAAAACTAATTACTAGAGCTTTAATATGCTCACATAAAGAAAGCTTTCATGGACTAAAAACTAATATAGTCATTTTTAGAGGTTGATTGTTTGTTTAAAGCTCTTGCATGTAAATAGGTAGCTCTTGCTTATCTCTAATCTGATGGTCATTTGAGTTGTTTGTTCCAAATATTTTGGGGTTTTCTTTTGAGTTCTTACCCCACTTTCATAGCTTGTGAAAAATTTCATTGTACACATTTGGCACGCCCTGTGGGACACCTACCATTATCCTTTATGATCCTTTTCTAAGATTTTAAAATTCACTTTCATGCTTTCTAGGAGAAATAGCTTATTATTCATTTGATTTTAATTTTTTTAAAAATCATCCTTTTTCTTGCATAGTTTTTGGGTCTAAACTAGAAATATGTTGCTTTGATTAATAACTAACCTATTTGACTATTGAAAATTTTCATTTTCATGAATTTTATAGGTTTTATAGGGGTACGATTATGTCTCCTTAAGGAGAATCTCCTTGAAACCTGTTATCCAAAATAAGCCCATGCTTATTTTTGGCTAACTCCTCCTCCTTTTCCTTTACTGGTACTTAAAATGAATTTTTTGCATGCTTCAAGGACTCAAATTTTTTTAGGTATGGCTTTATCGTATAGATAATTTTTTCACTTTTCCGAGAAGGTAAAGAAGTCATCCTAACTCCTTGTATTTTTTGAGTTATGGCTCGGCAGAGTTTACACCGAAAATTTTCACTGGCGGGCCTAAAGGTAAGGAGGAAAATTTTCCATGGAGTCTCGTGAAGGCATGGAGCGGAGAAGGAAAATTTGCCAAGAAAAATTGGCAGGTTGGCCAAGGCATGGAGAGAAAATTTGGGCACTTATCCCTTTTTGTGGAAAAGGGGCGTAAAGGAACATTTTGGCCCACGGGCCCGACAAAGGAAGGAAGCATACTCGCAAGGACAGGGAGAAAAGTGTTACACTTAGCCTTTTTCACCTAAAAAATCAAAGTCCAGAATAAGCCCATGAGCCCATGAAGGAGAACGATGAAAATTGGAGCTGCACCCTACACTAAATCAGAAGGTGGCACGTGTCCACGTCGGTGCGGAGGTTGGGCGGCGGGGGACTTTAGGAAAATTTTCCCTTGCGGGAAAAAGGGGTGAAATGTTATTCAAGCCTGTGGATGAACCAAGCTAACACCTATCATGTGGACTTGAGGGGCTGTAGATATTTTTGGCAAATTTTTCCAAATGGAAAAATTTAAAGTTTGACCTATTAGACCCTAATTTTGACCGAGTTTTTCACCATTTTTGCCCTAATTTGGTCAGAATTTCAAAAGGTCATATCTTTCGATCCAATGGTCAAAATTCATCAAATTTGGTACCATTGGAAAGCTATCAATGCCCTCTATGCCATGGAAGCTTCAATTTTGAGTTTTGGGAAAATTTGGAGGGAGAAAATTGAAGAAACATCTCCAACATAGGAAAAAATGCAAAACCGACCCCCAACCACCAAAATTGATAAAGTATGGTGTCTGTTTCTTCTCCAGCATGGCCGAATGCATTAAAAAATGGATTTTTGAGGGCGACCTTACTATTTTAATGAATCTTTTCAGTGGTTGGATATGTGGAATCAATTTTGTCGTGTATTTTCACCTTTTTTCGTTTCGCTTCATCGTTAAAAGCCAGTTTTGGCTCATTTTGTAAAGGTTGGACATTCTTGCTCTTGCAAGCTCTTCTTTTCTCCTTAGCAGGTAGATTTGAAGGAGTTTCAGACCTCCCATGAAGACTGTAGCACATTTTTGCCTCTCTACCCGTGTAATGCATTGTATCAAACTTGGGAATGATAATGCATGTTCTGTGAATGATTTTCCAATCCTCTCATGCGTTTATTATTGTCTTCTGATCTTTCATTATATTTTAGCAATCTATGCATGTTTTGATGCTACATCTCCATGATCTGTGTCTATTTTTCAAAACAAGAAGTTCAACACTCCTTTGGTGTATCACCATTTTGTTTTTGCTTAGTTTTGTTTCCCATTTCCACGCATTTTCTCAACACTTTGTCTCCTTGGTAGTTTTAGAGTAGGATTTTGAATCAAACCTTTGTAAATTTCATGCATACACCTAAACAGAGGAGTAGGAACCAACCTCAATCTGGAGAGTTTTCCCAATTTTCAAGGTCCCACACTTAGGGAAAACTCCATGTTGTGCATTCACACCAAATTGACCATTTGTCTACAGCAGATCTGAGGGTCGATTTGGGGGTGCTGTGAATTTTCACTAACAAAACCCTAGCACACCTATCGAATTGGTAGTACACCCGTCTGGTCATATTTTTCACTGATAGGTCATTTACAAAGGTCCACGTACTGTGAACTATCATTGTGTCCATTTACTATCATGTGTACCCATGCCTCTGGATGTGTAGGTGTATTTTTGGCATACTATGTTGATTCATCTTTTGGCTTGCAAGTGTATCCGTCGGGAAGGAGGTGTCTCCATTGGAACTCTAGCATACCTGTCTCTCAGCCCGCATAGGTGTTGGACCTCACTATCATAAATTGATGCCACATGCACATGTATGTCTAGGCACGTATCCACCGGCTAGGATGCATAGGTGTCATTCAGGCACGTAGGTGTATTAGTTAAAAATTAGAATTTCTCTTCGAATTTTATGATCAATTTTTTGTGTATTTCTCAGTTTGTTCACAGGTTCTAACAAGTGATTACAGATTTATTTTTTATTTTTCTGAACTAATGTAGTTTAAGTATTTGATTTTTATAAGTTAGATAGGATTTTTTTGAAATGTGTATGTTATTCCCGCACCTTCTAAGTGACCTTGGGAATAAAAAAAACTTCCAAAACCTTCTTATTACTTTCAAAACACTTACTTTATGCTTCATAATGAATTGATCTTTCAAAATTGGTTAAAAACAAACTCTAACTTTTGCAAAAACACTAAAATTATTTTCCATAAAGCTTGTTTTAGTTGGGTTTCTATTTTTGTATGATCTTCCTTCTCGCCTTTTGGTGATCTTAGGAATCAAAAGAAACACACAAACTCTCTTTCTTGATATCATTATCTTTTGTGGAAAATTACTAACTCTTTGCATGTAGGGCCTAACGCTTATCAAAGAAAAGAGTTGTAAAAAACAAAACCCTCCAATACGTGTTTTCATACAAGTTACCAAATGGTGTGCTACTTAAAATCACATTAAGCTAAGAAATATAAAAACACACCACTTCACATCACACTATATTCCGGTCTTGAAAAAGGGTACGTTCCTTTCTGCTCAACTAGAACATAACCCCTTTGGCATAACGCCTTAAGCTCTAATAATGGGGTGGTTCTAGGAACCTGTAGTGCCCACATTTTTATAGCCTCAGTTATTTGTTGTTCTCTTTACTCATAGACATGTTTTGGCAGGGATTTGATATATTTTGGACATTATATTAGGATATTTGACCTTCTTAGACATGTATGGAGATTTGGGCGTATAGCGCCAATTTGGCTTGATTACTATGTTGACACCTTATCTTATGATGTCATGGATACTAACTGATATGATGTTGTTTGGACCTTATTTATATTTGATGGATACTTAGTTTAGTTGCATGTTTGGATTTTATGGATGTATGTCACTTTATCGTTATGTCTAACTCATGGTGAATTATGTATAATTATGCATGTTATCACATTTTTGATTCCAGAATGATGATATGCTAGCATAGAATTCATTTATAGCTCATCTAGTAGTTGATTTACATTTTATCGGACATGTGTGTTTAATGTGTGCAATGAGTGTATATGTAACATGTCATAGGAGAATGTGGGATTCAGGGCAGCTACACAATTTTACACAAGCAGCTCCACGGGGTAAGTCCTAACCGTGTTTATCGTATGAGGCCTTAGTATTATATTTCATTTTTTTTGGCACCATGAGTGACCCTCATTTGTAATGTAGTATGTCATATAATATTAATTTGGTTTAGGATGTTTAGTTTCTTTCTAAACTTGATTTGGGGGCTTAATGGTCCCCACTTGCATTAAGTTTTGTGTTTGGGTAAAGGTGTATTTAATTAGAGGGGATTATGGTAACATGTGAACCCTTTCCCGGGCTTCACATCCTATACACTTGTGCACAAATGTGCCAAACCCGAAATTTGGCTATTTTAGCCAAATTTAAGTGACCCATTTTTGTTTGGGAGTTACCTTAGCATGAAAATAGGCCCTTGGACCCTACCTAATAGGTAGGGGGTTTAATTCCAAGGAATAGAGGGAGTTCCCCTCTAATTTTCCTCCCTTTGGTCACATCCATGGAAGGTGGATGGGTGTGTATGTTTCGTAAAAAGTTGCACTAGTTTGTTTTGTTTTTCATTTTGGGTAATTTGGGAGAAGGGTGTTAAAATCTATTTTATCTTTTCTCTCTTTTATTTTGAGAATCTTTGACCTTGAGGGAAGAGAGGGGTGACACATGTCACCCCCTCATTTGTGAGGATTTTTGTTGGCTTCTCTTCAAATTCTCCCTCATGGGGAAAGAAGAGGACTTTTTTGGGAGCTTTTGCTTGGAGGCTTGTGGATTTTGGAGCTAGAGCTTGTTTGGATAAAGAAGTGGAAAGTTAGAGTGTTGGAGATATTTTGGAGGTAGGATCCTTGAGCTCATTTTATGTTTTATATTATGTTAGATCTTAGTCTTGTTTTGTTTAAAATGTGTGTTGCTTTTTGTGTGTGGCTATTTGTTGATTATGCTTGTTGTTTTATTTTTCTCCATCCATCATATGGCATGATGGATTTTGGAGTTTGTGGGGAAGAGAGAGGGATTTTTCCTCTCAAACCTCATGGCTTGATGGGCAAGCCATGTAGGATTCTTGTTACTCCCCTCAAATGGTTTGAGGTGGGGAAGGTGGTTCATATGGTTTGAACCCCTTCCCCATTCTTGTTGAGGAAACCCAATGGGTTTGAAAATCCTCCCAAGAAGGATTTTGGTGAATGGGTGGAGAAATAAGGAGGGTTTGATGACTTTGGAGGAATAAGGAGGTTGTGAAGATTATTTTTTATGTGCATCCAATGTTGGACTACACTTTTGGCACTTGGAGATCTCTTCTTCTCTTCCCCATTTTGGAGGTAGAATATGGTTTCTCCTCTTTTTCCTTCTTTGCAAAAATTTGGGTTCATCTTAGTGTTTTAGTTTTCTTGAATATGAAAATGTAATGTTGTTATGTCTCCCATTATCTTGTGCAAAGTTGTGGAAGATATTCCTCTCTCCCACGGGCTTGGGGAGGCTAGCATGTATTCCAACCTTGGAGAGACATGTAATGATGCCTAAAGGTTAGGTGGTTAAACATGCCTTTCTCCTTGTGTTGGTTCTTCGAAAGCATTCAAAGTTGGAGATCAAGTGGAAGATAGTTGGAGACTCTTGTCATCTGGGCTTCTCATTATCTTCTTCTTCTTTTGTGGACATCACCTCGTTGTAACTTTATGGATATGGCTATGTGGGAATTTTCAGTCTTGTAAAATCCTCCATTTTTTATATTTAGTATTTATTGAAAACTTGAGACATGTTTGTTTGAGAAATTTCTCTTCAAACTTGCAAAGATACTTGTAATGTGGTTTCTTGTGTAGATTATGTATTTTGGAAACATATTGCATATTGAGCTTAAGCTCCTTGGAAATGAAATCTTATAATGGATGATTCCTTTAATATGAATTTGTTGAAAAATATATTTTGAAAGGAAGGTTGGATCATTGGAAATATATATTTTATTCAAAATAAAAAAATAAAAAAATAATATTGTGATGTTACTAAGATCTAAAAGAAAATGTGATTTCTTCCTTGATTGAGCCTCCCTCTTTTGTAGAAATCTGCAATATTTATTTAGTTACTACATTTGAAAGGAAAAGATTGTCCAACATGAAGATTTAGAATTTCACATTGTATGGAAATATTATCCTCCTTGCAATACACCTCTTTCTTGTAAATTTTTGTGACGTTATTGTATGGAATGAAATTGGTTTTGCCTCCTTTCTATGTAAACACTTATGGATGGATTGTATAAGGAAAACCAACATGAATGTGTATTCTTCCTCATTAATTTTTAAGCTTTAATTTAATACTCCTTTTCCCATTTGAAATACCTTTTCACATTTCTTTTATCTCAAAAGTATGTAACTCATTTCAACAAAACTAGATATCAAAAAAATTTACGTACCACAATTTACAAGGTAGCAAATAAAATCTGAATTTCTTTTACAACTTGAAATAATATTCTCCTTACTTGACAAATAATATAAATATAAATATATATAAGAGTAATTAATATAACAATATATCATAATATAACTATATTAATTTTAAACATAGCTTTATATATTATTATGTTGTTTATATCATATGTTATTTTAAAACAATATAATAAATTTTAATTAAAAAAGCAAAAATAAAAATAAATAATTAAATGAAATGAAATAGTAAGGAGATTTCGGTGATGTTTGAAAGTTTATAGGAGTAAATTTTACAAAGATAAGAATAAAGATAAAAACATATCATATTATGTAATAATAAACAAGTGAACAACAATAAGAAAAAAAGAAATCTTAATACAAAACAAGTAATATCGGTGGGTTTTAAGTTAGGTAAAGTTTAATGGAAAAAAAAAGAAACATGTTTAGGGGAGGGCCGAGCATACCCACTCCAAAGATACACCTCACCGTCCACTATCCTCCATGCCGCCCACGGACCCTCCCCCACATCTGCGTAGCCATTCACCCCTCCTCCCACGTACTCCACCTCTAACCCACTTCCCTTCTCCTCCACCAAAACCCCTTTCCTCTCCAAAATGAGCACGGATCCATTAGAACTCGCGCATTATTCTCGACATCCAAAAATTATTTTAAAATATTCGGGTTGGAAAATTTATTATAAAATCATCTTTTAAATATATATAAATAAATAAATATTTATACATGATAGGATAATGAGTTCCTGTTTTCATAAAAAAACAACTCCATGAAAATAAACTTCTAAGATCCTCCTCAACCTACACCCGTAAATGAGAAAAGAAAATAAAATGAGAAGAGAAAATAGAAAGGAAAAGAACATAAAGATGTTTAGGGCAACTTTAGGTCAAGATTATGATCTAGGGTCAAGATTAGATTGATCCTAGAACCCATATTCAACCCTACACACTTTAAGTCATCAGTATTTTTATGGCAATGAGAAATAAATATAAAGGGGATGTGTGGGAAAATAATTAAAAGTGGGGGCAAACATAACAATGGTTGCGTAGACTTAAATTTTGTGACCCTAGTGAATTTAATAGAATAAAAAAATTAAATTATTATTGGGCTAGTGTTTATTTAATTTCGGGTAAATTAAATTAATATAAATTAATTAACGAGAAATGGCTAAGCAAAGCGTTAGTAATTATTACCCACTTAAAAAAATTACCGAAATTTGTAGTCACTTTTGGTGTCTCGATGTGGGGCCTTACATTTGGTATCGAGCAGCACGGTTCACACACAAGGAACTTTGGGTAATTAATTAGATAGTCAATGATATTTTAATAACACAATATATATATATATAATAAATAAAATCATTGATTAAAACATTTCCAAAATTATTACAATTTAATAATCCCTTTCTTTACCTCGCATACACGGATGGCACCCATGAGACAACGATTGATTAGGGGTTTGGGACATAGTTCACCTACGCCCGAACCACGACACCCAAATTAGGGCCTCAAATCTTAGAGGCTCTTTAGCAGTTGATCGGTGTTGTGCAACAGCGCCTCCCACCACCACAGGAGGAAAGAGAGGAGGAGATCCCATTAGGAGGTGAGGAGCCGATAGGTGAGGATGCTCACTTAGAACTGCCAGAGCATGATACCCCAAGGCGGGAGAGGTCGCGTAGCCCTTCCGTTCATCGTGAGAGGGTGGCCTCTTACCGTCGGAGTCATTCTCACAGTCTTGAGGGACCATTTGGGGATAGGCGACCCCACTCACCTGTTGGACTGCATCGCCAGGATCGGGATATAAGCAATGTGATCGATATCTTCTTCACTTACAGCCACCTACTTACACTAGCTCTACAAATGTATTTGGGGCTGAGTCATGGCTCCTTAGCTTTGATAGCTACTTTGGATTGCACTTTGTTATGATAGAAATGCCAAATCCAAGTTTGCCATACACCTCCTTCAGATGCAACAGGCATTTGGTGGAGGAATGAGGAGTGGAAGATCCATTTGACTCGAGAGACAGTGACCTAGGAGTTGTTCAAGGAGTGTTTTACGGCTTGTTATATGTCATATCATTTCGTGTAGAAGATGATTGATGAGTTTCATGACTTACGACAGGGATCTGACATAGTAGCACAGTAAGAGAGTAGATTCTTGGATCTTCTATAGTATGTGGACTACCTACAAGATTAAAAATTACAAGTAAATAGGTTTATTTGGGGTCTAAATGTAGACATAGCAGGAGTAGTTAGGATGCTATCTCCTCCTACACTTGAGAAGGCCGTTGAGAAGGCCTACTTATCGGAGGAGAACATGACTAGGGCACATGAGCACCAAGATAGAAACAAGAGCAAGTTATAGGATAGGATGCGAGCCTTTCGAGTTAGAGGTCACAGTGGTACAACACCACCCCTTCGAGGAGGATTCGACCTCTAGCAAGTAGGCTACGAGGGCTCCACCGCATTCACAGTAGTAGACATAACATCATGGCCACCAGCAGCAAAAGGCTAGACAGACTCAGAGCTTTCAAAGAGGTGGTACTAGAGGAGGTTTTGGTGGATCCAAGGATAGGAAACAAGGTACTCGGTGAGGGGTAGCCAACTCGCACACAACAAATGCAGTAGGGTTGGGCCAATAGGATCAGTTCACCAGAGTACATGAGGGACCCCATCTCAGAGGGGTACAAGAGGATGTTTTATTTGTGGGTCTCCTAATCACTATGTGCGTATGTGCCCACACAAACCTACTACCATGGATATGTAGAGAGCTCCTAGATCTCGAGCAGATGGTGGGTGATGTAGGATGCACCCATCGTGTGTATGCAACACTTAACAACCAATAGGTCGAGCATCAAAGCATCATTAGTGAGACAACAAGTACTCGTCAGGGGGTATTTATATCTCAAGACTTTTGATTTAGGTGCTTCAGATTATTTTATATCTCCTTCTATAGTGGACCAGTGTGGGCTAGTGGTGGCTAGGTAACCAGATATTTGGCAGGTTGAGTTCACCTTTGGGGCCAAACTCGTTGTGGACTCGTATGTGGAGAGTTGCGTACTTGATTTGGGAGCCTTCTCCACTACTCTTGACCTCCGAGTTATTCCTCTAGGATCCTATTAGGTAGTTTTGGGTATGGATTGGCTTGAGGCTCATCGGGCTAAGGTAGATTGCAGGAATAAGGTCATTGAGTGCCAGGATGATCTTGGGAGTGCAGTTGTGATATAATGGATGGAGATACCTATCTATTTGCACATGATCTCGCTTAAGCAACTCAAGTGGAGCATACGTAAAGTTGTTGTCAATTGTTTTCTATAACCATCAAGGATCAATCGTGAGATCACTTGGAGCATTCACCCTTAGATGATCATGAAGTTTTGAGGGAGTATGCATATGTGTTTCCAGGAGAGCTCCCAAGGTTACCACCCCGTAAAGAGATGGATTTCACCATTGATTTAGTGTCAAGATCTGCACCAGTTTCTAGGGCACCCTATCAGATGACCACTCCAGAGCTCCATGAGCTCAAGATTTAGTTAGAGGCATTGTTGGAGAATGGTCTCATTTGTCCTAGTGTATCTCCTTAGGGAGCACCAATCATATTTGTGAAGAAGAAGGATGGTTCTCTTAGACTTTGTATAGACTTCAGGCATCTCAACAAAGTCATGATACAAAAACCGTTATCCTCTTCCTATGATCGATGACTTATTTAATCAAATGCAGGAGCTAGAGTGTTCTCCAAAATCAATCTCAAGTCAGGGTATCATCAGTTGCGCATATCAGATGTAGACATTCATAAGACAACTTTTCACACATGTTATGGGCATTATGAGTTCACCGTTGTTCCATTTGGTTTGACTAATGCCCCAGCTTATCTTCATGAGCCTCATGAATGGAGTATTCAGGACCTTTCTGGATCACTTTGTCTTAGTGTTCCTAGATGATATATTGATATATTCTTGTTCTGAGGAGGAAAACGAGGAGAATTTGATACAGGTACTACAAGTTTTTAGAGATTAGAAGTTGTATGGGAACTTGGAAAAATGTAGCTTCTTTTAGACAGAGATTCAATACTTGGGTCACATCATATCAAGAGAGGGTATCTTAGTAGATCCCTCTAAGATTCAAGCTATCATGGATTGGCCAACACCCACATCAGTCACTGAGGTGAGGAGTTTTATGGGTTTAGTAGGTTACTACCATAGGTTTGTTCAGGATTTCTCCAAAATTTCTCACCCTATTACTTCCTTCAAAGAAAAGGGAAGAAGTTTGATTGGTCAAAAAAGTGTGAGTAGGCCTTTCAGTTGCTTAAGGAAAGGTTAACCATGGCACCCATCTTAGCAGTTCCAGACCTGACAGAGGATTTTTTTGTTTGTACTGATGCATCACTAGATGGTTTGGGAGCCATTCTTATGCAGGAGCATTGGGTGATTTCCTTTGAGTCATGTAAGCTCAAAGACTATGAGCTTAACTATCCTACCCATGATTTAGAGCTTGTAGCAGTTGTTCATGTGCTTGTGCATTGGCGTCATTTCCTTTTGGGTAGACCTTTCATTTTGAGGACTGACCACCATAGTTTACAACATATCTTCTCACAAACTGAACCTCAATACTTGATAGTGGCATTGGATGGAGTTCCTATGTGAGTACGACATGGAAGTGCAGTACATCAAAGGAAAGGAAAATTTTGTTGCAGATGCACTTAGTAGGCGATGACATGTGCTTGCATCTTTGACCTTGCAGTCATATTTGAGAGGTAGGATTCTTGAGCATCTTCCCGAGGATAGGTTTTATGAGGGAGCTAGACAGATGTTGGAGTCACAGGGTTCATTAGAGGGTAGATATTCAGGGTGCATTTTAGAGACAGATGGTTTACTTCAGTTTCATAGGTGCATCTATGTGCCTAAGTCAGGTGATCTGTGTAGCTTCATCCTTACAGAGGCTCATCAAGCTCCATACGCGGTACATCTAAGAGTGAATAAAATGCATGCCGATCTGAGGGAGTTATATTATTGGCTGTGTCTTTGAAGAGACATAGAAGATTCTTTTGCATGATGCCTTGAGTGTCGAGGGTCAAGGCAAAGCATTCTCATCCTTCAGGACTCTTGCATCCTCATGATATTCCAGAGTGGAAATGGGATGTGATCTCCATGGATTTTATTGTAGGACTCTCTATGTCTTCTTATCATCATGATGCCATTATGGTCACTATGGATAAGTTAACCAAGGTTGCACATTTCTCACCAACCAAGGTCACTTATAATGCACAAGCCATCACCAAAGTATTTATGGAGGACATTGTTAGATTCCATGGGATTCCAAAGACCATCATCAATGACAGGATACCATCTACACTTCAAGATTCTGGACCTCATTTCAGGCCACTGGGTACCGAGATTAATTTCAGCTCATCTTATCATCCAAAGATAGATGGATAGACAGAGAGGGTTAACCAGGTGCTGGAGAACATATTGAGGATGTATGTGATAGACTAGTAGAAGAAGTGGGAGGATTATCTTTATTTATTGGAATTTACATAAAACAATAGCTATCATAGTTCAATTGGTATGGCTCCCTACTAGGCCTTATATGGAAAACCTTACAGGACACCTTTGAGTTGGGACAGACTAGATGACAGGATTATTCTTAGACTAGCTTACCTACAGGACTTAGAGCAATAGGTTATTCTGATTAGACAACATCTTGAGTAGGCTAGAGCATGCCATAAGGCATATGCAGACACTAAGAGGATTGATCATCACTTCTCAACGGGTAACAAATTCTTCTTGAGAGTTTGTCCACATAAGAGTCCAATTCGCTATGGAAAGGGTTCTAAGCTATCACCTCATTTTGTGGGACCTTTTGATATTTTAGAGGTCATCGGTCTAGTTGCCTATCATCTAGCTTTTCCACCACGCCTTGCATGGGCCCACAATGTATTTCATGTTTCTTTACTACGTAGATATGTACCAGATGTTTCTCATGTTTTGGATTTTTTAGCATTATTGGTAGAGGATGGAGGGTGATGGAGTTTAGAGCCCGTACGCATACTGGAACATCGGATGTTGGCCCTTTGTGGTCAATACTTGGACCAAGTTAGAGTGCAGTGGGATAGATATGATGAGACAACAACTACCTGGGAGGATGCTACACCATTGAGGGCCAGATATCCCTATCTCTTTCAGTGACTTCCAGGAGGAAGTCTAATTTTAGGAGAGGGGGATGTAGTGCCCACATTTTTATAGCCTCAATTATTTGTTGTTCTCTTTACTCATAAACATTTTTGGCTAGGATTTGATATATTAGGATATTTGACCTTCTTAGACATGTATGGAGATTTGGGCATATAGCGCCAATTTGGCTTGATTACTATGTTGACACCTTATCTTATGATGTCACGGATACTAATTGATATGATGTTGTTTGGACCTTATTTATATTTGATGGATACTCAGTTTAGTTGCATGTTTGGATTTTATGGATGTATGTCACTTTATCGTTATGGCTAACTCATGGTGAATTGTGTATAATTATGCATGTTGTCACATTTTCAATTCCAAAATGATGATATGCTAGCATAGAATTCATTTATCGTTCATTGAGTAGTTGATTTACATTTTATCGGACATGTGCATTTAATGTGTGCAATGAGTGTGCAGGTGACAGGTCACAGGAGAATGTGGGATTCAGGGAAGCTACACAATTTTGCACAAGTAGCCCATGGGGCTAAGTCCTAACCATGTTTATTATATGAGGCCTTAGTATTAGATTTCATTATTTTGGGCACCATGAGTGACCCTCATTTATAATGTAGTATGTCATATAATATTAATCTAGTTTAGGATGTTTAGTTCCTTTCTAAAATTGATTTGGGGACTTAATGTTACCCACTTGCATTAAGTTTTGTGTTTGGGTAAAGGTGTATTTAATTAGAGGGGATTAGGGTCACATGTGAACCCTTGGGTGGGCCCCACATCCTCTACACTTGTGCACAAATGTGCCAAACCCGAAATTTGGCTATTTTAGGCATTTTAAGTGACCCCTTTTAGTTTGGGAGTTCCTCAAAGATGAAAATAGGCCCTTGGACCCTACCTAATAGGTAAGGGGGCTTAATTCCAAGGCATAGAGGGAGTTTCCCTCCCATTTTTCCTCCCTTTGGTCACATCCATGTAAGGTGGATGGGTATGTGTGTTTTGTTAAAAGTTGCACTAGTTTGTTTTGTTTTTCATTTTGGGTAATTTGGGAGAAGGGTGTTAAAAGCTATTTTATCTTTTCTCTCTTTTATTTTGAGAATATTTGACCTTGAGGGAAGAGAGGGGTGACACATGTCACCCCCTCATTTGTGAGGATTTTTTTTGGCTTCTCTTCAAATTATCTTTCATGGGGAAAGAAGAGGACTTTTTAGGAGCTTTTGCTTGGAGGCTTGTGGATTTTGGAGCTAAAGCTTGCGTGGATAAAGAAGTGGAAAGTTAGAGTGTTGGAGATATTTTGGAGGTAGTATCCTTGAGCTAATTTTATGTTTTATATTATGTTAGATCTTAGTCTTGTTTTGTTTAAAATATGTGTTGCTTTTTGTGTGTGGCTATTTGTTGATTATGCTTGTTGTTTTATTTTTCTCCATCCATCATATGGCATGATGGATTTTGGAGTTTGTGGGGGAAGAGAGAGGGATTTTTCCTCTCAAACCTCATGGCTTGATGGGAAAGCCATGTAGGATTCTTGTTACTCCCCTCAAATGGTTTGAGGTGGGGAAGGTGGTTCATATGGTTTGAACCCCCTTCCCCATTCTTGTTGAGGAAACCCAATGGGTTTGAAAATCCTCCCAAGAAGGATTTTGGTGAATGGGTGGAGAAATAAGGAGGGTTTGATGACTTTGGAGGAATAAGGAGGTTGTGAAGATTATTGTTTATGTGCATCCAATGTTGGACTACACTTTTGACACTTGGATATCTTTTCTTCTCTTCCCCATTTTGGAGGTAGAATATGGTTTCTCCTCTTTTTCCTTCTTTGCAAAAATTTGGGTTCTTCTTAGTGTTTTAGTTTGTCTTGAATGTGAAAATGTAATGTTGTTATGTCTCCCATTATCTTGTGCAAAGTTGTGGAAGCTAGTCCTCTCTCCCATGGGCTTGGGGGAGGCTAGCATGCATTCCAACCTTGGAAATGCATGTAATGATGCCTAAAGGTTAGGTGGTTAAACATGCCTTTCTCTTTGTGTTGGTTCTTTGAAAGTATTCAAAGTTGGAGATCAAGTGGAAGATAGTTGGAGACTCTTGTCATCTGGGCTTCTCATTATCTTCTTCTTCTTTTGTGGACATCAGTCTCATTGTAACTTTATGGATATAGCTATGTGGTAACTTTAATTTTCTTGTAAAATCCTCCATTTTGTATATTTAGTATTACTTGAAAACTTGAGACATGTTTGTTTGAGAAATTTCTCTTCAAACTTGCAAAGATACTTGTAATGTGGTTTCTTGAGTAGATCATGTATTTTGGAAACATATTGCATATTGAACTTAAGATCCTTGCAAATGAAATCTTGTAATGAATAATTCCTTTAATAATAATTTGTTGAAAAATCCATTTTGAAAGGAAGGTTGGATCATTGCAAATATATATTTTATTCAAAATAAAAAAATACAAAATTATATTGTGATGTTACTATTACTAAAAGACAATGTGATTTCTTCCTTGATTGTAGCCTCCCTCTCTTGTAGAAATCTGTAATATTTATTTAGTTACTACATTAGAAAGGAAAATATTGTCCAACATGAAGATTTAGAATTTCACATTGTATGGAAATATTACCCTCCGTCATGATACATCTCGTAATTTTTGTGACTTTATTGTATGGAATGAAATTGGTTTTGCCTCTTTTCTATGTAAACACTTATGGATGGATTATATATTTAAACTTTAATTTAATGCTCCTTTCCATATTTCTTTTATCTCAAAAGTATGTAACTCATTTCAACAAAACTAGATATCAAAAAATTTCGTACCACAATTTACAAGGTAGCAAATAAAATCTGAATTTTTTTGCAACTTGAAATAATCTTCTCCCTTACTTGACAAATTATATATATATATATATATATATATATATATATATATATATATATATATATATATATATATATATATATATAAATATTAATATAGCATATGTCATAATATAACTATATTGATTTTAAACATAGCTTTATATATTGTTATGTTATTTATATCATATGTTATTTTAAAATAATATTATAAATTTTAACTAACAAAGCAAAAATAAAAATAAATAATTAAATGAAATGAAATAGTAAGGAGATTTCGGTGATGTTTGAAAGTTTATAGGAGTAAATTTTATAAAGATAAGAATAAAGATAAAATAACATATCATATTATGTAATAATAAATAAGTGAACAAAAATAAGACAAAAAAGGAAATCTTAATACGAAACAAGAAATCTTCGGTGGGTTTTAAGTTAGGTAAATTTTAATGGAAAAAAAAAGAAACATGTTTTGGGAGGGCCGAGCCTCCCCACTCACATCTGCGCATACACCTCACCGTCCACTATCCTCCATGCTGCCCACACACCCTCTCTCACATCTGCGCAGCCACCTCCACTTTCCCCTTCAACCCACTTCCCTTCTCCTCCACTAAAACCCCTTTCCTCTCCAAAGTGAGCATGACTCCATTAGAATCTGTGCATTATTCTCGGCATTTGAAAATTATTTTAAAATAGTAGGGGTTAGAAAATTTATTATAAAATCATCTTTTAAATATATATAAATAAATAAATATTTATACATGATAGGATAATGAGTTCTTTTTTTCATAAAAAAAAAACTCCATGATAATAAACTTCCAAGCTCCTCCTCAACTTGCACCTATAAATGAGAAAATAAAATAAAATGAGAAGAGAAAATATAAAGGAAAAGAACATAAACATGTTTAGGGCAACTTTAGGTCAAGATTCAGATCTAGGGTCAAGATTAGATTGATCCTACGGCCCATATTCAACCCTACACACTTTAAGTCATGGGTATTTTTATGGGAATGAGAAATAAATATAAAGGGGATGTGTGGGAAAACTAATTAAAAGGGGGGTAAATATAACAAGGGGTGTGTAGACTTAAATTTTGTGACCCTAGTGAATTTAATAGAATAAAATAATTAAGTTGTTATTGGGCTAGTGTTTATTTAATTTTTGGGTAAATTAAATTTATATAAATTAATTATTAACGGAAATGGTTAAGCAAAGCGTTAGTAATTATTGTCCACTTCAAAAAAAAATTTACCCAAATTTGTAGTCACTTTTGTTGTAGTTTTTGTGTCTCGTTGTGGGGCATTATAGAACCCTAAAGTAATCCACCGCTAACTAACCTATTGGATGAAACAGGTAGCATTCCGCTTACCCACTTGACTAGATTTTACATTTCAAGTTAAACTCAAAGTATCCTATATCGTGGCCGTAGTGACGATACATCTAAATGCACTAGTTTCTCATTGTATCGTAAGTGGGTAATTTAAAGCTAAGATACTCCTAAAATATTTAGTTTGACTCTTTGGGTAAATTGATCTCGTGTTTAGAGAAACTCTTGACACCTAGTTGAGTGGTCTTATTAGGAAAGTTAGTTTTATCTTAGAGCCAACTTTACAAGTCCATTGTCACATCTTGTTGAGCCATCATGAAGTGACGACTTACTTGGAGTCTGAACCTTGTTTTTCAAACAAGGAAAAGAGTCCACTTGAGTTAGATGTAAGTTTCTTTCATCACAAAATTAAACGATGTATCACTTAGTTTGGTTTATTTCTTTCCTTCGTATGAGGAAAAACTCTTCCCAATTGGAACCTAGTTTATTTTCATCTTTTGATCTATACCCTTGCATTCTTGCTACCCATTTGGGGTGAGAAGGAAGCATACCCCATGCGAGTCTTATCAAGGACAATATTCACCACTTTTTGTCTATTTACACCCATCCATGTTTGTGGCTAGGTTGTTAAATTTCTAAAGTGTGCAAGTACATTTTTGTGTCTTTGATATCCCTTTGATCTTGATTTTAAGATCATAATCATTGCTACGATTTCATTTTATCATTATTTGTTCTTAAGAGTTGTTATTATTTCCCGAATTCTAGCCATACAATTTCGGTACTTACATCATGTTTTTAATTTTGTGAGAACTTGGTATAAGTCCCTTTATTGTATGGTTACGCTGCTCGCACAACTAAAAAATTCTTGCTATACTTGTACCTAGTTTCGGTTCCAACGTCATCTAAGTCTTTTAAGAGTGTCGATATTGCCTTGTATATACTACGATAACATCATCTTGATACTAACACCTTTCTTGTTAGGTTAATGTGTCAAGATAGTGTTGTTATGCTATCCACATTTGTAACTTCCATTTTTATAAAAACTTAGGTTTCATCGACATTTAAACTGGTCTTAGTATATCTCGTGGAGAGATCGCATCAATATCACTTTGGTACTTAGGCCTTGTTAGTATTCTAACTCGACTTATGTATTAATAGGGTATTGTCACTATTTTCTTTAAACCCTTCATTAGAATCATAGTGTAGGGTATATTCTTGCTAAATGACAGTTTGAGTGATTTTTTGATTTGTTAGAATGTTCATATGATTGTTCTTTGAATGATAACGGTTGCATAACATTACATCTAGAACACTAGGATATTTTGACTGTCAGACGACTTACATAGCATATGCCTAGGTTGCATACAAATTTGAAAGCATTTAGACAAAACCTAGTATAAATTTGACTAGTGATGCCAAGAATCACAAAAATGGCATCTAAACCAAATGAGCATGACTTAGAAGAAAATCCTTTTACATCCTTCCCATTCAATGGTAATAACTTAGCACCTCTCTTTTCGTAGGTCAAAGACACATAACCGTTGGTTGATCATAGCGGAGAAGAATCTAATTCTTTTGAGGAACAACATAAGTTAGACCTAGTTTGATTTGATGAGATCCTTTATTATAACAAATATCAAGTACTCACAAGAGTCCTAGAGTTAGGAGCCAAGCTTCCACAAGAACGTGAAGTGGAGACTAAAATCATTAATCGTAAAATAGAAGAGCAACCATCCCTCTTAGACATGGATAACCCCTTTGATGTAGGGTATGCTTCTACTTCCGGAAAACATAAAAAAACTTTGAAGAAGACCCATCAAAACCAATTGGTAATTCACGAAGACCTTATTATAAGGCTTCATATAAAGTAAAAATTGAGCATGAGCGCAAAGGCTCACCACCTCCTAAGTTTGATAAGGAAGATGATCCCTTAGTTGAAGAAGAGATCCTTAAAAAAAAATTGAAACTAAGTCAAAAATTAGCAAACTTAGGCTCTTCAAGTAGGAACATGCATAAAGAAAAACTCAAAACAAAATCTAGTGAGTTTCACTTTAATCTATATGATGGAAAAATTTGACATTCTTTATTGTAAATAGACCAATATCACCTACAAAAGAGAAACTCATTCAACAAGAGTTACAATCAATGAAGAACACACTTACTACGCTATAGGAAGGTAACATAGGACACAATAGGAAGTACTTATATGAAGAACTATGTCCTTACCCCTTTGATAAGGACATGTTGTGACAACCATTTCCAAAACATTTTTCCATTCCTAAGTTTGATAAATATAAAAGCAAAGGTGATCCTCATGATCACATCAAGGAATTTTACATGGCTTGTCAAGAGGTTGTGTACAATGATAATTTATTAATACGACTATTCCCTCACAGCCTAGGAGCATTGGCATTAGAATGGTTCTTTAGTATACCCAAGGGATCCATTACAACATGGCCTGCACTAGTAGAAAAATTCATGTGACATTATTCCTTCAATATGGAGAATGATATCATGATGAATGACCTTTGCAACACAAAATAGAATCCCAATGAGACCTTTGTGGGATTCTTACAATGATGGTGTGGATCTACAAGTCATTTCCCTTGTTCCCCCACCATAAAAATGGCTAATAAACATATTCATTCCTAACTCAACTTGGAGATAGCATTTCATTTACAAATTCACTGCAGCTCTAACTTTGAAGAAGTTATAGAGAAGGGTATTCAAATAAAAAAGTATCTCATCATGAAGGGTACACTTAAACCAATCATCAAGGAAAAACATGAAGAAAAACCATCAGATAAACCAAAATTCTTCAACAAAAAAAATGTCATTGGTGACAAAATTACGAAATCTAAAAGATTCCAAACCATAAAGACTAGTCCACTTTTAAAGATCTCACAAGGACCTTGCCCAAAGGCACCCAAAAAATGTATGCTTGTGCCACTAACAGAATCACTATCTTCCATACTTAAATAATTAGATGAGCTAAACATTACGCAATACCCAACCACAACAATACCATATCCAAAGGATGCTCCAAAACCTAGTTGGTTCAAAGAACATGAGTATTGTGATTTATTTTGTGTTAAAGAACAGAATACCGATATGTTCTTAAGACTGTGACATTATATACAAGACCTCATCAAAGAGGGAAAAATCACTTTAGATTCACCCCTGACTCAGGATAGCTGTCCCAATGAGAAAATGGGTATCTTCAAAGAGCCCTTTCCTAACCATGTAGATAAGAAGAATAGGAAGCCAGATCACAGACAAACTTCCAATGACTATAGGATTGTTGCTTATGTTTATCCAACTAATGATAGTCCCTTTGATTCCCTTATAGGATGTATCCATTCATCTGATGAACATGTTAATACTATTAGGATCTTAGAAAAAAATTGTAATAGGGATGCGATGCACTCATTTGATCATACCATATCCCCTATGTTTCCCTCAGGAAGGTCTATACAATTTAATATAACAGTTAGAGAAGACACTCACTAGGATATCGATTTTAGATATCCTCAAAATCTCTACTGCTCATAAAATATATTGTATAAAACATTACAGAGTTCAGGAGTCTCCAAAGATGTAGATCCCATGCACCTTCAAGCAATGATTGCACACCTTGATTCCAATGATCATATCACTTTTGATCACACTACAATCCCGTGTAATGACCCAGAGCACAACTTACCCCTATACCTAGAAGTAGTTGTTACCCATCGTAAGATCAAGAGAGTACTTGTGGATGGTGGATCTAGTTTAAATATTTTTACTTTGAAGTTGGTTAAGTAGTTGGGCCATTCAGAAATAGATCTAGGGGCTAAAACTATTACAATCACAACTTATGATAATGAGGAGTGAGAGTCAACAGTATGTACTATAGTAGTTCTGATGGAAGTAGGGACGACTTGTCATGATACAATGTTCCATGTCCTTGACTTGGATCTTCCATACAACATTCTCTTAGGATGCCCATGAATCCATGTCATGCAAGCCATTCCTTCAACCTTCCATCAGTGTATCAAGATGTTTCATGAAGGACAGATAGTCACCATTCAGGGTGATCCAAAACCATTCACAAATTGTAGGGCATTGCACATTTTTCTTCGTGTAGCTTATGAATGTACTTCTAAGATATTGTTATCCCCTTACAAACATAAGTTATCAAGGAACATGTGGATCCAAATTCACTCACTCCTTGTAATCAAAACTTTCCTTCATTGGTCAACCCTTTCACATCATGAGAGGCAATGTCTGCAAAGTACGGCCCGGGTGAGAAACTCACTCTTTGATATGCCTTATTAATATTAGATATGTTAGTATCACCCAGGACACATGGTAAACCCTACTTTCAATTCAAGAGAACTTGGGATAAATTCCCTAAACCATTAGAGAAGTTCATTCCTAGTGGTATCCTATATGAGGAAAATATATTAGAAGATCCCATGAAGAGAGACCCTAAGGGTACCATGGCCTCATGCCATCAAGCCCCACAGTATATCAAAGGCCATCGTATGATGTACGTCATGGGTTACAATGGGTTTGGATGTGGTATTAATGCACAAGGATAGTTAGAACCCATTCCTATCCCTCATTTCAAATCTAACAAATATGGTCTTGGAATTAGACCTCATGATGATCCACCCTTTGAGATCTATGCCACCTCTTTCGAATGTGAGGATGAATCATCTCATTTAGATAGCGATGCATTCCCAATGTATCTTATACATGGATCTTGCCTCCACATACCTATTCCCAAATTCAGTTGTTTTACCTTATCCAGATCCAATCCAAAACCAATGTCCAAGTAACCCTTGTATATCCCAAAATTGTAGATTGGGATCAACAATTTCACGTGCCAATTGATTTATTTGAGAATGACAAGGCATTTAAAGAATTCATGGGACTCAGGGATTCTATTTCGACTGGGGATCATAAGAAAGGTTTTTCTATCAAACTGGATTCATATGCATACTTTAGAGAAGAGGCAAAGATGTGTGGACTCTTGAATATGAAGGTCATAAGAAATACTAATAATGCTTCGATAATCCTTACGTAAATAATAAATGCAATTTGCATAGCGACAAACGTTTTGAGGCACTAGTAGATAAACAAAATGAAGAACCTATAGAATAAATGGTATACCCATTCAAATATAATGATGAGCCACCTAAGGAGGTTGATCTTACTCTTCCCCCTGATCCTACACAAATGGAAGATGCTTCCAAAATGCTTTTAAATAAATAATCGGTGTTAACATTGGATCGGAGAAGAACCTAGAATGATAAAGTTGGGAGCTTCACTCTCGCTCAAGAATAAAATGTTTTTGTGGAACTATTGAGATAATATGTAGATATATTTGCATGGTCATACATAGATATGCCTGGTTTGGACCTAGAATTGGTTGTGCACAACCTCATTGTGCACCCAAATGCCAAACCCATCAAGCAGAAATTGAGAAAGATGCACCCTAAAGTTACACTACTTGTCAAAGAAGAACTTGAAAAGTTATTAGCTGTTGATTTCATTAAACCCATTGACTATTCAGATTGGATATCTAACATAGTCCCAATTCAGAAGAAGCCGGTTGGCATAAGGATCTGCACCAAATTCCACAACATCAATAAAGCATGTCCTAAAGATGACTTCCCCTTGCCTAATATTGATATGATTGTTGATTCTACCACTAGTTATGAAATGTTATCCTTAATGGATGGTTTTTTAGGTTATAACCAGATCCAAATTACAGAGGAAGATCAACATAAGAAATCTTTCATCACCACTTGGGGAAATTTTGTTACAAGGTCACACCTTTTAGAATCAAGAATGTCAGGGCCACCTATCAACACAAAATGACAGTAATCTTTCATGACATGATGAATGAAATCATGGAGGATTACGTTGATGATATCTTAGCAAAATATAAAACCAGAGGAGAGAACCCTAAAGTGATGAGATGTATTTTCTAGTGTATCTGAGATTACAAAGTTTATTTGAACCCCGGAAGTGTGTCTTTAGAATTTTTGAGGAAAGCTCCTAGGTTTCATTATTTCATACAGAGGAATAAAGGTGGATCTTGTAAAGGTTACAACTATCACATAAATGCCTCCACCTACAAATCTCAAACAACTAAGAAGTTTAACAGAATAATTCAGGAAATCCACCATTTTATTTCACATCTTATGGATAAGTGTCATCCATTTACACATCTATTGAAAAAATATGTTACGTTCAACTAGGGATCATATTGTCAAAAGGAATTTTAACTTTGCCCAAACAATATATTGTCAACCCACTTGTTCTCATGCCACCTAACCTAGGAAAACCTCTCCTATTGTATATTTCAGCCACCCAATTCACCATTGGTTCACTTCTTTCCTAATATGACCTTGACCATAGAGAAATTCTGGTTTATTACCTCAGTCTCACATTGATTTCCTATGAGTTAAATTAACCACAAATTGAAAAGGCCTAGCTAGCGCATTGTCTTTACCTTTCGTGAAGTTACATCATTATCTCCTTGATAATAAAACCAAAATGATATCCAAAGTTTAACCCCTTAGATACCT
The DNA here is from genome assembly GCA_018340775.1 of Taxus wallichiana var. yunnanensis. Classification (NCBI taxonomy): domain Eukaryota; kingdom Viridiplantae; phylum Streptophyta; class Pinopsida; order Cupressales; family Taxaceae; genus Taxus; species Taxus wallichiana. The sequence continues at coordinate 440,422,165 of CM031242.1, read as the reverse complement.
CTTATCCAAACCTACCCTTATGGGATGAATGGCTAATTGGATCACTCTCCTTAGTAAATTTGATTTTGAGTTCATTAACCAAAAATCATTAAAAGGATAGGTATTGGCCAAATAGTTCACAAAATCTACCCTACGTGGAATGGAACTGTTGTTGCAGACTCACAAAGACCTTGGATGCAGATCGGGCTTCTAGGTTGATGTTCGGCATCCAGTGTGATTGCACAACATGGAATCCTTTCTCCAAGTGTGGGACTCGTAAATATGAGAAAGGATTCTCCGTGAGAAGGTGGTTCCTATTCCTCTGTTCAGATGTACACAAAAAATGCGGAGGGTTCACTAAAACCTAATCTAACTTGCCAAGGAGATAGAGTAAGAAAATGCATAGAATAAAACCTAAACTACAAAGGTGATGCACCGAGGAATGTTAGACACTCATTTTGCAAATTTAACACAGACCACATAGATGCAATACAAACACCATGCACAGGTAACCAAACTGCAATAAGAGATCAAAATGACAACAATGAATACATGAGAGGGTTGAGAGTCAATCACAACACATATATTATTGCTCAAGAGTCGATATAGTACATTGTAGTGGCCAAGAGGCAAAAAATACTGGCATTACAACCCATATGGGAGGTTTGAAAGCTCCACAATTTCTCTTGCAAGCTCCTGTTCCCACCTTTGCAGACTCACAACAGAACCATTGTGTTTGGATCTTCCAGATGCTTCCATGATGTATATTGAAGAATATTTCAAATGAAAAGTCCACTTTTATGGATCATTCACATTACATGGATCAGGAGCAAGAGTGGTGCTCATCACTCCCACATGTGAGGTTATTCCAAGAGCATTCCATTTGGGATTTTGTTACACTAATAACATTGCAAAATATGAGGCACTCATTGCTAGCCTTAAGTTAGCTATTGCTTGGAATATATGACATCTACGAGTCATTTGAGACTCTCAACTTATTATTAAAGAATTTAATAATGAGTATAAGGTTAAAGATGAAAATCTTATTCCATATAAGAAATTGGTCAAAACCTTGAAAGAATATTTTGTACAGATTATCTTCGAACAAAAACCAAGGTCACACAATAGGTCAAGATTCTCTGCTACAATTGGGTATGTCTTATGCATTCCACATCAGAAAATAAAATTCCTTTCTTTGTGAAGAATTTACGAGTGCCCACATATGACATGCAAAAATATTGAATGGCATTTGAAGTTGTTGGTCCATTCTCCCTTGGTATGCTCATATATTTAACTACCTACAAGATGGAACGTTTCCCCTAACATTACCCATACTGAGAATAAATCCCTTATCCTCTGTATAGCCTTTTAAACGCTCCTTGGAGGCACGCTTGATTGTCATGGCTACGACAGAATTTGCTACATTGTTTGGATGTTACTAAGTCAGTCCATGCTATTAAAGAAGTACACGAGGAATTTGTGGAGCACATACTAGTGGCATGGTCTTAGCTAAGAAAATCTTGAGAGTAGGATATTATTTGCCTACCATGGAAGTACACTATTGTAAATTCATCAAGAAGTGTGAACTGTGCCAAAAATATGGCAACTTGATACATGCACCAACATAGGATTTACAACCCATTATGACACCTTGGCCATTTTCTAAATGGGGCCTAGATCTCATAGGGAAGCTCCATCCTTCTTCTTTAAATGGCCATACCAAAATTATTACCACCACTAAATATTTTAATAAATGGGTAGAGGTTTTACCTCTCACTTATGTCATTGGTGCGTGAATCTCCAAATTCATCATGAATCACCTCATTTTCCATTACAGTATCCCCTCTTCCATTGTCACAAATAATGGCATGTCATTCAAAAAAATATATATAAGACATTATGGAAACACTTTCAAATATAACTCAAGTGGTCTACCCCCTATTAGCCCTAAGGTAATGGGTAATCTGAGGCTACCAATAAAAATATTGTACAGATCATGGAGAAAATGGTATGTAAGATTGGATGTAATTGGAACTTACATATACATCCCGCCTCTCGGCCCTATCAAACTTCCATCCACACTCCCACTAGTGTGACCCCATTTTCACTAGTCTATGGCACTGATGCCATCATACCCTTGGAAGTGGAGCTTCCATCCCTAAGAATATCTCTCTGGGAATATTTTGATAAAGATGAATACTATAGATTTTCTTGACTAACAAAGTTAGAGTTGTTGGATGAGAAGTGTGTGAGAGTGCTCAATCACCTGAAAGTTTATCATAACCTAGTGTAAAGAAAATATAACAAATGAATCATCTATCGTGAATTTGATGTAGGTGATCTAGTTCTAAAATAAAACTAGAGAAACAATGTCAAGGAAAGAGAAAATAAAGTTAAATTTGAGGCTAACTGGTTAGGGCCTTATGCGGTGGTTGTTAAATATGGATCAGAAGCTTATAAACTGACATACTCAGATGGTGAAGAGCTTCTAGAACCTATGAATGCCATGAATCTCAAGAGGTTATACACTTAAGTATGATGTAGACATTAGAAAATACCTTAAAAAGTAGAAAAAAGAAAAAACAAACAAAAATAAGAAAATCAAGAAGAAAGTATAAAAAAATAGGTCGTCCACATGTGAAAACCATGCAATTGTGGTGCATTGGGCAAGTTTTTTCATTAAAATCAGTTTATAAAGCACTCAAGGAGGATTCGTTGGTCACAATATACTCTTACATCTAGATAGGTAACTCTCACCACTATCTAGGATTAGTTTCCCTTGTTAGGTCTAGGAACCCTACTAAGTCTATCTTCATCAGGCCGTGATCTAGCTTGTTTTTTCTTATATCTGCGTGAAGGATTTTCCTTTGTATATTCCCATCTAATGTTGGGGGCACCTTCATATTCTAATTTCTCAAAAATATATGTGTGGTATTCGGCATTTTGTATATTCCCACATCGTGTTGGGGGCATCCACACTTCTTTTCCTTGTGCATTGCTTTCAAAAAGGACCTTAGAAAATACAAAAACATTCAAAAAATAATATGAAAAAATATAAACATTTAGAAAAACCCTTTAGGAACAAAGATACGCAAACTTTATAACATTGTCTTAAGGAAACCTCAAAAACAATGTAAACAATAGCCTTGAAAACTTATCTTTGAGATGATGTAAAGAACATTAGAAAATAAATCAATGTTGTCCCATAAAAACAAGGTAGTGATTAGATTTATTTTGGTTGATGTTTTGTATAGTTTTGGTTGTAAGTATCTTTTCACATTGTATGATTTAAAGTATGGTTCATTTGCTTACCTTAAAAATAAATCTCATTTGATTTAATTATGTGCTGCATTGAGTTAATTTTTTAAAACCTTCATACTTGTAAGATATTGATATATTTTCATCGTTTGTTGTATGCATCTATTAGGATTCATTTTACTTACTTAGATTGATACCAATTTAATCTGTTGTTAAAATTTGCATGAGTTCATTTCTAGTTTCATATTGTTGTGTGGTTTTGGTAGATGGATATTTGTTTATTTTTGGTTAGCTTTTTCTTGTGTGTTTGTTCACTACAAATTTGTTTTGTTATCACATCTATCATCTATCATTCATCACATATAACATCATCTAATACATCATATAATAAAAATGATAAGTTTTACATCATACATGTATACTAAGCTAATCATCACATATTGTATCATTAATGGAAGCAAGATGGGCATGCATGATAAAAAATCTATCCCCCTACACCAAAATCATCTAATATCATCCCAAATGCTAACATCTACCAGAATATCTCGTGTCCAAAACATATGATATTATCTGAAGATATATCATCAATATAAAAACATGTGGTACAACATCACTATTTAGCATGAAATATACATAGGAAATGAGAATCATACATCACTATTTAGGTTGAGCTTCCCCGGTTTATGACTTGGAGGATGAAACAAAAACCTATGTGATGGATTGGCTCTAGGTGTACCACCTTATTGTCCAACTAGCTGCTATACTTGATCTAACCGATTGCACTAACCTCCGTGATTTGGAACCTATTTTGCTCACATCTAACCGATCAAATTGTGTAAGCTGATCCTCTACTAGAACTACACGATGGTAGGCGGCCTTGTAATATGAGTCCTCACCACTAGCTCTCATGATGTCCTAAATCATCTCTATATCACAATAAGTAGTTGCTTCATGTACGGTAGAATCTCGCTCCCTATCAGCCTACTCATATCAGCATGGGCATATCTCAAAGTGATGATATGCCGATCTTTATCTGATTTAATGTTCTAGACCTAGGCCCATGCATAATCTCTCGTGAATGGTAATATTTTTCACCTACACTGGCCTAGTCCTGGCCATACAAGAACACCCCAGTGCATGTGTGTCCGTGCCTCGATGTAGGAGTCTCAATATCTGATAACCCTTCACTACTAGCTACCTAATATGTTGTTGTTATGCTCCTCCATGCCCACCCCGAGTAGACCTCGACTCTCGATTGGTAAATCTCTTTTTGTCACGACCCGTAACTATTCCCTTTCATGATCTCTCTCATTTTCTACCTATAATTGAATGAATATCACCATTTGTATCTACCGCTAAGCGTAACTAATTATACATCATCTCTACCATCACCTAAAGCATGAGGTGGCGTAACTCCGCCATGAAAAACCTACCGTAATAGAACATATATCCCCACTAGAATTCCTACTTGAGGAAAATCTATATCTAGAGCCTAGGGCACCTTTCTCTACCTAGGCCTATGCCCATTTATGTGTAGTTGTTGTAGTGAAGGAACCTATGCCCCACCCCCATCATGATGCTTTGGATATTGAAAAGATCATTGTCATCATCATCATCCCCGTCACCTCCACTATCACCTCCACCCTCATCACCACTGCTAGGAGGACCCACTAGAGGTGCTCTCATTCCCATGATAAGTGGGTCTTTGAATCGCAAGCGATGAGGTAATACTATATGGTACCATGGAGTATACTTTGGTGTACAACTTAGATCTTTGACCTATCCGAAAGGTACCCACATAACTAGAACTACATGTACATAGTTGGCCAATGATCTGTCTCTTATGATTTGTGGTCCCATGTCAAAATACTCTTGGGCCTTACAAGCATACCACATGTCTAGCCCCGTTATATCTTGGTCAATTCCAAATTGTCTCTAGAATCGATCAACTTTGTAGCAATCTTGCATATAGCTACGGTTCCCAAGATAAAATGATCCATGGTCACTGTAATCAACACTAGGCCATCCTGAGGCCATTGGAAATGTCTATTTGGCCTCCATACTACTGTGGCCTATTATAGGTCATCTAAATCTCAACGGTAGTGATAAGTGTCTCCCATATGCAGCCACATGTCATTACTAATCGGAATCGAACAGATAAAGAAGGCTCCTTTGGAGCTTGAACCCTCATTATACCTGTGGGATGACCAATAGCAATCTAGTCCCACACCCAAATCTAAAGCAGCTTGACATGTCCTACAATTTTCTAATGGTAGTATGTGATCAAGTGTAGGTCCCAATATAAATGTTCCAGTATGCACTAGCCTCGGCAGTATGTCTCTTTGTCAATCAAACCATGTATCAATCCAATAATATAGAGTAGAAATGAAGCTCTGGTTTTCAAGGAGTAAAACTCCACTGAAAAAATCCATCAGATATACTATGACCCAATCAAGCTTAGGATCCTCTATACACCGCGATAATCTAACTGTCATCCCATGATGCGGTATATCTGGAATGCCAAATAACTCTAGAATACACTGATCAATATCAGGCTGGTGACTTGTGTACTTGAATCAACTCACCCTAGATGGGGACCCGCATAATACGCCATACGTCCTCCAAGGTAATGGTAATCTCGCTAGTGGGGAGTCGGAAGCACTAAATATCACTATGTCATGGCTCAGCTATAACTCTCAAAAGGCCATGGTCTAGAGTGATCCATGGCATATCCAATATCCTTCAATCATCCTCATCAAATTGTGACTCTATCGCAGCTAGGTGACCATATCTCTCTCTAGTGGGGTGGATGGGTAGTATCTCGCTATGCAAAAAACAAATAATACTAATGTTAGGGTTACATTTCTATCTACTTCTATCTAATTTTCTATTAAATTCATCTTTCATTCATCTAACATGCTCATTATTACTTTCTTATACAAAAATATAGTCTATTTTCATCTATAGTTGGCTAATTGTTTACGAAGGGTAAGTTATTTACTTTACCCCCAAGCACATGTGCTCCTACTTCAATGCATGTGTGCCTATTTCAAAACATACACACTTTTGACATGCATGCATGTTTGTTTCAACACCTACATGCCCATATCGGTGCATACGCACCCCTCTTTCTTCACACTTTTATTTCTTTTGTTCTCTTTTCAATTGTCAATCGAGTTCGTCCATCACCCCATCGACACTCGAGGGGAAATCATTCATCCGACAATTTTTTCCCTTCATTATTTTTCTACTTGTTTATGCTTTTCTACTTTCTTTGAAGTAACGTCATGTAAGTCACCTCAAATAGGGGAAAATGTAGACACCTATAATTTGGTCTACACGATCATATTACTAAGATCATACTAACTATTCTAGTCTCGTGTTAATCTACTACACTATGCTAGTAAAATACCCCTTTTAACCCCTTATAATCCTCCTAAACCATGTTAATCCCTCTCTAACTAGATTCTATAAGCTTGTTTCCCTTTAATTAACCTTGTTTAGGTTAATTAACCCTCTTATTGACTTTCTAAAACAAATATCTTACCTTTCCAAATAGCCACTTAGCTTCCTAAAATCCTATTCACACCTCCAAATATGTTTTCTTTCTAAAAATCAACTTTTTGAACCCTTTTAGTCCCACATGCATCCAAAACATCATTTTCTCAAATCCAAAATCTATAAATAGAGGGATACCCCTCCCACCTTTTCCCAAGAACTCTCTCTCTCTCTCTCTCATTTCTGATTTAAGTCATGCTTAGGTCTTTTAGAGTCATTTCATATTTTATTTGAGCTATTTACTTGTTATTTTCTAATCCTTTCAAATCTTTAGGTAAATGGGAGAAGCCATTAATGGTGAGATTCCATTCTTAAGCTTTTAAAACATCAATAAACACAAAATTGATTGTTAGAGATTTAATAGGTTCACTTATAGATAGCTTTCATGGAGTAGAGAACTAATATAGTCATGTTTAGAGGTTGATTGTTTGTTTCAAGCTTTATATATATGCATGCAAATAGGTAGCTCTTGTTTATCTCTAATTTAATGGTCATTTGAGTTGTTTTTTCCAAATATTTTGGGGTTTCTTTAGAATTTCTTACCCCATTTTGATAGATTTTGCAAAAAAATTGTTACACACAACACCAACTTAGCAAAACTATACAACTATAATGCACAAATCCTATCTATGATTTATGTGATCCACAAGTTTAGCCAATACTTGCTAGCAACTCCCTCTATATTTTATATAGATCACATGACATTTGAGTACTTGGTTAATAATCCCATTTTACAGGGCACATTTTTCGTTGGATTATTTTATTCCAAGAATACGAGTTATAAAGATGGGGAAAAATAATTGACTAGGTCGTTTCTCAAGGATTAACTTAGGTGAGGACACGCAAAGAATTGAGGACACAATACTAGATGCAAAGTTGTTCATATTAAACTACATGACCTCCGACTTATAATATATTTCTATATTATTGCGTATTGGTGTGGCACCTGAAGGGATGAAGGCTTTGGAGAAGAAACAACTAGCCATACGTGCCACACCTTACATGTTAATTGGTGGAGATTTATATAAGTTAGGTCGTGATGAGGTTTTGAGTCGGTGTGTACTTGAACATGAACATGCTACCATTATGGAGGAATCTCATGGTGGGATTATAGGTGGCCTTTAGTGGGAAACAATGTATAAGGATTGTATAGAATATTGTAAGGCTTGTGACCATTGTTAACACCTTGGAAAACTTAGGCATAGGGATGAAATGACTTTGAGGCTTATTTCTTGTGTAGAACCTTTTGAGAAATGGGAAACTACGTTTTTGGTCCTATTTCCTCACCCATGTGTAGGCCTAGATCACACTACATTATTACTTGTACAAATTATCTAACAAGGTGGGTAGAAGAAACACCTACAAAGGATTACACAATAGCTACTAAAACTAGGTTCTTGTGGGAAAACATAATCAATAGGTATGGATGTTCACCGAGTCCGACAAGTGATAAGGGAACCCATTTTCTTAATGAGACCATTAGGATATTATTGGCGAGTTTGTGGTGGCTCATCATAAGACAACACCCTATCACGCATAGGCTAATGAAACTACTCAGGTTTTAAAAAATATATTAGGACATACATTGAAAAATATTTGTGATGTTGGAAGAAAGGATTGGGATGATAAAGTCTTTTATGTACATTGGGCATACATAAAAAATTACAAAAGGTTGAACAAAGCCATACCCTTAGAGTTGGTGTTTAGTGCAAAGGCTATTTTACCAGTGGAATTTATGTTACCTTCCTTATGTATTACAACCACAGGTGGATTGGATGATGAGAAAGAACTTGAAGAGCGCATTGATAAACTAGTGTAGTTGGATGAGTGTTGTGTCATGTCTCGGTAGAGCCGGGAAGATAGAAAAGGCCAAGTAGAAAGAATGACATGATACACATATTAAACAAAAGTAGATTGAAGTTGGATAAATGGTTCCTTTTTACGATTCAAAGTTTTTCCACAACCATGGAAAATTCCAAGTGCATATGTTGGGACCATATGTGGTGACATATATACTTGATTCAGAGCTTTCAGATTATAGGTCCTTGATGGAATTGGTTTCCCGCTTACTTTAACAGAGTAGGCTAAATCACTACTATAAATAATTCTTCTTGGTGTTTGTAAGAAAGTGGAATTGTCATTTAGATTATATTTTTTAATGCATTTCATTTTTATGTGTCTCCTTTCATTTTCAATATGCTTTGTTAATTTAGTTCATTGTTTTGTTGTAATAAGCTCGCTTGCAAACCTCGTTACGATTACTATCTTGTGATTTCATACGTAGAGGACCTTGCATACTTTTAGTTTTGGGTGGATCATAGTAGAGAGATGATAATCGTTGGTTCTCTCTTCATACAAGTTGTCTTGGTTGAAGGCTTCTTCTAGAATGTTGACATGGAAGTGGATAAGACATAATAAGTGTTGGGTTTAAGGTGTTCAAAATAAATTTTAGATTATTGAAGACCATGAAAGGAAATTGAATGTGCAATGTAATATGAGGAAGGTAGTGACATGTGAAACTACTTGGGATATGACATAGAGGTTTTGTAATTCAGCATAGGGAGGTGTGTGGAGGAGTTTTGTGGTTAAGAAGTAGTATAGCATGCCGAGTTTACGACTACAATGCACTAAGTGAAGTCACAAAATTTGTCAAAAATGAAAAAGTTACTTTGTTGAAAAGTTTTATAAAGTGACTTAAAAGTGTTGGTTGGAAGTAAAAATTAGATCATTGTGGTTTGTGGAAAATTATAAATAAGAGGTTAGGGTAGTCATTTGGATACCTTTCCTTCAAGAAAACTTGTGAGTCAAGTGTAAAGAGTGAAGAGTGACACATAATTTGTGAAAACCAGAAGTTCTTGAGAGCTATACGTGAATCATTGTGGAGAAGTAAGTTGAAGCTTAAAGTGGAGCATAAATAATGGTTGTGTGCATTATAAGTAGTCGAGAGATTCACAGGCTCAAGTAGAAGAAATTTGGAAGATAAAATACCTAGGGCATGTAGTTAATGCAAAATGGAACCCAAACTCAAGAAATTGAGAGCAAAGAGACCCATGGTTATGGTGGAGGAACCCTTAGAGAGAAATACTTGAAAATGTAGTACCCTCCTAGTGTGATGTGGGTGGAAATTTGTAAATCAAAGCTCACTCAATGAAAAATTAGGGTGTTTAAAAGCGTATAGCTAAGAATGAGAAGAAGATGAGGGTTGATTTGAAGAAAGTATTTCCAGGAGTAGATGAGGCAAAAACCCTCTAGTTGATGACTCTGTGAAGTGGGAGTTGGAGAAAACTAGTGTAATGTAGTTGTGGGAGCTTCCTTTCTTTTCCAAACCCACACACCTCTTTCAGTGGTTGATGTCGATGGGTTCATGAAGACTTCTTATACTTTGCGGGAAGAAGCATGTGACTCACCACTCAACCAATTGAGTGAGTCCCGGGTTTAAGAAGTACAGGGAAGACATGGCCCTAGATTTATGTGCTACAACAAAAATTTAAGAACTTATAAAGAAGTTGAGCTACAAGAAGGGAGGTAGGGAACAAACCATCACAGATATGGATGATCTAGAACTTAGGGTTGTATCCCGGATTGTGAGCATCAAATTGGGTGCGTTAGAGTGTTGGACATACATTAATATAAAAATATTTTTACATGGCCTACAAAATTTCAAAGAGAGCACATTACAATTTGGATCAGTTTGTTGCGAATGGGATTATTGAGGAGGTGAAGTAGTAGAATGAAGGAGTGAAGATTACATGGGGATATATTCTGATTTTGATTGTTCTTTAGGAAATTTGGGTACTAGACATGCCCAAGAAAAACACGTGGGTTTACCCACCAAGAACCCATGCTCCATTATGTAGTTTACAAGGTTTACATGTGATGAAAAAATTACAAACTCACACAAATCCTGAATTAGTAAGTGTTATGAAATACTACGTGAAACTTTTGAGAAAGAATGGTTCATTTCGAGAGAGCTTGACACAATAGTTTGAGATCAAGTGAATTTTGTAGTAATGCAACATTTCATACTTTCTCAGTTTCACATGGCTAAGGGAGACACGGGTCCGTGGTGGAAACTTTTTTTGAATTCTTAACAAAATACATGAAGTTATCCATCAATATATTGAAGGTATAAGGTATATTTAGACCTACATACATTGTGTGTAACCTACATATATGACTCGAGGTCCGCATACATGGAGGTTTTGGAGCTAGACCTATTGGATTTGCATCTATAGGTAAATTTGATAATTAAGGGACACATTAACAGACTATTTATATAGTTATGGCCCAAGACTCAAGGAGGAGTCAAAGTGGAGGTTATAGACTCCACCTTCCCATAACCTATGGGAATAGGGGTACCACCTATTCAAAAGGTGTGTGAAGAAGAGGTGTAGGAGGAAGAGGAAGGTGATGAATAACATAATAAGCTTTATACCACTCGTAATAGAAAGTATTATTCTCATAGGAGTAGCGGTGGGAGAACATGGACCTCTCGAAGGAAGCATCGAGAAATATAATAATAAGTGTTCTAAGGTATAGGTGGTCTCCATCTCGAGATAGAAAAAAGGTCTCAAGATATGGACTTTTCCACACTAAGGTATGAGTTGGAACATGAAACGCGAGAAGAAGGAGAAGTGAGCATGAGAGAAGGCAATAGAGTAGGGTTGTGAAAATAAGAAATAGCCTATGACAGAAGAAGAGACAAAGAAGAGCCTAGAAAAGGACAAGATATTGGGCTAATTAGAGGAGAAATGAGAAAAAGAGACATGTGACACTTTCTTCATGAAGCTAGATAATGTATTAGGGACTGGGATCAACACTCTTACCTTAAAGAAGAAGTAATAAAAATGAAGGTGTAAAGAAGATGGTGGATCCCAAGGTCACTATACATGGACTTCATGGATGACCCCATGAAAGTGTTACGTTCGCACTTCCAAATTACAATGCCTACAGGAAATTGCATTATTGGGATATCCTAGACAAGAATGGAGGAGTATCCGAATAAAGAAAATCTTATGTTGTAATTTACATACTCATTCAGAGGAGCTTGAATTTTAAGTAAGTGAACATGTAACTAAAACAATGATATTGTAGAAGCATCAAGGAAAGAGGTACAAGGCCATAGACCCAAACCACTTAACAAATGATCGGGAATGTAATGCCTTATAAATACAAACAAAGGAAGCATATGATAGAGCCAATTCACTCGTAAATAAAATTTTGGGACAATGCCCTTCCTTAGTGATCTAGGCTAGAATGGATTATAGAGATGAGATGTAATATCTATAGGATCTGGTAGGGATGTTCCTAGTTAACATCAAAAATCACATGGCATATGGAGGAGGAAATTGCAAAAGAAAAGGAGAATAATAAGGTTGCGGTGGAGGCCAAGATCAATGAGCTGGAGGACTTTCTCACCCATCACAAGGAGGCATACGTAAAGGTAGATGTCATCTACACCAAATGCCGAAGCATGAGCCCTTTGTAGTATTTAAGTCGGTGGATGAGGAAGAAAATTTGAAAATATATAAAAGAGAAGATCTCGAACCAGCAAAAACATGTGCGCACCTAGTTGATTACGTAAACTAAAGTGCAAAAATAAAAATTCAAGGTGAAGTGCGAGCAGATTGAACAAAAAACTAGTAAGTTCAAGAGTTAAATACTTTGGAACATATAGACATTATTGACAACATTTACACGCTTTGGAGGTGGTGATAAAGGAGATCAAAGGAAAATTTGAGGAGATTACTCCCACCAAGTACCACATATTGTAGAGGCTACATTGGGAAAGGATTTGAAAGAGTTGAAAGAGTGGAAGAGATTAGCAGATGGGGTAAATGTAGAGTTCATAGAAATATTCCAGTGCCTTAGGAAGTTTAGGTATGCAACTCATTTTAGAATTTTTGGAATTTTGTTCTTCTTATAAAATATTTGTACTTGGTGAACGAAGAATTACTCAAAGGCAGAAAAGTGAACCAATGTGGGGTAATTTTGGACACCTAAAAGATGCTAATTATAATAGAACAATGGTTTTTACATGCGAAGTTATGAGTGAAGGAACACATGAGACTAAGACAACCAACGCATGAAGGCTCATGCCCGGGCTAAACACATTCGAGACTTAGCCACATTTTGATAGAATTGGGAGATGAATGGTTGGAGTAGTGGCCAAGAAATGTTTTGAAGATAAGGTCGAGCATATAGACTTGGAGTTACAAGAAGATTCTATTTTGGGAAAGATCTCATGCAAAGGAAGATAAAGTGACATGCACAGTTTTAGGTTAATAATAGGATTAGAACTGGAGTTATTAATAGATAATCTATTATTAGTGAAGCTTGCATGCTTCTGTAGTTGACTTGTAATGCACACATAGCTATTTGTGGCATGCAGGATATTTTGAGGATGCATAGGTGGTGAAGGGAAAGTCCCCACCCTTATATATATACATATATGTATTGATTTGCATGGTTTCAAGGAGATTCTATTTTTATAAGGGTATACTTGTTGATTTACTTATGCACATGATCTTATGGAGTTACTATTGATGTATTCAACTATTGGTTTTGTTGTGGATTAATACAATGGATTGTTGTGGATGGATTCTTGTTATTGATGTTGTTGTTGATGGATCTTGTATGGTAAATCTAATCTTGATTATTGTTTAGTTCATTCTTGCATATGGTTATGATCTAAATATTTTATGATTTATCCTTGAATGGTTATTATGGATCTAGATTATATGTATTATCATGCTAACACCCTAACAAATTTGTTATAAAAGAGGAACTGGTACCCTTCAAGCACGCTTCGGGTGAGCACTCAAATTTGTCTCGTGATGTATGAGTGCACCTTGGGCTGTGAATGGTAAAATAAGGCTACATTTTGGTTCTATTTCCAAGACCTCTTTTCCAGTTGTTGCAAGGATGTTGCATGATGAAGACGTATTGGCTAACTTTGGCCAATACCGAGAGCTAGATAGAAATTTTAGAGGAAGATTTTTCTCACAGATATAACACTGAAACTGATTTTGATGCTTACACATGGGTTGAAGAACATATTTATCATAAAATATATGAGATGTTCTTTTACTATTTTCCTATAAAGTTGTATGAGTGACTAGTAGTATATGCATCAAAGAGAAATTAGAGGTATAAAACAATTATGTGGACACATGAGGATTGCTAGACTATATATGATGCTAATTTGACTTGGACATGCATTTTAGATCATTGGTGGTGTGGTTTTTGCATAATTACACTTAGGAATATGTTGTTTCAACCTATTCCTATCTAGAGGTTACTGATTTTCAGTTCTTACATGAACCCGTATGATCCTCTTTGCATGCTATCCCTTTAGCAATTAAGACCTTGATTGTAATTATGGATTTGGCAAAAAGAAATATGTATAGTTAAACCCCACCATGCATGGGGGTAGGCGAAGGTGTGGTGAAGGTGTTAGGATTATACTAGTTGTACAGAGATATAAAACATGAAATGAATAATGTAGAAAATGTAAAACAAACAAGAATGCAATAAAACAAAGACACAAATTCAATGTGGTTCACCCAAAATGGGATACGTCCACCAGAAACAGCCAATCCTTTTATTCATTCCAATTAAACTCTCTCTCACAGTGATGCCACTAATACAATGAGCCTCATACATAATGACCCTCTAAAGATATTTTTTTTTATCATTTTGGGGAAACATAGAAAACCACCCGTTAGATCTATGACCTAATAAGGAATGGTCCATATTTCACAATGCATAAATACATAAAAAGTGTGGCTTTCAGGATCTACCCCGAACCCCCACCGAGGGGGCATCCCTTGGACCACGCAAGGGGGTGAATCCCCCAACCCCCATCGCTATTAGACTCCGTAACCAACGAAGGATGGCGGACTTGGTGGAAGAAAGGAAGAGAGAAGAAAGGCGGATTAAGTATAATGAATTGTGAGAGAGGGAATTGATGAAGAGACGTGACATTGAGGAGTCTTTGGAGTTTCTTAGAGAGATAGCTTGGGAAGGATTTGGAGCTCAAGTGGAAGAAATGGATCTAGAGCATATGGTTCTCCCATCCTTAAGCAAGCGCGTAAAAGGTATGCTTTGGCTTCGATGAGAGTGTATCTAAGGAAGAATGATTAAGATCCGTGGGTGCACATATAATACCACTTGGTGACCTAACCCTTGTACTTGGTGTTCCATGATATTATTCCGTAAGTAGTTTGATCCCATCCATAAAAGCCCTGAATAATTCCCCAAGGACTAGCATATTCGGAGTTCAATATGTTTTTGTATTCCTACAAATATTTTTCTTTCAAGCCATACAATAACTAAAAATCTTGTCATAATTCCCAATAAAATATTAATTATGTCAATTACTGAAACAATTATTAAGAATCAAGCTGATTTAGGTGCCTCAGTAGTGACATGTAGCTTTCATTTTCATTTGAATACATGAATTTCTCATATGGCCACATAGTCTTCTTTGTTTGATGGTCCTATTGGAGGTATATTTTATAACACGTCTTTAGGGTAGAATATGGGTGCATAGAACATTGATAATACATCTAGAAGTAGCAAGAATTTACAGACTATGGGAGTTCAATTTTTTACAACTATTGGAACACAAGACAATACATAGTTGGTATAGGAAGTATGATCCGAACTAGACTTTTGTAGACTAAAATGCACTTTGCATTTCCATATCCCCGAGTTTTAATAGAAGAGGGTCAGCGCACTAAAGGAAATTAAATTGTCGGGCATGGCTAAGATTGTCAAGGAGTATGATGCCCATTTCAAAACCTTGTTATCAAAGTTATCTTATGATATTCACCCTAGCCAACATGCATAATGGTTTGTTGGCGGTTTGATCACACCTTTTAGAAGGGAGCTTTCACATAAGACATTTCCAAATCTATATGAGGTATTAGAGGAAGTTGTGTATGCTAAGGAATTTGGAAGCATAGAAAATAGAGTTAGACTATTCTTGGAAGTGCAGATTGCATCAATGGAAAAATAGTTGGAGAAATTATCACCAATTCAACTCATGAGATATGCAAAGTGGTAATTGGTGTATAGATTGCAATGTGGAAATATGTACTAAGGATAGTTTTCCTTGTAAATTTGTGTGCGCCATTATAATGGATTGTGAAATTTGTCACTTGGATCATGATTTAAGTTGGTGCACTTTTCACGCAAAGACACGATCGGGAAGAATTTGTCTTGTTACTATAAGATTTTCAATTCCCACACTCATGATATGGAGAATCGTAGATTGATTGATCAGATTCATGAGGTTATTGAAACTAGGGTTTGAAATACCAATGTTGTAATTAATTCCAAGGAACAAGGTGATAATCATAATCAGTTATTTTGGCATTTCTTGTTTTAATCAATTATTTTTAAATGCAAAAGAATTTTTTTACAAATCTGGTTTATTAAGCATGTCAAGGCCTCCCTTCCTTCATGGTTTTTCTTCAATCCTTACACATTCGATATTTTATTGCATTATTTTGTGCATCTTCTCGGGTTATCCGGTATTTCCCTTAGCCTTGACTAGGTTTTTTTGTGCTTGGGTTTGTTTTTATTACTTCCTTACTAGATCAAGCTGATTTTTTATTTATGCATTTGGGTTTACTTTTGTAAAAAAATTTCCTTGAGCTTCAATAGTCTATTTTTTACATTGTTGTCTTTTTGCCTCGCTCCATGTGTTTTTTATCTTTTTTTCATCAAGATGTTTGGTTTTTGGTTTTGAATCTATCTATCTTTCGTTGCTTTGGGTGGCTTGTTCGGGGTTTTTAATACTTTTTTCTTTTCCGGGTCATTTTTCCCCTCATTGTGTTCTCTATGCCTTTATGCGTGAGTTAAGTTTTGTCTTGGGAAATTTGGTCGAGCTCTCTGAACATACAAGTTATTACGTTTGTTGTTCTTTTTGAGTTCTATGCATGCGAATTTTGGATGTGGTTTTAATTTATTATTTTCTTACATGTCTTCTCCGTGGTGTTTTCTTTGCATTCATGCTTTCTTTTTCCATTGAACATTGCAAAAAAACCCAAATTGATTTTTCTTTGCTCATACCAAGCCCGACCTATGTTCTCATTAGCTCCTTATATATTCTTTGATTCGTTCTTTGATGTGAGTTATGTTTTTTTGTTTTCATTGGGTCGTGTGAGTTTTGTTCGCTGCATCAACTATCGATATTTCCCTCATTACAAGTGTTCTCTACCCTCTTCTAGTGTTGACATTTTTTCCACCTCATGTGAAAAGATCAACTCAAAAATTTTAAGTTTCTCGATTGGTTAGGTTACAAGCTTGCCTATGTTTAGGGCATCCATCTCAAATAAGGATACAATTTTTAGTTGTTTAGTTTTGGACACTCTTGGGATCCACATTTCAATCAAATAAGCAACTCAAATAGGTATAAAATGTCATGCCTCATAGATGCATCCATTCCAATTTGTTACCTTCAACAAAATTGTGCAATAGCCATAAACTACCATTGAAGGCCCCGAGGAAGGCATGAAGGGAAACATGTATCGAGACATGATGTTACTCAAGTGTAAACAAGTCGCAAGTTTGATGGACATGGCATAGAATAAAATTTATTCATCCAATGAACACTAAAAGGTACTTTTTTAAAATTTATTTCCTTTATTAGGTGAATTATTTAAGTGTTTTGAGTTGTATAAGTTCATTTATCATCCTTATAAATGAAGAAAGTATAGAAAAGAAAGGCAAGCATCTCATTACATGAAAATAGTTCATTTATTCATGAGGAATAATAGTACAGTCAACTCACACAAGCCATGGGAATAACTCTGAACACAAGTGCCTAAAATAAAATGCATGTTTGTAATGATATGAGTAAAAGCGAAAGGGAGATCCATCATTCCCTATTTATATGGATTTTCCCAGGTTGATCTTCATTTTCCTTTCAAGTTCTCCTCTTCATCTTCAACAAGTACCCGAAAGAAGGAATAAAAATAGATGTTAGAGCTCCTTATTTCCATGAATATTGTACTCAATGTTTTAAATGGATAGAATTTCTTAACAAACATACTTGAAATTATAGACAATACAAAATAATATACATCTATTGTCATCCAACTAAAAGTTTAGGTACAAAAAGTACAATCATGTTAAAGGGGATCAAGGGTGGAAATTCAACTAAAAGAGATTTTCTCATACATTCACAGTGAATAGAAAAGGAAAAGTAATGCAACATTCTTAGTCAAATAGAGTTGAACATAAATGACACATTCAATGCTCTCAAACCATTCCAGATTTTATAGCTGAAAGGAAGAATGACAGGATACAAAGTTTTGATACAAGATCTACATGGTAGCTAGTTCAGAAAAAGTATAATTGTGGGTTTCTAGACAACCATCCATTAATACTTTGAAAAAGTAATCCACACACTTTGAATGCCCATATCAAAGTACAAGAAGTGAAGAATGCATCAATTAATATCAAAAATTCAAAATCTATAAGCTTGCAAGCATATGAAAACTTTCTAACATGTTGTAGTCAACTTCAAAGCCAACTTGAATGAATGCGAGAATATAGTTGTTGCATGAATATCATAAGTAGAAAGGAGCTTCGTAAGCCCAGCTACAGGTCTATATCCCAACAAAGGAGAAGAATGATGATATGAAGTGTAGAAAATTAGAAATAGGAATGCACAAAAACTATAGTCAACTATCAACTGAAGTAAATACATATTTCTATAAGTGTAATAGGAAAATGCTACCATCACCTACATTGAAAAAATGGATATTTTTACTAATTCTCATCAATAAATAAACAATCAAATGTTTATGCGAGTAATAGATTTATATGAACAATTCATCAACAATAAAATGCAGATTGCTAGATGGTATGAAAAACTTAGTGGAAGCCATTAGGGAGATTTGAAAGCTTAAAATAAATAATGCATGACATTCTGGACCATAAACTTCTATTGTTTTTCATCATGACATAAAGGAAGTTCAGAAATATCAAAATTTAGTCAAATCCTCCAAGTTTTTAGAGGATACAATTTAAGCGATACCATCACCAAATGAAGGACTCTATTGATCAAACTCATAATACAATTCCCAACATCCATGTCATCAAAGGAATACAAGCTATGGATTTTGAATCAAAAGGAAAGCATGGTTTAAGTTACAAGCATGTTGTTTTCAAGATCCAACAATCCATCAAGTCTTCACCTAAGAGATTTCAAAGAAAAAATACACATTTCCAACTATAAATGGGAATCATATAACAGAACAACAAAAGAAAATATTTTCAATCAATGTCATCAAGTGCCAAAAGGATATTTTTATTATTGTAGCTAAATTATCCAAAGCATCAAGTGAGCCCTACTAAAATTCCATATATAGAACAATGCCATTGTGTACACATTTTCATTGTAGGAAGAATACAAGTTTCTTTTCACAAGTTTATAAAGAAAATATTCTCAAGGAATTAGGGTATAGTTGTCCATCAACATAACAACCACCAACTGAAATGACTTGGTATCAAAATATCTAAGTAGGGTGAAGCTTTCAATTAATCACAACAAAAAGAAGGTGAATTAATTTTGAAAGATATTGAAATACATTGCATCAAAGGGGAAAATGAAAAATGACAACAGATCTTAGTCCAAAAATTTAGAGCAATGATACAGATCTCTACATTCCATGTCTAAAGCATTCAAGATATAAACAATTCATAGCTATGATTTCAGGACTGATTTTAGTATAGTCATAAGTTTTCAAATATATCACAACTTCTAAAAATATTCCTTCTTACAGTTATATGTAAGAACACGGTCCATAGGAAAATGATCGAACGAGTGTCAAAATATCATAAAGAAGCACTAGTTTTAGTAGTTAAAAGTGCTAATCAGGGACACTTGCATCAAGTTTATCAAATAAAAATCTTCATAAAAGAAATAGGTTTCCATATGGAGAAACCAAATAACCATGCAGCTCATAATATTTTGATGCTTAAATACTTTCAACTATTTCCAGCTTAGTTTCAAATTCACAAAAAAATTAGATGGTGACTAAACCATATTTTATTGCAATTGGATTACAAGTTAGAGCCAATAGTTATAACCAGAAAATTACAATCAATGTACATTTCAACTCAAATCCGTGTCATGAAAAGAGTACAAATAATAAGAGAAATCACGTTTGAAACCACCAAACTAGCGGTTTCTAAAAACAAATGCCAAGCCCAAGGTGTTTATAAACAACAAAATGATGTAGATCATGAAAAATAATGAGCTCATTGTAGTTTTTGAAACTAAGAGCAGAGAGAAATAACTCAAGAAAAGGAGATCAAGGGTTGAACAAGAGGGCATATCATAAAATCAATAAATCATGGCCAAACCATAAAATACAGCCCAAATATATCAGCCCAAAATGAGTTCATAATAGATTATGAAAGCACCTTGAGCCAGTTCAAAATGATTGAAACCCATCACATATCTAAGGATGCTCGAGCCGTATGATGGGTAAAACTAGAAAAATCTATTTCAGTGTAAAACCCTCACCAAACGGAGAATGTGAAGAGTCGAGTCAAAACAAAGGTAACCCCAACTCGTGGAGAGTAATGCAAAAGGAAATACCATGTTGGAACATAATGATTAAGTGGTATGGCCAACCCTTAATGTATATGGGTTCATCACTAATATATAGGTTAATATTTAATAATATGAAATATTTATATTTCTATTATTAAATATGCTAACCTAGGTATATACTTTTAGGTTAAATATTTATATCATGAAATGATTATATTTATAATATTAAATATTATTAACCTAGGTGTATGTGTCAACCATTTTAGGTTGAAAAGGTGGGTCAGAGACATACCCGATCTATTTTACCACTTTCTTTACATTTTCGAGTGTCAAAACAGATAAGGGTAATGGGTTAGGAGAACTACATGTTAAATGGGTTAGTTGGAGGTTGATGTACGCATTCTCGAATTCTTGACCCAATGTTGATTGTGAAAGATTCCTTTTGGCTAGGAGGAACTACCTGTAATAGAAAATAAGACCACAAAAGAGAATTTAAATGATATATGACAATGGATTGCCTAGCGTATGCTAGTTCGGGAAGTGTGATACTTCCTAGATGGTTGTCAATCCACTTGTTTTAAAACAAATTAATGCAAGAAATAAGTAAAGTCCTACTATAGTTGATATGATTTAGGTATCTCATTCAAGTACAATAAGAAAATCCAATCACAACAGGCTAGGCTATAGTTGGATCTAAAGGATGAGGTGACTATCAAGGTACTGGGACTGGTCAGGGTCTGATTCTAGGTTGTTTAGGTCAATTGGTAGGAGGTTGTTTGGCTCTATTCTTGGGCAGGGTATAAAAATAGAGACCGACGTCGGTCTTGTATGACCAAAGACGATTTATACTGAATCGACGATAGTTATGGGTAACTAGTGTCGGTAAGATCGGGTGTATGAAACTCAAAGAGATCTTATTGCAAGGTTTGATCTAGGGATTTGATAGAGATGGTAGGGTGGATAAGGAGGTTTATAGAAGTCTCAGGTGTATTCAGGGATGAACAACAGGTGAGGATGGGTGATTTGGTGGTGTGGGTAAGGAAATGGTTGGGTTACAGGTTGGTAAGGGATAGAAGAATGAGCATGCAAAGTGTAGATTAATAACAGGAGTAACAAAAGCTACTAACTGAAATAACAATGTTGGTTAGGGATACACTTACTATGATGTAGACTGGATGGCTGAATGGTAATGGTAGTTGATCAGAAGGATGGTATTTGGTACCATAGCAGTGAATCCTAGAATGCTTCCGTGAGTGTAATGCTTCTGGATTTTTCCTGGTGTTGGCTGTGAATGTTTGGATGCATGAAAGGATGTTGGTTCTGCTTGCATGTAGCTCTGATCTCATTCTCATGCTCTCAAAATGTGCCAACTTGAAAAATTAAGGTTGTTAAGGTGAATAAATGGTAACCATTTGGTAGTTACGGGTTGACTGCATTGGTTTAGGATGACCGACGATTAAGGTGGAATTCCCTATGTTTACTAAATTTGGTAGATCTCACCTCTTTTTGCTCAAGTGCGTTCCTTTCTTTTTAGATGTATAACGGACACTCCATTTTTATAAGCACGAAGGTGGTTAGAGGGATGGTAGGCATTGATTTTTAGGGTTAACTAAGTCTTATTTAGTTATGGAAACATGCCAAGAATAGGTGTAAGGTGAGGTGGCTAGGTGAGGTGTCTACATGAGGTAAAAATTATCTTAATTAGAATAATTAAGTAATGTATATTGTGAGGATGGGTATTAATTTAAGTAAGTTAATTAAACTAATATTAATATGGGGTTAAAGGGGCCATGGTTAGGTAAATATGTTTGAATTGGTTATTCGACGGGGGTAAGGGGAGTGTGACCCAATTTTGGTGTCTACATGATCACCTTATACAAATAGGACTTTAGGTCCTCATTTGATATTTTTGAGAAGTATCTCAAAGGTGTGAAAATCAAGTGATTTGGTTCTACCCTTGGTAAATAGAGTTTAAAAGGAGGAGGTGATCTTCTTTGGATGTAAAATAAGTTCTCTCGAAGTAAAGGTTATTTTCAAAGTGGTTTTTTCCTATTGGGTTTTTCCACTATAAATATTGTGTCACCTGTGTTATTTATTTCATGTAAGTATTTCTTTATTTACTTATGTTATGATGTAATCTTTATTTAAATATTTATTGTAACATTATATAATATGTAAGTTGATTAAATCTGTATTTATTAGAATCCTCAAATTCTAACATGGTAATAGAGCGAGGTAAATTAAATAAATTAAGATCAAATGTTTTATATTTTATTTATTTAATTTATACGGGTTTTTTCAACCAACCCAAAAGGGTATTTAAAAGTATTTGATCCCCTTCTTTTTCCCCAATTTATTTTGGCACTACATTTGTGCAATTAAACTCTTGTAAAAATTTTAGGGTTTTTCAATTTTAAATCCCTAATTTTTTGGGGAAGATGTAATATGATATGATTCTTACTTTCATTTATATTTTGTAAATTATATGGAATTAATGTTTGTTTGGAGATTGATGTGTGCATAGGTGAAAGGGGCTTCAAATATTTACCTGTGTGAAAATCACATACAGAAAAGGAAAGGATTTATTACTATATGAAATAATTTTCATGTTTTCTATAATTTCAAATGTTTGTAGGTTAAATATTTTGGAAGGTAAATTCATACCCGTGTTCTTTGGACCCCTCTAAAATAATTTGATTTGAAAAACTATAGTTTATAGTTAATCTATAACTATATTTTTTAAATTTAAAAATATATAGAATAAGGTTTATATAATAACTTATATAAACATCATATTAAAATTTATATAATTTGAAAACTATATATTTTATATAGTTCTTATACTATAGTTTATAACTACCCCATTCGTATGGGCTCCGTAAAAAAATGTTTTGAACATACCTAAACTATAAAACATTTTTTTAATCTTAATGCCCGATGTGGTGAATGGTGGATAGTTGAAGGTTGGTGGCATTGGTAATCAATATTACTAAGTTTAATTCTATACTTGTTCATTAGAAAAACAAAACAAAAAATGGACATCTAAATTGTAAAAGTACTTCAACTCTAAAGTGGCCCCATTATTTTTCTAAGTGAGATATAAAAAAATTAAACTTAAAACCTAAGTAGTTTTTAAAATCATATGGAATTTTCTTAGGTTTTTCACGTGGCATTGGTAAGTATGACATGTTTAATTAAAAAAACTAATATCCTAACTTATGTTTCCAAATTATCATGCCATATTAATGTGGGCCGCCTTGGCATAGTTTATGTTTATAAAAACCTAAAATAATAATTACATACCAAGTGACCGATGTTTTTTATTTGGTCATTGTGTTTTTTATAGAAAAATACTATAGTTTATACTTATTATGAACTATATGTTGTTATTTATTTACATCCTATAAACTATATACCTCTTTTTTAACAAAGAGTGTATATTTTTATATTAAAAATTAAAATAGGCTATTATAATGTATTCACATATAACCTCCTAATATTATACGAAGAAGAAATTTTGGAATTTCACATTCGAAATACATAACAAGTTTTGGCTTCATTAAATTTGATGGTCAAATGACTTGTCATGTAGACCAAGTATAAGACAATATGACGGTCATTTAGATGTAAAATTTAAGCTCATAGGTTCCAGAAACTTTCATTGTGTTAAAATTGATGGTTAAATGACTGTTATGACAAACCAAAAATAAGCCATTATGATGGTCATTTAGACATCAAATTTAAGCTAGCTGGATCTTTGTCTACATTAATTTATTTCAAAAATTTGAAGTTGTTATGCATTCTTAGGGGTCTCTTCTTCACTTCTATATGGTTAGAAATATTATTTATATAAATTTAGGGTATAAGGTAGAGCCTTTTATATTGTGGGTTATTATTTTGATCATGGGTATTTCACTTGATTCTAGATTGTTTCTTCAAATGTTGATTTAAACAAATAAGAGTAAAAGGCTAAGAGGAATACCTGTTAAGATGTTGGTTGTAGATTTTTGCGCGCGTATGATTTCTTGATCCATAGATGATCGTGAGAGCTTCTGTTTTTCTTGGAGGAACTACCTTAAATGGAAAATAAGACCACCAAATAACATTAAGCATTATATGCGGTGGACTACCTAGCATATGCTAGATCCAGAAGTGTGATACTTCCTGCAGACAACTGTCAATCCACCTTTTTAAAATAGCTTAATGTTAACAATAAAGGAAATCCTACGTAGTTAAAAATATTAGGTATCTTATTCATCTACAATAAGCAAACTCATTCACAATAGGCTAAGCTATGATTGAATTTGAAGGTCAAGGTCACTTTCGTGGTAATCTGATGCTGGTCAGGGTAAGGTTCTAGGTTGTTTTGGGTATTGGGTAGAGGTTTTAAGCTTTATTTTTAGTTTTTGGTAAAAAAATAGAAACCGATGTCGATCTGGTATGACCGATGTCGGTTTAGGTTAACTCGACGGTGGTGTGGGTAGTCGGTGTCGGTATGGTCGAGGTACAGAAACTCAATAAAAACTTGAGATGAGGGTAGATTTGAGGGTAGATGAAAATGGAAGGAAATGGCATGGTTTGTGTGGGTCTCGGTATGCATAGGAATGATTAAAATCTAGGAATGTGAAGTTCAAGGGTGTGGGTGAAGGTATGGTCAAGTTTACATAGAGGTAAATAGTGGTGGAATGGAAATGGGAGCATAAACTAATAACAAGTAAAAGAATCTACTAAATGATAAATGAACAAGTGTTGGTTAACAAAGCACTTACTATTTATATGAGCTTGATGTCTGGTTGGAAATGGTGGGTGTTCAAATGGAAGAAACTTGATGTGGTGTTGAACTTTCCTGATGCTCCCGTGAAGGTAGATGGCTCTGTGGATGCTTCGATGTTGGATATGGGTGCTCTAATACATGTGTGAATGCTGGTTCTACTTGCATGTAGCTTTGGTTTCATCTCTTGCTCTCAAAAGATGTGTCAACCTCCCGTAAATGTGCCAACCTAAAAATAAGGTTGTTTTGGGGGTTAAATGGTAACCGATGATGGTTCCAAGTTAACCTTTGGTAGTTTAGGGTAACAAATGTTGGTTAGGGTGGGATTTCCTAGGTTTACTAAACTAGGAAAATCCCCTTGATTTTCCGATATTTCATTCGTTTGCTCCATGGATTAGAATGGAAGCTTCCTTTCTAATAGACAAGAATGTGGTTAAAGGGAATGTAGGATTTTATTTCTGGGTTTGGGTAGGTATTAGTTAGTTATGGAAACATACTAAGAATAGGTCTTAGGGTGAGGTTGCTAGATGAGGTGTATAGGTGAGGTGGATGTATGGGCATTATCTCAATTACGATATTTAAATAATAAATATTGTGAGATAATGAATTAAATTAATTAAATTAATATTAGAGTGGGGTGAAAGGGGCCATGGTTAGGTGAATGTGTTCAAGGTGTTTATTTGATGAGGGACCAAGGGAGTGTGACCCAATTTTTGTGTCTATATTTTGCCCCTTTTTGTTTCATAGCTTGTATTGGTAAGAGACGCTGATAAAAATAAGATGTGGTTGCCCCATGTGTGGGGTGAAGGTGATCCCCTCAAACTAGGAACCGATGAGGCGTAATGAAGAATCGGACTGGTTTGATAAAAGGTGAATGTGATAAAGAGGAAGGTGGGTAACGGGGAAAAAGGAAAAAAAGTCTACTTGGGTAATCTAGGTAATGGGTTAGGGTCAAAGGTAGTAACGGTCAAACGTACACACACATATAAACTACAGGATGGTACCAGGTTGAAGACCAGAAAACTCTACATTGTCTAAGGTTGATAGGTTTATCCAAAGAAGGTTGAATCGAGTCCAGTATCCAAGGTATAGGATATGGTTAGGAAATACGACACGAGTCGGTGTAGTAATGTTTAGGTATGTTCTGCTACACCCAAGGGTTGGGTCAGGATAAACGGTCATGACAAGAGGAAAGGTAAGGTCAGTATGTCCATTAACACAGGTAACAATGTCACAAGGTATAACAAACACACGAGGTCACAAGTCACTAGCGATGTTCTAGGTCCAAGTATCTAGGTCACGACATGGGTAGGGATGAGGTATGGGTAAAATAACAAGTCCCCTGAATGACGATGAGGTGAAGGGGTAAATGATAAGGTCAAGAGGGTCAAGTGAAGTGGCCAAGTGAGGTGTGGGTAAGATAAAAAGGATTTAGGTCAAAAATTGGGGGTAGGGCGCGAGAAAAAAATACTAAGCGGGAAACCGATGACGGTTGAAAGGAACCGCGCCACTCAAGTCCGGGACTGACCATGGTAAGCTAGGGCACAAGACTAATGTCGATTAAAATAAAACCGTTGTTAGTAAAGTGAGGTAGGTTATAAAAAGAACAAGTGTTGTATTTTTCAAATCATTTGTCTTTTAACAAATTGGGGAAAATGACAAGAGAGAGAGAGAGAGAGGAAAAGGTGGAAAGTCACAGAGGGAGACTAAGGATTGAGTTGGCGAGCCACATGGTATGTGATAGTTGGTCGATAGGTGGATCCACGAGTTGGGTGGGATTGATTTGATTTGATTGATTGATTGGATAGTGAGAGGTCATTTGGTGATGGTAGAGGCATGAGAGGGATCCGGGGACCTCAAGTGTAATGGCCGGAGGTGCCACCATGCGAGATGGCGGCACGATGAGGTAATATTCAATCGTATGCTTTTTTTTGTTTATTAGAGTGAATTAGAGGTCGGTGGGTGAAAATGGGTTTTGGGGAAATGAATTTTAAATTATGGGAGGGAAATCAATTAGAATAGGAATGGGGATGGAGGGGATTGGGTGAAGAAGGGGTGCGAGAAGGGTATAGGGGAATTTGGGTAGGATTGGGTGGGTAGAAGGGAGCAAGAAAGAGGTTTTGAGGAAAAATGGGGGTTTGGGCGTCACGGTTTTGCAAAGATAGAGATCAGCATCGGTTGAAGGTTAGCCGATGTCAATGTTAGCTCACCGGTATCGGTCACGAAGTAGGTGACCGATGTCGGTTGAAGAGGGACCGGGGTTGGTTAGGGGTAATTAGGTACTGGTCATGGTTTGGGGAAAAAGGGGTCAAAAGGTGTCGAGGTTGTGTGGGTGAGGTAAGTAGGGTAAGAGAAGTGGTTTGGGTGAAAATCATGACATAGGTAAGGGGTAAAAATAGGTAAGGGTGGAGTTGTTAGGGAAAAATGTATAGATGTGTGGGAAAATAGGTAAGGTTGGGGAGTGGGTCAAAATGGAAGTAGGTGAGGGGTCGGGGTGTGTGTAAATAGGTAAGGTGATATTGGGTTGGGTAGGTTAGGTTAGTTGGTTAGGGTTGGTTTGGGGTGGAGGGTAGGCCATGGAATAAATGGGTAAGTAGCGAAGTAAAAGAGGTAGGGTAATGGGAATGGGTATGGGTGAATGTAAATATGGTCATGTTCTAATAATGTGATTGTTTTGTTGGATGCAGGTGAGAGATCATTTAAGGATGCGAGAAAAGGTACCACCTCTTCTCGTGACAGTTTGTGGGGTAGCGATAGTCAAGGAGTGGAGACATGTCACATATGTTGGCCTGAGTGGGGTCAAGCGTTCTTGGTATGTAGTCCGACACCAAGTCTCGATGGTCTCTCTCATCGATAGATGGGATTCCATGACCAACATATTCCACCTACTGACGAGGGAGATGACAGTCACCTTGGAGGATGTGTACACAATCCTTTGGTTACCCATATTGGTGATACAAGTATAATCAATCTCCTCGAGGTTTCTAAGGAGTTGATGCTGAAAGTTTTTGTGAGGGATGTGGAGAAGACATTCCACAACACCAGTCTGAGCTATGTAGAGATGTATCTAGCCCGTCAAAAGGAGACAAGGCTAGTAGTATTACTAATGGAGGTAGTCTGTTTTTTTGCACTGCTAGATGCAGAGGGTGGGAGATTCCCACGATCACTAATGGGGGTTCTTGCATGATATGGTGATAAAACAGACTTGTTTTGTATGGGCACCAACATTCCTAGTGTAACTATACAAGGAGCTATGGGCATATGGGTAACTTCAGAGGTTTAGTTTGTGTTGTCCTTTCCTATTACATTGTTGGGCTTATGAGCACATTGTGTGTGTGTGCCCAGTTGGGATTCCTCAAGCTAACGCATTTGAGCCAGGTTTGTTAGAGTGGGCTACAGGTGATGGGTGCCAGTTATTGGAGAGTGTCAAACAGGTAGGGTTACACATGATGTAGCCTATTACAGTGGTTACTAGAGGGATTGTCTGGCATGGACATTATTTGGAGACCATATGTGGGCTATCCCTCATATAGAAAAATGGCTGATGAGTTAGATGGTTTACGAGATATTAGATGGATTAAGGGGCTTTGTGTAGGGAGCACGAGATGATCCTAGTTAAAAAGATCGACGACACTTTGGGCTGCCACAGGATATACCCCCACCATTCCCATAGTACAAGAGAGATGATGTGGAGAGTCCACTATCACTTCCACAACCGACAGTACCTACCAGGTAGGAGGAGCAGGTTGTAGGACTGGCGGATTGATGATGTCGTAGTGATAGATAGATACATGCAGTACCTCCCGTGCTAGGGCAGCCGATTTAACCACCATCACTATGCAGAGAGATGCCCTACAGAGGTAGGTAGTGACCCTGATTACACATTTGGTGATGGTACAGGGGTAGTTAGTAGCTTCGGAGGTAGTGGTGGCCACGTTGCATGTACAAGTGGCTAGTTTGACAGTGCCTAGATGGCCTACGATGGAGATGTAGAGGGTGATGATGAGTAGGTAGCCACCCTAAAGGTGCAGGTTACAGGTTTACATGGCTAGTTGGCCACTACACAGGTGCAAATTCAGGTACTATAGGCTCGGGAACAAGCACAAAGTGTAAGGTCGATTGCACCTCTATGGGCACCGAGACAGGGTCCCACAGATGTACAGTGGGTGAGGCTGATGGGGCCACCATAGATGGTACCCATATCTAGGATACAGGATGCCTTATGGGAGGCTAGATATTATCGAGATCGATTGATGGTGGCCGAGATAGATTTTATATCTTATGGAGAGTATAGGGTATAAGCGAGGCCTCGAGTGAGAGGACTAGATCCTGACTCACAACATGGAGAGCACATGGGGACATCGAGCCTCGAGACAAGATTAGGGTGAGCCCACCATTTTATGGAGGCCATCTCTAGGTGATGTACTAGCGAGGACCCAGGACCCGACCCATAGTGGTGGTGAGATGTTATCGAGCCGCCGAGGCAGGAGAGGAGGAGAGACAAGAGAAACGATATGGAGGATATCTAGCAAGATGATGCCTCGATGCATATCCCTTGGTTTTTATGTATTATAGTCATTTTTAATATATACTATCCTACGTGGCAAAGAGAGTAAGGATGTATGAGAGTTTTGTATATTTTTTATTATACACATCGGTTTGCGTGTCGAAGATTGTTGAGATTATGTATATGGAAACACATGTTTGGATATTTTTATTTATAGAGATGATGATGATTATGGTCATGATGTATTTGTGTTGATAAAATTTTCATTATTATGCATAGATGGATTCATGATAGGTGTGTTAGGCATGATGGAGTCAGGTTGTGGTTTAGGCATGGATCAAGTCAAGTTATAGGCATGGTTGAGTTAGGTTATAGGCATGGTTGAGTCAGGTTGTAGGCATGGTTGAGTTATGTTTTAGGCATGGATTGAGTCAGGTCATAGGCATGGTTGAGTTAGGTTTTAGGCATGGTGGAGTCTAAATTGGTTGAGGTTGTAATTCATTAATTTGTGTAATGAATGATGATATGGGTCATGTTTAAGATGTTTTATAGTACATGCATGATAGTGGTAAAGAACTGGTAGACATAATGAATGTATGTTTGAGGATAAAAAAGGTGGATTTTTTTTTTTTTGTTTTTAATTTCTAATTATTGATATAAAAAGGAAACTAACTAGGGTATAATGTGATTTAGAAAAATAAAAGATGATTTGGTTAGGGTAGAGAGTGGTTGAGCTAACCTCCAAGGGCCCCATGCCCTCGGAGTGTTGCATACATAGCCCCAGTGAAAAGGGACCTCGGACAATGTACTTCTCCCATAAGCTAGGGAAGAATGTAAGGAGGTATGAGTATGGGTTGGTAGGTTTTAGCCATGATTGAGTTTAGGTTTGTTAGGTATGGGTAAATTTTGGGCACATTGGTATAGGTGATTTTGAGTTGATTGTGGTGAAGGAGGTGAAATTACCAAAAATAAGCATCGAGGATCGAGTCCTGTATAAGGTAATCAATACGTAATGAAGAAGGTTTAAAAGATAAGAGGAGGCAAGAAAGCCACCTGATTGGTAAGGATCATAATGAGTGGATCATACCTTAGATGGGCTGATGAACGTAAGACCCTAAAGACATTGCAGATTGATTATTCTAAAGGTGAAAAGTAGTCACATGATCACCGAGATGTTCTGGATCCAGTGGGTCCCTTGAGGAAGTTTGAAATGAAAGTGTGAATGGTGAGAAGGTGAAAAGTGGTTAGTTTATATGGTATGTGGTAGCATGCATTTTTGGCAAGAGATCCAAGATCACAATGGGCAAGTCCATGACAAAAAAGTTTTTTGTTTGACTTATATTTGAGATAGACTAATCGATGCGGGAAGTCTATATGGGATGAGGAAATTAACTCCTTGAGGTCTTCATGAAGCTGATCGATGCGGGAAGCTTTGGATTCTCTCTTTTTTAAAAGAGATTTACATAGTTGTCCTTTGAGGGAGTAGTCTATTTATAGCAGCGATGTAGAGAGAAAGATGTCCTTTTGAGGGAGTCATCTTTTTATTGGAAGTTTGACTCAAGGAGTTGGATCCCATGTGAGGGATTTTAAGTCATGGACAAGACTAAGGTGAAGAATTGGATTCTTTTTCAGAAATCAAGGTGAAACGACCATGGGATATCATCTAACAGTGAGACAAAAATTGTCCATGAGACTCATGCCATGTGCAGTCCGTGGTACACATATTTAAGAGAAGATAAAAAAATTACGGATACACACATGATTCTTATTTAATTGTTTGGGGTGACATAGTGAAAGGAGGGAAGAAAAAAATGCTCAAGGGATGAGCATGGAAAGAGGCGAAGTTGAGGTAGGACTGAAAGTCAATAGTAGAATGGTCGATGATGTAAGGCAATGAGGCGTTCGTGTTCAGGTTTACCATCGAGTGAAGATAAACGATAAGCACCTGATCCATAAGTATGAGTCATGATGTATGGTCCAAGCCAATTAGGAGTAATTTTATCCCGTTTACTTTTTTCTACTTTAATTACGTGTTGATTTTCTTTCGAACAAGGTCACCAACGTAGAAGGTTCATTCATGGATTCATTTGTTATAGGCACATTTGATACATTTTTGGTAAACTTAAAGATGGTCAAGAGCATTAAGACAACGTTCATCTAATAACTCGAGTTATGCTAAATGGTCATGACAAAAGTCTTCATCATTGAGCATGTCATGAAGAGAAATACGGAGTGAGGGAATTTGGACTTGAAGAGGAAGAACAACCTTTGTACCGTAGACCAAAGAAAAAGGTGTGGCAGTAGTGGAAGTGTGAATACTAGTGCGGTATGCCCACAAGGTGAAAGGAATGTGCATATGTAGTCCTTCCCAAGATCGTTAGAATTTTGTTCGAGGTTTTATTTGTGGATTCAACTTGGCCATTGGTTTGTGGGTAATAAGGTGATGAGAAACTTAGCTAAATGTGTGCATGTATACTTTGCTTAATGCTAAATCAAATGAAACAAGAACTACCACCTAAAATAGTTCTACAATTTAGCTAAAACAAAGCATAAACACCATCATGATAAGAATTAAACAAGGGTTAGATGCTAGCATTCATTAATACAAACTTTGAAACTAACAATGCTAAATATCTAAACTCCTCTATTCTCTAACAACAAATAAATGAATGGACCTAAGTAAGCTCCATGGCTATCAAAATAGTTGTCCTTAATGTTCCAAGAACCTAGGAATGGGGCTAATCAAAGTTGGGCTACAAGACCCTTTTGACACCTCCCATATGACCCAAGCACTTTAAGAAAGAGGCTTAACTCTTCAAGATGATGAACTCTCAAAAGGGCAAGGTGCAAGCTCTTAGTCTCTTTGCTATATGCTTTGCATTTGCTCTCTTAGAAAGTTTAGGTGTAAGTAAAAAGGTAGGTGGAGGGCTCTTTATATAGCCCAAAGGATAAAGGATTCAACACATTCTCATGAATGTGGGATAAAGGTAAAACATGATTAGGAATGGATAAGGTTGCTTTATTAAAGGTAACCTTACTTTAGAAGGGTTTAATACATGTTTAGCAAGTCATGGGAGTTGGGGGTATTTTAATTAATCAAAGGTGATTAACTAATAGGTAGGTGTAAGCTTATAGAAGCCAATTAGAGGAATATTAGTGCGATTTAGGCTATTATAAGGGGATTAAATCAATTAAATATTGATTTATTGGTTAAATGGAAGGGAAAGCTAATTAATTAATAATAATTAATTAGTCTAGGTACAATGGGTGATTTGTTGGATAAGCAACTTAATTAATTAGCTTAGTGTAATTAATTAATGATGATATGAGGGAAAATGAGTGCTTTTGATGATATGTCGTTGATTTACGAGAAAGGGGATAATTAGCACAATTTAAGTATTTAAATTGCTTGGGCGTAATTATAGGTGTCTACATTTACCCCTCTTTGGGGTGGCGTAAGTGATGCCACTTCAAAGATAGTAGACGAAGAGATTTTGAAGGGATAGAAGAAAAATTAGTAGGAGGGAGAGATGCCCCCTCAAGTGTTGATGGGGTGATGAAGGAAGTCGATCGACGATCGAAAATTATGAGAAGTAGGCGCGGCAGAAGAATGGGGATGAGGCGGGATGCCCCAAGGAGAGGGAGAATTAGGGGTGAACGAGAAGTCGTGTAGAAGAAATATGGATGAGGGGAGAGAAGAGCTTAACCTCTAGCCGCTTATTTGTTTGGAAAAATTTGATGTCATCATATTGCCATAGGAACTACATCATCGATCCTTATGAAAAATATAAGCATACGAAAAAGGTAGAATGACATGAAAAGCCATACTATGAACAATTGTCCATTGCTGAAAGTACCAACTCCACGCAACATACAATAATGCAATGCAATACGAGAAGGAAACAATCTCATATAACAAGGAAAACAAGTACGAACGCACATATCTAACCCAACAACGGTCAAGAAAGTTGTACAAATGTTTTGTTATCAGTGCTGAAGAGATCCACAAGTTTGTGATTGATGACAAGGGTTAAAAATGATGCCCCAAGCAAGGATACATGCAAGGGGAAATGAAAATGGACATGAGGTCCATGAAAAGTATTTGTGCGCAACGAAACAACACCAGGCAACCAAAAATGCCCCAGAGTACAGACGAAGCAAACAACTAGCTTTTGTGAACGGTTGTGAATCTAGTGATCCGTGAGTCATATTAATTGGGGAAGATGTGAGACAAACCAACAGGATATGGAGAAAATACCATGCGTAAGACACAAGTTTCAGCCGTAAGAAGCAAGTTACCATTTTGTAGGGTGTTTTACTTTTTAGGAATTTTTGAAATTTTTTTCCTTGTTTTTAGATTTTATATATATATATATATATATATATTGTTTTTGTTGTTTTCTCGAAACAATGTTCTATTGTTTTTGTGTTTTGTGAAACAATTTTCTATTGTTTTTGTGTTTTGTGAAACAATTTTCTATTGTTTTTTTGTTTTCTCAAAACAATGTTCTATTGTTTTTGTGTTTTTTCAAAACAATGTTTCTATTGTTTTTGTGTTTTCTCAAAACAATGTTTCTATTGTTTTTGTGTTTTCTCAAAACAATGTTTCTATTGTTTTTGTGTTTTTAACAGTTTTCCACAGCTATGTGTAGGTAACTAAGAAAGCATGGATTCCCCTAGCCTTAGGTGAGGAATATACAAGGCCAGAAGCCACGCGCTTATGAACAAGAAGGTGAAGTCATTGAGTTGCCCCCAACGTAAGATGGGAAATAACAAAAGACCACGTCCCTTACAGATGAATAAAAGAAGGCAAAGCCGGATCAAGGCTGGACTAGATGGTGTGCACAAGGAAACTCGAAGGTAGAACCAGGTCCAGGACAAAGACAACTACCCTTCTAATACAAAATTCTTGTGAACAACGAATCCTCCCGAGGTGCCAAAAACTAGTTTTCACCCAAGGACTTGTCCAAAGTGCCACAATTGCGTGGTTTTCACTAGTGGATGACCTATTTTCTCTTTTTCTTTTTCTGATTTGTTTTTTTTTTTATGTTTTTATATTTTTTTGTGATTTTTATGACTTTCTTATGCCATGTTTAGGCATAAAACCTCTTAAGATGCATGGAATTCATGGGCTCCCGGAGCTCATCACCATTGGGGTGAGCCAACTTGTATGCCCTTGTGCCATACTTGGCAACTATGACATAGGGTCCTAACCAATGTGGTTCAAACTTCCCTTTCTTTTCTCGCTCTACTCTGGTGTTGAACTGGTTCTCCTTCATAACTAAATCACCCACCTCAAACTGGCGAGGGATGATTCTCTTGTTGTAGTTATGAAATATTCTGTGTTGATATACCTTCAGGTGATTAAGAGTGCGAATGCACCTCTCATCCAGGAGCTCTAATTCAGCCAATCTTGCCACTCGGTAATCTTCATCCTTATCCAAATAGTCCCAAGAGAAATTCACAGGGATGGGAGTTCAATCTCTAAAGGGATGATAGATTCTGTCCCGAACACTAGGGAATATGGCATCACACCTTTAGGAGTGCGAATTGATGTTCGGTAGGCCTAGAGGGCTGGGTGGATTTGTAGGTGCCAGTTTCGACTAGTTTTGCTAACCATCTTCTCCATTATCCTTACCAAAGTCTTGTTTGTTACCTCAGCTTGTCCATTACCCTGAGGGTAATATGGCGTGGACCATTTCAATCTGATTTAGAACATTGCTGCAAAGACCTTTCACAATTTTGTTCTTAAATGAATTCCCATTATCGTGTGATAATGTGCGAGGATACCATATTGGCAAATAATGTGATTCATGATGAATTTAGAAATCTGTGCTCCTGTGACATAGGTTAAAGGGACAACCTCCACCCATTTTGTAAAGTATTATGTAGCTGTGATGATATGTGTATGACCATCAGATGAGGTAGGAGTAAGCTTCCCTATTAGATCAAGTCCCCACTTGGAGAATGGCCACGGGGTAGTGATTGGTTGCAATGGTTGCGATGGAGCATGGATGAAATTTCCATACTTTTGGCAAAGCACACATTTTCTAACATAAGTACAATAATCAGTTTCCATGGTGGGCCAATAGTAACCTACTCTTAACAGTTTCTTAGCCAAGACCATTCCATTTGTATGTGCTCCGCATACTCCTTCGTGTACTTCTTTAATTGCCTGGATTGACTCTGTCACATCCAGACAACGTAACAGATTCCCATCATAGCCACGACGATAAAGTGTACCTCCTAAAAGGGTGTAACGAGCTATCTAGTGAATCAGGCTTTTCTTTTCAGAACGGGAGATATTGGGAGGGAAAGTACTGTCCTTAAGATAGGTGAAAATGGGTTCGTACCACAGGGAATAGGGACCAACAACCTCACAAGCCAGGCAAGATTCAGTACGTCATACATGGGCTGGTGTAGATTTTCTATGAAAAATGGCATATCATTGTTCCCTGGTGGAATACGAAGCATAGATCCCACCGTTGCCATAGCATCTGCCGATCTATTCTGCACTCTTGGGATCTTCTCAAAGGTAATGCACACAAAATACTCCTTTAGAGTTTCCACCAACTTCTTGTAAGGTATGAGCTTGTCATCCTTAACTTTATACTCATCATTAACCTGTTTGATGATTAGCTGTGAATCACCTACAACCTTAACATGTTGAATATTCCACTTGATGGCTAGCTTCATCCCTGCAATGAGTGCTTCATATTCTGCAATGTTGTTCGTGCAAGGGAAGGCCAGGCAGAAAGCCTATGGTATAGGATCACCCGAAGGAGTAATAAGGACCACTCCTGCACCTAAACCATGAAACGTAAAAGATCCATCAAAATGTATCTGCCATACGACAGATTCTTCAATGTAGAGCAAAGATGCATCGCGAGATCTAGACTCAAAGGTTATGTGCTTTGTAAAGGTGCTTCCACTCAAGTGGTTGCAAGTACTTGTCCTTTAATTGATTTTTGATGGACAAATTCTATATCAAACTCACTGAGTAGAATGATCCAATTATCCATTCTACCTGTGAGGGCGGGTTTGGACAACAAATACTTGAGTGGGTCGACCTTGGATATGAGCTTGGTCTTAGTATTTAGCAGGTAATGGCGAAGTTTCTGAAAGGTAAAAACAACGGCCAAACAAGCCTTTTCAATCTAAGGATAATTACGTTCATAGGCGATGAGGGTGTGACTCAGATAGTACACTGCTTTCTCTTTATGGCTAAGGTCATATTGGGCGAGCAGTGCACCAATAGCGTATTGCGTAGTGGAAATATAGAGCAAAAGTGGTTCTCTTGGAGTGGGAGGCATGAGGACAGGTGGATTAGCCAGGTACTATTTAAGTAAAGCAAAGGCTTGTTGTTGCTCGGGTCCCCAGATGAAAGTGATATCCTTCTTAAGAAAATGAGTGAATGAGTGACATTTATATGCAAGCTGGGAGATAAAGCGGCGAATGGCTTGAATTTTCCCTTGCAAAGCTATGCGATTGCTTGATATTCTCGAGTGGAGGAATTTCACGTGATGGCGAGACACTTTAGCAGGTCTACCTTAATACCTCGTCTTGACACGATGAAGCCTAATAGTTTCCCAGATAGCACACCAAAGACACACTTCTTTGGATTTATCCTGACTTTGTATTCACGCAGGCATTCAAAGATACGCCCTAAAATGATAGGATGATCCTCTCTTGTTTTGGACTTTCCCAGGATGTCGTCTACGTAGTCTTCCATGATGTCATGAATCATATCGTGAAATATTACTGTCATGGCCCACTGATAAGTTGCTCCCGCATTCTTAAGGCCAAATGGCATCACCTGATAATAGAAGGTGCCCCAAGGAGTTGTGAAAGTTGTTTTGTGTTGGTCTTCCTCAGCGATCTTAATTTGATTATAACCCAAAAATCCATCCATAAGTGATAGCATTTCGTACCCTGTGGTCGAGTCAACAATCATGTCAATGTTGGGCAACGGAAAGTCATCTTTAGGGAAAGCTTTATTGATGTCCCTAAAATCTGTGCAAATTTGGATACCAATAGGTTTCTTCTGGACAGGAACAATGTTTGATATCCATTCAGAATAATCAATTGGCCTGATGAATCCTGCTGCAAGCAACCTTTCCAATTCTTCTTTAACTAACAAGGCCACTCTTGGGTGCATCTTTCAAAGTTTTTGTTTGATAGGCTTAGCGTCTGTGTGCACAACCAGGTTATGCATGACCAAAGTTGGATCTAAGCTGGGCATGTCTTTGTAAGACCATGCGAACACATTAATAAACTCTCGCAGTAGCATAGTGAACGTCTTTTGTTCTCTCTAGCTGAGAGTGATGCTCCCAATTTTACTATCTTGGGATCTTCTTTGGTACCAATATTGACATCAATGGTTTCTTCAACTAAAATTTTTGATAAATCCTCCATACGCGTAGGATTGGGAGGTAGGTTGAGATCTTCATCCAAGGATGTCTCTGCGCAATAGCCTCATCGTTCTCGAATAAATCTAGTGGCACGTGACGTTATTGGTCCCATTCAACAAGGGAGGGTTATACAAGGTCAAGGGTTGGTTCAGTGGGGGTGATGGTTAGGACAGCGTTATTCATGAAAAGGTTCATGGAGGCCAGATCCTCATATTGGCTACAATAGGAATCCATATCACTGTCTAGATAATCGGAGCTATCCTCATGCTCAGAACAAGTCGCATCTTGATCATTGGGGTGTGCTCCATAAGGGTGAATCCCAATGCCATATCTTTCTGTTTTGAAATGTGGAAGAGGGACTGGTTCTCTTTGTCCTTGTTCATTCCTCCCACATCCTAGGCCTTTGTAGCCCATGGAGTACATCATTCTGCTAGATTTTTCATATTCTGGGGTTTGATAACAAGATGGCTGAGTGTCCTCAGGGACCCAAGTAGTAGGTGGATCAAGTAATTTTTCCTCAGCTAACAAGCCTCCAGGTAGGAACGACCCAATAGTGTGTTCCTCTCTAGGTCTCCTAAAGCGGTAGTTGGGTCGACCTCTAGTCTTGGGTGACAAGGAGAGGTCAGAAACCAAGAGCGCTTGTTGTAAATTATACTCCCCATAGCCATATTCTAGAATTTTCATCTCCCATGAATTAAATGGAGATGTTGAAGTAGATGCCCCATGAGTGCAAGAACTAAGAGAATTTGAATCTACTCGAGATTCCATGGCCTCAGAATGAAGAGGGACAACTATATCTGTGGAGGGACATGCGTATGTACCCTTTCGTGCAAAGCTATTAAGATCTCTACAATGAGCAAAGGGCTCTGAGTCTCCTGGTATTGTTACTGTATGTCCCTCATGCTTCAGCTTGATGCATTGATGAAATGTTGATGGCACTGCTTGCATGGCATGGATCCATGGTTGGCCTAGAAGCATATTATATGGAAGTTCCAAGTCTAAGACGTGAAACTTTGTCTGATGGCAAGTGGGGCCCACCTCCATTGGCAGCGTAATGGTGCCTGCTAACTCTCTTTCTGCGTTGTCGTATGTGGTGATAGTGATGATATGGGACTCAAGATCTTCTTCCGTATGTCCCAATTGTTTGACTAATTTAAGCATGCAGATGTTCAATCCAGATCCATTATCCACAAGCACCCGTTTGATTTTCCTGCGGGTAACAACTACCTCAATGTATAAGGGAAGATTATGTGTAGGATTCTCGGTAGGGACCTCCCTATGGTTGAAAGTGAGTTGCTCACTTGGTGCAATATTTTCCACCATGGTTTGAAGGTACACCGGATCGACTTCTAAAGGCACTCTCGACCCCTGAAGAGTTTGATACAGGATGTCCTTATGTACATTGGAAATCTTGAGAAGGTTTAAGACTGAAATCTTAGCAGATGTCTTCTCAAATTGTTCTAAAAGGTTATACTTACCAGTATGCGGGGTCAACAGAGAGGGGTCTGGAATTACGAGGCGGGTGTGCCTTGTTACTGCAGCACAGTCCTTTCCCTTAATCCGGATGGTGTTGATGCGGTCAGCAGGGGAGTGAATACATCCGATAAGTGAATCGTAATGATTTTTATCTCTCTTGGTATACAAGTAATTCGTGGCTTTATAGGTTTGGGATGACTCTCCCCGATCCGGTTTTTCCTTTTCCAACTTATCATGCTTGGGGAATGGTTCCTTATAAATCCCCATCTTCTCGTTAGGTGTTTGCATGTGGCTAGGGTTATCCACCTCTATCTCCTCGTTGTCAATGAGGTCTTGAATATAGTGGCGAAGTCACAAACATTTATCTGTTTTATGACCTTTAACGCGATGCATTTCACAGTATTCATGCTCCTTATACCATGAAGGTTTAGGAGCGTTGTCATCAAATGGTTGCATTGTAGGATAGGTCATCATGTGGGCCGCATCTAACTGTTTTAGTATGACGGACAATGGCTCATTGAGGGAGGTGAATGTTCATCACTTTGGTGGTGGTTGAATTGGGCCCTTGGTCAGTTTAAAAGGTTGACTGGTTTGGACTGTTTGAACACGTTTGGAATCAGTGATTCCGTCTCCCACCATGTTTTTGTTTTTGTTAAAGATCTTCGGCTTGTCAGCGGGTTTGACACTTTGGTTGTCTTTAGATTGGGTTTTGAGGGTGCCTTTGGCAATGAGAGCCTTTTCTATTTGAATCCCTTTCTCGATAACCTCCTCAAAGGTTTGGACACAATGCATTTGGAGGTGGAAAGCTATATCTGGGTTGAGATTAGGGACGAAAATACTGACCAGCTGCTTCTCAGGGAAAGCGCAAGGGAAGCGACTAGCTATCCCTCTCCATCGTTGGAGGAAGCTAGCGAAGGTCTCATTTGGGCATTGTTTTGTGCCGCACAAGTCTGCCATGGTGATGTCACTCTCTATGTTATACGAGAAATGACACATGAATCTTTCCACCAATTCGGCCAGGTGAAAATTGATCCTCGTGGTAAGCGCATAAACCATTCTAATGCTTGACCTCCGAGACTCTTAGGAAAAAGTCTGATGAGGTAATTATCACTATAAGACACCTCTTGACATGCCATGTAGAAATCTTTAACATGATCCCTTGGGTATCCCTTTCCTTTGTATTTGTCAAACTTTGGCATATCTATTTTCTTTGGAAAGGGTTGAAGGGTCATTGTCTTGTCAAAAGGATAGGGGCATAGTTCTTTGTATTGGTATTTCCTAATACTCCCTATATTGCTTTCTTGTATGCTCGCAAGTGTTGCTTTCATAGATTGCACTTCTTGTGTGAGCAATTGTTCTTTAGTGGGAGAAGCGGGATGTGTACATGATGATACCTGTGTCTTCTTCTCCTTGGTTTTCTCGATGGAGTTCGTGGATCCTAAACTTAGGCTTGGACTTTGTAATGTTCTTGTTTGTGTCTTTATGTACTGGAAAGTAAGCAAAGCTAGTTGTCACTTAGGTTACTTGAGTTGTTGTTGGATTGTGACTTGGTTTGTGTCTTCTTCTTCTAAAGGTTCTTCCTCTTCGTATTATGGAGGTTCTTCCCCTATCTCATGTTCTATCTTGTTTCTTCATGGAACTTTGATGAGGGGTATTCTATGCCCTACCACTTTATCATTTTTGCGTAAGAAGTGGAAGCATGCCCACCGTTAAAATATCTTCCTTAGTAGTGTCATCTGTAGGTAATATTTGTTCATTCTCGGTGGGCAATTTGGCCCCTAATTCCACGACCCGTGCCAAAACTCTATCTTTATTTCTAAGGATAAACTCATCTAGTAGAGTGGGGTCAAAATCAAAGTCTACGTGTGGTGATTCTAATTCGTTTCCACTATGGTCAACCATTTCTTCTATTTCCTTTTCTATAGAAAATAGTGGTCCTAGATCGTGTCCGATAAATGGGTTTGACCCTTGTTTGTTAGAGGTTTCCCAAACTTGCGCCTGTTGTTCCTCATATGTTTGTTTCTTTAAACCTAGATGCATCTTGGGAGCCATGTTTTTGTGATAAGTTTCACTAAGGTAAGTTGTATATTTGTTCAAACTTCAATGACTAGCCCTAAGTGAAACACAAGATGTACGTGTTAAGAGTAAATTAACAGTGAGAATATCAATGTGATAGAAAGATAAAGTCACCAATGAAACAATCGTTTGGTACCAAAACTTAATCAAATGAAGTACTTCCTAGACTACGTTTCAAAGTAATTTGTGACGCTAGATGATTAACAAGATGTCTCCACTTATGCCAAGTTCAAAGGAATGAACAAGACGTAAGTAAATACATGAAGTTAAATGCAATCTCCCAATCAAAATATACGATGAGAAAGATCAAGTTTTATTAAGACCTATATCTCAAAAAGTGCCAATTATGATTTGTGAATGACACAACAATATCACCAAGATATGTTAACCCACTTTGCAAGAAAGTGAAGTATTGATATTGAGGTGTTATTGATATAACATGCATAAATGGTAGTGCCTAGCACCTTTTGAAATCGAGGTAATAATAAAACCGAACAAAAAAAATTCTCAAAGTATAGCTAGGAATAGTTAAGAATGTGTGCGTAACCGTAACCGTACAATATAGGTATTTATGTCGAGTTTACAAGAAACAAGACGTAAATATCGAAATTGTAATGATACGAGATAAACAAGCTAACTCCTCTATGGAAGTCCGCAGTGATGAACCACGCATAACTACAATGATGATCTTGACGTGGGTATCAAGATCAAAATGGCTACCAAATGATGTGAAAACACCTCCACTCACTTTAGACGTTTAACTAACCCAGCCACAAACATGGATAGGCGTAAACGAACATAAAAGTGAGGGAAACAGTCGAATGGCAACACAAAGGTAATCACACCTCTTTTGATCAACAAAGTGTCAAAAGAATATGAAGGAAATAAATCAAGAAAAAATGACAAAAAATGCTAGTCTCACTTCGGCAGAGTTTCGCCTCGCCCTAAGGCAAGTAAAAACTAGGCGAAAGTAATACGTCACACATTTCTCAAAAAGAAGGTTCACAACTCAACACTGTTTTAAAGTGGTCAAAGTGGGCTCCTGGCCAAAGTATATTCTCCTAGGTGGTTCTCTCACCCTAGGTGTTACAAAGTTGCCACGAGTGAGCGCGATTTACCAAAAATGTCACACTGACTAGTTTGGGAGTATCTCGGCTTTACTTTACCCCCTTCAAGAACAGTACGCAACTAGTGCGTCTACATGTACTATCACTGGGGTCGCCACAATGGACAACTTGTAATGCTATCTCACAAAGGAAACACTAGTCAAGTAGGTAGTGCAGAGCACTTCCCGTTTCATCCACAAGGTTCCCTCTTGCATGGACTACTTTGGGGTTCTTGGAACCACCCCCATTGTTGTAGCTTAAGGCGTTATGCCAAAGGGGTTATGTTCCAGTTGAGTGGAGAGGGACGTACCCTTTTCCGAAACCTGCAATACAGTGTTTTGAATATGTTGTTCTTTTTATCTTGTTTGCTTAGTTGTGGTTTGATTGGACACCTTTTGGCAACTTTGTATAAGAACCGTATTAGTAGTTTTTTATTTCGTTTTGATTCCTCCTTTCTTTGACAAGCGTTTTTAGGTCCCGCACTTAAGCTTTAGTAGTTCTCCAAGAAAATAATATTATTTAAAAGAGGATTAAGAGTTGCTTTCGATTCTCAAGATCATCCAAGGATGCAAGAGAAGAGCATACACAACAAATAATCCAACTAAAAAGTAAAGAAAATCTTTTCAATCAATGAACCATACAAAATTCTTGATAAATGTTCATTCCTTTAAACCAAAAGTGAAAGATGAAGTTTCTAATTTACCAAATGTTATAAAATGAAGATTAAAGTTGCTTTTGATTCTCAATATCACCCTAAGGTGCAAGAGAAGAGCATACAAAAACTTTATCCCAACTATATAGAAATGGAAAAATTCAAATCAAAGCACCATTGAAAAATGCTTTGTAAAGGTTCATTCCCTTAAGCAAAATGAATAATCAAGTTTCCAAGTTTAATCCCAATGTTAACAAGATATAGATCAAAGTTGTTTTTGATTCTCAAGATAACCAAAAGGTGCAAGAGAAGAGCATACACACGCTTCGGTCTAAATCGAGTAAGCATGGAAATACAACATTCATCAAAACATTAGACATGTTAGAAAATGACCAGTTTTAAAATAACAGAAAAATCTATAACTTTTGTAATTATAAATCATAAATTTATGTTTTCATTGCATAATTAACTTCAATACCTTTCCAACGCAAAAATAATGGATTCATTTCGAGTTCGGGAGCAAAATTTATGGTCTTTGGAAGATAGGTTACTCATATGCTCTTATGCTCATGGGTGTGCACTTGAC
The DNA here is from genome assembly GCA_018340775.1 of Taxus wallichiana var. yunnanensis. Lineage (NCBI taxonomy): Eukaryota > Viridiplantae > Streptophyta > Pinopsida > Cupressales > Taxaceae > Taxus > Taxus wallichiana. The sequence continues at coordinate 440,378,209 of CM031242.1, read as the reverse complement.
ATGCACTCAAAAAATGTCAAAAAAAAACGTCCCTTAATCTACAAAATGGAAAAAAATTTCCAACCAAGATTCAATTTTGACAACAACCCATCACATTAATATATGAATATAAGACTCAATGCTATCAAACATTAACATACATGCTCAAGAATTTAAGATTTTCAAGAAATTGACAAAACTAACATGTAGAATGATGAAAAAGTAAGCTCTAAAAATGAAAACATGATGAAATCTTGAAATTTTCTCACCAAGATTTAAATTTTGACAGCAATCCACCACATTAATATGTAAATAGAAGACTCAACACTATCAAACATTAACCTACATGCTCAAGAATTGAAAATTTTCAAGAAATTGACAAAACTAGCATGTAAAATGTTAAAAAAGTAAGCTCTAAAAATGAAAACATGGAGAAATCTTGAAATTTTCCCCTCAATTCAAATTTTGACAGCACTTCACCTCCTTCATACCTACAAGGAAGACCCAACACATGCAAACACAACAAAACATGTTAAGAAAAACAAGTTAGATCAACATATGTAAAAGAGGGTTAGTAACCAAAAATAAAACTTAACTACAAAAACTTGAAATTAAGTGCAAAGGACAATGGAGTATGTCCCACCGGCGTGCCAAATGTGTGCATGTATACTTTTCTTAATGCTAAATCAAATGAAACAAGAACTACCACCTAAAATAGTTCTACAATTTAGCTAAAACAAAGCATAAACACTATCATGATAAGAATTAAACAAGGGTTAGATGCTAGCATTCATCAATACAAACTTTGAAACTAACAATGCTAAATATCTAAACTCCTCTATTCTCTAACAACAAATAAATGAATGGACCTAAGTAAGCTCCATGGCTATCAAAATAGTTGTCCTTAATGTTCCAAGAACCTAGGAATGGGGGCTAATCAAAGTTGGGCTACAAGACCCTTTTGACACCTCCCATATGACCCAAGCACTTTAAGAAAGAGGCTTAACTCTTCAAGATGATGAACTCTCAAAAGGGAAAGGTGCAAGCTCTTAGTCTCTTTGCTATATGCTTTGCATTTGCTCTCTTAGAAAGTTTAGGTGTAAGTAAAAAGGTAGGTGGAGGGCTCTTTATATAGCCCAAAGGATAAAGGATTCAACACATTCTCATGAATGTGGGATAAAGGTAAAACATGATTAGGAATGGATAAGGTTGCTTTATTAAAGGTAACCTTACTTTAGAAGGGTTTGATACATGTTTAGCAAGTCATGGGAGTTGGGGGTATTTTAATTAATCAAAGGTGATTAATTAATAGGTAGGTGTAAGCTTATAGAAGCCAATTAGAGGAATATTAGTGCGATTTAGGCTATTATAAGGGGATTAAATCAATTAAATATTGATTTATTGGTTAAATGGAAGGGAAAGGTAATTAATTAATAATAATTAATTAGTCTAGGTAGAAGGGGTGATTTGTTGGATAGGTAACTTAATTAATTAGCTTAGTGTAATTAATTAATGATGATATGAGGGAAAATGAGTGCTTTTGACGATATGTAGTTGATTTGCGAGAAAGGGGATAATTAGCACAATTTAAGTATTTAAATTGCTTGAGCGTAATTATATGTGTCTACACTAAATGCCAAAGGCATTGCAAAGTTTCTGTAAGGTTTTATTTTTGAACCGTTTTCTCATTATCGGTGATAAGGTGATGTGGGACACCAAAGCAAAAATGATGTGATGATTGATGAACTCACATATTTTCTTGGCTTTCGTAGAGATGAGAGGTATGGATTTAACCCATTTGGTGTAATATTTAGTAGCGGTGATGATCCATTGATGTCATTGGGAAGAATGAGGATTGATTTCTCCAACAAGATCCAAACCCCATTGAGAGAAAGGCCAAAGGTCACGGGTGACCTGTAAGGTATGATTTGGGCATATGATGAAGGTTGGTATTTTGTTGGAATTTTACACAACGCTTAACATAGTCACAACAATCATGGTTAAGGGTCGGCCAAGAATGTAACCTAGTTGAAGAATACACTTAACAACAACAAGGCCACTAAAGTGACCTCCACATATGCCATAATGAACTTCCTTAATGGTATAAAGAATTTCGAACTCGTAAGGCACCATAAGAGAATACCATCAAAGCCATGCTTATAGAGGAGGCCACCCATGATGATGTAATGAGATACCTTTTTAAGAAAAGCACGTTGTCCATTACGAGTGAGGTCATGAGGCAAGATGGAGAGAGAAAGATAGTCGACGTATTGTTTATACCAAAGGTCACTCGGGTCCAGGGAAATGGTTTCGATAGAGTAAACTTTGCGAGGTAAATAAGAATGGGATAGGAGTATTTTTATGGTGAGAAATATTTTAGAGTTGGTGGGCGAAGCGGTATTTGAGAGGCCAAGCGAGCCATGGTATCTCGCAAATTTGTTGGTTTAGCAGGAATGGTTTAAAGGGTGTAATGGTCGAAGGTGGTCAAAAGTATTTCCACATGATGTTTATAATTTTTAAGTATCTCATTACGACATTGATATATACCATTGAATTATTTTATGACCAATTGAGAATAACCAAAGATGTTGATGGACTTGACATCCAAGGCATAGGCAGCTTGGAGACCTAATACGAGTGCTTTGTATTCAAAAATATTATTTGTATAATAAAAATCAAGTTTGAAAGACAAAGGCATGGGTTCACCATCAAGTAGAATGAGGATAACACCAGCCCCACCCCCACGCTGACACTTGGAACCATCGAAGAAGAGTGTCATTTGGTAAGCGGGTTCATCCAGGGAAAGGGTAGTAATTGACTCATCTGGAAAGTCAAAATTAGAGGATTGCTCCCCAGAAATAGGTGCATCAGCCAATTGGTTGGCAATAGCTTGGCCCTTGATGGAATTTTGATGGATGAATTTGAGGTCAAGGTCGGCCAAAAGCATAAGCCAACGTGCAACACATTGATTTTGGTAAGATTTGGCATACATTAAGTGTAAGGGGTTTATGTTGGTCACAAAGTTTTTAATGTGTGGGTGTATCGGGTTTTGTAGTCCAACGAGTATGGACTATGTAATAAACCTCCCGTGTTCCCTATACCGATCATCACAATGAGCGAGCATGGCCCCTAAGGAGTGATTGGTAGATGACATGTATAGGTAGAAGGGTTGATCATCTTTAGTGGAATGAGTATGGGTGGTTAAAGAAGGTATTGTTTCAAGGCCTCAAAAGCCTTGTGGAATTCATCATCCCATTTGAAGGAGACATCGTTCTTGAGAAGATGATGAAATGGTTGACATTGATCGAGACAATTTTGAAAGGAAGCGATGAATAGAATGCAACTTACCTTACAAGATAGGGAGTTTCCTAAGGTTAGTGGGTGGATGCATTTCAAGAATGGCCTTGACTTTAGTGGGTCAACCTCTATACCATGTAGGAAACAATAAATCTCGGGAGCTTTCCGAGATAACTACAAAGACAAACTTCTTGGGTGAAGGTGAATGTAATATTTAATAAGGTGGTTAAATATTGGTTTTAGGATGGTGAGGTGCTTGGAGCAATGTTTGGATTTGGAAAGGAGGTCATCCACGTAATCTTCCAATATACAATGCATGATTTCATGGAAGATGTAATTCATAGCCCACCGATATGTGGCACTAGTGTTTTTAAGGTCAAAAGACACGACTGATAGCAAAAGGTCCCCAAGGGTGATGAATGTGGTTTTGTGTTGATCCTTTGGGGCAAGCAAGATTTGGTTATAACCTGAGAAACCATCCATAAGTGATAGCATCTCGTCACCAATGGTAAGGTCAACCATTGGTCAATACCCGGTAGGGGACAGGTCATCTTTTGGGAAGCTAGGTTGAGAGCACAAATACGTGTGCAAATATGAAGTCCCCTTATCACCCTAGTGATAGGTACAATGTTAGAAATCCATTGAGGATAATCAATGGGTAAGATGAAGGATATGGAAAGAAGGTGTTGAAGTTCTTCTTTCACGAGAAGAGCAATGCGAGGGTCTATTTTCCTCGATATTTTTTGATGTGTTTGGCATTGGGAATGGTTACGATATTGTAGACCATTATGGTGGGGTCAATACTAGGCATATCTACATAAGGCCAAGTGAAATCCTGGTTATGTTTTTGAGAAAAGAAGTGATGGCTCCTGTTCAACATCATCTAAATATTATCCGATCTTTAGAATGTGTAGGTTGTCTTGAGTATGAATGTTGATCTTGATAGTTGATTCATTCGACATGGTTTATGTCTCGAGATGGTAATGACCGATGAATATATGAGTCTTCTCGCACCAAGGTAGGTAAGTATAGATTTATCATCCCGATATTGAATGACGTTAATTGAAGGTGTATTGTCATCGATCATTTCGGGATACATGAAAGGCAAAGATGAGGGAGCCTCGCCCTCGCATTGATAAGTTAGAGGCCCTAAGGAAATGGTGTTTATGAAGAAAAATAAGTTAGGAGGAATGGATTCTGGATCCATCAACTCTATTAGTGAAGGTGGTGATGGTCGTGAAGAAGGTGAAGGGTTGATGTCCTTAATGAGTTCAATGTGTGCCTTCTTGGTAGGTGGTTCAGTAAAGCTAATACCACTACGGTCATTATGTTTATGGGTAGTACATGGAATAACAAAGATGGTAACCTTGCTTATAAAATACAAAACAAAAACCCTTCTATGAACATCGGTGTAGGAAGGTGTGGGTGAAACAGTGATTGGTGAGTGACTGGAGGTTAGCGGAAAATGGGTGGGTTTGTGACAGTGGTTCAGGTGTGTAAGTGGTAGTATCAAGTCCCCGTAGGTGAGACTGGTACAAAGGTGGGGAGGACCATAAAGGAGGCAATCTCCTATATGGTGATCATAAAGTAAGGGTGTTGATGAAGAATTCCATACTCTTGTGGAGTAAGGAATGTGTTGACACTATATAGGTGATACTCTCCCGCAGTGAGGTGTTGAAAAATGCCTTCCAAGGGATCGATGGTTGAGTACGTGGATAGTGAAAATAGATGATGTGTTGGAGGTCGAGATGGGAGGTGGAGCTAATGGATTGGGATGCGATGGTTTCAGTCGTGGAGGTTGTGGTAGCGGTAGGAATGGCAAAGGTGTGTATGGTTGAGGTAGCGGCTGAACTCATGAGTGGAGCTGTAGGTGAAGAGGTGGTGGTTGTGGAAATAGATGATTTAATGGGTATAAGAACGTCATTGGGTTGGTAAAGTATGTTGTAAGTTTTAAAAGGTGATGGGTCAGCCAAAATGGTATAGGTGTGTCCTTCATGCTCAAACTTTACACATCGATGCAAATTGGAAGGAACACAACCCATGACATGAATCCAGGGTCTACCAAGCAATAGTTTATATTGAAATTCCCCCTCCAAGATGTAAAACAACTCGGAACAATGCGGAGGCCCACACGGATATGGAGGATGTTGGTGCCAAGTGTAGAGGTGATAGTGTTTTTGAAGGATCGTAACATGGCGGGATGTTTATGCATGTAATTATCAAGTATGCACATTTGAGTGAATGCATGAGAGGGGATGATATTAATCTTAGTGCCCCCATCAATCATAACACATTGTACACATATATCATCGATGTGAACAGAGATGAAGAGTGTTGGATCTGGGTCATCAGTTTGGTGCGGTGTGATCTCTTCATTTGAGAAGCTAAGGGAGGCTACCTGGTGAGTAGGTGGAGGTGCAGATGAAGGTGGTAGTTTTGTGAGAGAGGCTACATGATGAGGTGTAATAATGGAGGCTATAGGTGTAGGGTCATTGGGTAAAACCTCAATAGATTGAAGGACCTCCATGAGAGCTTGATGATTGGATTCGAGGTTTAGTTTAGGTCATATAGGGACATTTTGAGGGGGATCGGTGTAGTTTTTTCAGCATTGTGCGGTGTGTATCGCCATTAGAAATAGGATACGTGGGGCCATGGATAGTGATTTTAGGTGTGATAGCGAGATGGTATGTTGGGTATAGGACTCGGTTGGTGGGTCGGTTTCCTTTTCCTTGCCTTTGTCCTTTAGAGCACGAGTAGCAACATGGATCATGTTGATTTGAGGAGGAGAGGTAGGTGAAATATGTGAGGCATGAAAAGTATAGGGAAAAGAGGGGCAAAAGCCAAGTGGTGGGAATGAACCTTGTGAAATGAGTTGAGCACAACGAAATTTGAGTGGAGTTTTGGAAAGTTCTCTAATGTAAACCATGTTAATTTTGAATCTTGGGGGTGGCTCTAGGAGTTGTGGGGGTGAAGGTCTTGGTCGTTTAGTAGGAAGTGAGGGAAGAACTAATGGGAATGGGTATTAGTGAAATGGGGTCCTCATCGAGAAGGTCATCATCATAAAAGTTTTCTTCAGGAGGACACAACTGGATAAGAACATTTTTCAAAGCCTTACAGTTCTCTACATCGTGCCCTGACACACGATGGTAGGCAACAATTTTGGTTTGGGTTTGAGAGGGTCATAAGGACCGAGCAAGGGTAATGTCATGCGACAGAAGTCTCAAGGAGGTTGGTTAATATTTTGGCATAGGATCCCGCTAGTTGATCACAATGGGAAGTGAAAGTGGGTTTGGGTTTAGGTGTGGCTAAATGTAGAGGAATGGTCTTTGCATGAGGGGGAGTGGGTTGAGCTATGGTTTTAAGTGCTGGTATATTCTTGGGTGTTGTTCGTGTTTGCTTGGGTAGGGGTATGGTAGATGAACTAGCAAGAGAGTGTGTGGTTGTTTTTCCTACATTATTAGAGGGTAGTTGATTTTTGTCTTTAGGTTGCACCTTCTTGGGTAAAGGTGATATGGGCACATGAGATATAGAGGGAAAAGGAGATGGTGGAAGAGGGCGAGTTACCCACGGGGATAATTGAGGTGCTGTGAAGGTAGATGGTGCGGGTTGTGCGGTGGGTGTGAGGAAAAGAGACCAAGTGTCGTAGGTAGTGAAGAAGTGATCGACGGTATTAGAGGTATGGGTAGTAAGGATGTTATAGGTGTGGGTGGAAGTCGTTTTGGGTGCTTGGGTGTGTTAGAAATTTGTGAGGGAGGAATGGGCTGCTGCATTTTTAGTTTACTTGATAGGTGGGGGTTTCTTAACTATCTTTGGAAGGGCAAGGTCCTAAGATGGACAAAAATGGTGAAGGTGATGAAGGTGTGATCTACGAGGTTAGAGTATGAGTTCTATGGGATTGGCTCTTCTGGTTGGGTGTCGATTAAGCTTGGTGTTGGTTTTGGAGGATGTAGCTAAATCTAATTTGATGGGTGGATGAGTAAGGTTGGTGGTTGGGATGACCCCTAAGGTAGTAATAGGTTTAGGTGAGGAAGATGATGTAGGTGTAGGTTTGGATGTAGATGCATGTTGGGTTATGGGTAGGGGTGTGAGTTGAGCCATGAGTGGTAACGTGGAATAATTTGTGATATTTTTGGTTGTGTTCGGTTCAATTGGCCGAAATATCTTATGGTAGATAGTGGAAGTGTCAGCAAGTGACATCTGCATTTGTGTTGAGATAGGAAGTAGAAGATGCCCCTAAAGTAAGGCTCTATCCACATAATCTAGGTGATCAACTAGGCATGAAAAAGGCACTATTGTTTCACCCGATTCTAGAGTGTTTCTTTGAAGGTTTACGAAATAGATAAGGGTAAAGGGCTAGGAGGAATACCTATTAGAATGTCGGTTGTAGGTTTTTGCACGCGTATGACTTCTTGATCCATAGTTGATTATGAGAGCTTCCTTTTTTCTTGGAGGAACTACGAAATGGAAAAAAAGACCACCAAATGAAAGTTAAATAGTATATGTAGCGGAATGTCTAGTGTATGCTAGATCCGGAAGTGTGATACTTCCTAGATGGCTATCAATCTAATGTTTAAACAACTTAATGCTAAGAATAAAGGAAATCCTATTATACTAAAAATGATTTAGGTAACTCATTCGCTCTATAATAAGAAAATTCATTCACAACAGGATAAGCTATGACTAAACCTCGAAGGTCAAGGTCTCTCGCAGTACGAGTGTTTGGTTAGGGTCGGGTTCTAGGTCAAGCTTTTGGGTATTGGGTAGAGAGTGGAAGCTCTAATCTTGGTTTCTCGTCAAAAACACAGACTGGCATTGGTCCGGTATGACTGGTGTTAGTTTAGGTTAATCGGCGATGGTTGTGGGTAATCGGTGTCAATATGGTTGGGGTATGTTGTCCCTCAATATTTTTCTTCTTTTTCCAAGTCTGGACATAGAAATTTTTGAGTCGTTACCCTTTGAAAATGGTCTATTCTAAGTATTTTTAAATCTAGAACTTCCCAAGGGATCAAGGATTCTTAGAAACACCTCCATCAAATAGAGAATTCTTTCCCCTTTCCAGAAAGTTAAGGAAGTCCTCCTAACTCCTTGTATTTTGCAAGTTATGGCTCGGCAGAGTTTGGAGGGGAAATTTTGCCAAGGAAATTGGTGGGTTGGCGAGTTGTGGAGAGAAATTTGACACTTATCCTTTTGGCTAAAAAAATCAAAGGTGAAATGTTGGACCACATCTCTACATCAAATCAGAAGGTGCCACGTGTCCACATCAGCAGCAGAGGTCGGCCGATAGAGGACTTTGGGAAAATTTTCCCTTGCGGGCAAAAAGGGTGAAATGTTATTCTGAAGCCCGTGGATGAACCGAAAGTGCCACGTGTCGTCGAGGTTGGTGGGGGCATGGAGATTTTGGGGAAAATTTTCCCAATTTGAAAAAAGAGGGAAAAAGGTCACATTTTGGCCCGCAGACCAATTTTGCCCTAATTTTGCCAGTTTTTCCCTAAATCTTCAAGAGGCCATATCTTTCAATCTATAGCTTATATTTCCATGTTTTTGGTATAAATGAAAATATGGTGAAATTATCCACATGATGGACACTTAAATTTTAAATTTTGATGGATTTTTGTGGGAGAAAATTGAGAAAACGTCTATGGCATGCAAAAAATGCAAAAAATTTCCCACTCCACTCCAATGTTCTCTTGCCACGTGGATGGCTCATATTTAAAGGCGCAAAAGATAAATCTAATGGCCCACATTCAATCTAGCAAGTTTGTAACCGTTTTAATTATTAAATTCTCTAGCATTTCCCGCCATGGTTGTTTTTTCTGTAAAAGAAGGATCTGAAATGGTGCCAAATGATTGGATCTCGACTATAACTACTTCTTGGTCATTTGGGAAGTTGTAACTGCCTCGTGTGAGCTATTTCATGGCTTTTGGAAGTCATTACAGACGTTGGCAGCATTTGATTTTTGAAGATCAGAAATGATTTTCATGAGCAGATGATAAAATACAATAGTCTCCATTCTTCCAAGCTTCCCCTTACTACGAATTTCTTCCATTTCCATTCATTGTACAAGTTTTTACTTCAGTTGCAATAAGAAAAGAAGGATTTTATGCCCCTTTGATGGAGGATTCAATTGGTACTTTGTGACCAATGCATTTTTATTCAGTCTTGTAGCTTTGGTTTGTGAATTTGTATTCTTCTTCCATTTAAATGCATGTCATAAACTTTTTGATCAATGTTTGTAGGCCTATGATGTTCTACCTCCATCATTGATATTCTTACCTTAATTCCCACTCTCGCACCACTTTCTTTCCTTGTAAGAAATTGCAGGGCTTTTCCATAGGGTTAGTGGAGTGCCCCTATGAATCTCTCGGTTGAAAAATACCATTGAATCCACTTGTTTTCATGCATAATATGACAAACCGCATCATTATAAGTAGAGGGACTTAGATTCCCATAGTGTTGTTTTGGAAACCACCAATTTGTCCCCCGATGAATTTCCAAGCCAACAATTTTGGCACCCACCGTGGGGCATATTTTACAACATCTACACCCTAGAAATGACCACAGGGTCATTAAATACCATTGGAGTTCATTGAAAATTTGAAGTTTCTTATGATCCACATGGATACCAATCATGGAAATTCTCACACATCCTCCTATTGAGAGACCTACCTTTCTCTTTCACATTCAAGAAGATATCATTTCTGACCTAAGGGAGGCTATTTGGCATAAAAGGTAGAGTGTAGACCATTACTCTATTGCTTCAAGAATTTTGGATCAAGAAGAAGAACTTGCTGCTAAGTTGGAGGAATGAAGACAAATCTTGGCACCCCAGAGAAGACAATAAGTCTTCAAGCTAGCTGATAAAAGGTATACCTAGCAGTTGAGATCAGGAGGACCTGTTAATCCTACTCTTGACGAGCTTAAGGAAGAAGAACAAGATCTAGAAAGAGAGGAAGTGGATAGAGTTCAACTTGAAAGGGAAGAAGTGATTAGGGCTCAACTTGAAGAGATCAAAAGACTCCAAAGAGAGGCAGAGGAAAGAGAAGAATCCCTAGCTACTGAAGAGGCTAGAAATAGAAATAGAATGGCTGATAATGAATGTGAAGCACGTAGACCCAATGTACCATGGGGAAGAAATACTAGTCCACTTGCCCTCCCACAAATACTCCATGATCTACCAAGAGGCTCAAGAAATAACTTTTCCAAATTTAAAGGAGACATCTCACAACTACCCAAGGAACACATAACAACTTTCATCATTGCTTGTGGCTTATTAGGTGTCTAAGATGAAGATGTGTCAGTTAGAATTTTTGTGGATTCAATCCAAGAGAAAGTTTCTAAATGGTTTTATATGCTTCCCCATGATCTATCACTGGCCGAGAGGACATAAGGAGTGCATTTGAAAGTAGATTCAAGAGCAGAAGATGGCCAAAACTTGCTAGTTTAATTGGCACAAATGAAGAAAGAAGTCTTTGAGTCCATGAGATATTTTTTAGCAAGATTTGATAGATTGACAAGAAGAATCACTCGAAGATTTAGTTCCTCCCGAAGACAACTTAAAGAGGTTCTTCATTAGTGCCTTTCCATCGAAGTCGGTTTCTTTCTTAGAAGAGATAAAACAAGATCATTGAGGGAAGTCAAGACCTTACAATTGAGACTAATGATGATTTAATTCTTTCTAAAAAGTAAAGGTCCCAAATGGAAAGAAAAAGGGTCAGAGTTCAAACTCAGTCACAACAGACCCCATGTTTCAAAAAATGGCCAATGATCTAGTTTCCTTGAAGAAGAAACTATCACAAATCACTATGAGGAACAATCCAAGAAGACCAAACTTTAATGATAGGCAGTGGATTACACCACCTCCTCGCTAGCTTTCTCTTGAAGCACTGCTAGTCAATGCTACATGTGATACCCAAGATATAAGAGAGGAAGCTGAAGTTGATGAGCTCGAGGGAGATGATGAAGAAAACTATGAAAGCTACCTAGAAGTCGAGGAGGTTGACATGCACAATGGCTTGTTCGAATTCATTGATGATGATGAAGAAGAGGAGGAGGAAACTCCAAGTTTTTCATGCACTAGTTTTCACCAGAAAATAGTCTAAAAAGAACACCCTCCTTGGTGTATCCAAAGGAAAAGAAAACCAAATAAGTTTCCACTTTTGAGGTCACATAGAAGAGGATTATCAACAAAGGTTCTCCATTGCCGCCCTCCATGGATTTTGCTAAAGAAAAACTAGACTTGGTCGCTGTCAAGGATCATGTTGTCATACCAAGTAAGTATTTTTCTCCTTCTTCTAGTCCTACAGTTGTTAAGAGTACTTCCCCTTCCATTGGAATCTCTACCAAAGTACCCACAGTTCAGCCAAAGGTTGTACCTTTTCCTTCTGCTAAACCGACTATTTCACCTTTAGGAGAAAATCCTTCATCCAAAATATCCAAGGTTCCTTCAAATCCCTTGCTAGGTAAATCCTCTTTCATCCTAGGAGCCTCCTCCTCATCCAGTATTGCCCCATTTGATTTTGTAGAGCACGCAAGTAAAACCAAAGTCCAACTCTCAAAGTTAGAGTACTTGCAAACACACCCGACCCAATTTGACAAATTTATTAATGCAGTCCAAGGTAGTAGATCTATATCTTCAAGTTCCACTTCTAAAGGAATCCTTCCAACACCATCCACACCTCCATCTCAAAACATGTTAGCTCTCAGTGCTGCCAAAACATCTAGAGTTGAGCCTTTTTATTTGTCTCTCCTCATAAATGGTTTTGAGTTGAACAACTGTATTATTGATTCGGAGCTTCTGATAACGTAATGCCACTCAAAGTTGCAAATTCCCTTGGCCTAACTTTGACTAGAGTAAATGGATCTTGTTATTCCATGGAATCTAAACAAGTTCCACTGATTGGAAGAATAAAGGATGCACAAGTAGCTCTGGCTGACTTCCCTGATAAGAAAGTGCTTCTAACTATTTTAGTGGTAGACATCCCAACATCTTTTGGCATGCTTCTGAGTAGAAGTTTTTGTAGAGACCTAGGTGGAGAAATTAAAATGGATTGGTCATCTGCTACTATCCCTATAAAAGGTGAAATGAAGAGGTTGCTTCCAGTTAGGAAAATGAAATATATTGTGCAAAAATCTGAAAGCCTAGGAGCTAACATTTTGTACCAAAATACCAGGCAGATGAATCACTGGGTGACAACCGAGGAGGAAGAAGATATTCTGATCTTGATAGGGCCAGACATGCCTTCCCAGAGGGATTTGAATTTTGAAGAAGCACTGAGGAGATTTGAGTTACAGGAAGGCAGCCCTGAATCACCAGATGATGCAGACCAAAAAGAAGAGGAGATGGTTCTCAATAAATTTCAAGAAGATAAATCATCTTGCATGCTTTTATAGGATGAGGAGTTATTCCCATTTCCATTTGGGGATGAAGATGATCCTAGTCAGGCCATCTATGGAGATACAAAATCAGCTTGTGATGAGCCCGTGAAAGGACTGAAAGAAATATCTGTACAAGAAATGCTTGAAGCCATAGAAGAAACTGAAGATCCTGAGCTCAGTCTCGAGCTCCTGATACAAGCCAAAAATATTTAGGACAAGTGTGAAGCTGATTTGGAAGCCTTAACCAATGTGAAGGTTGGCCACATTGAGATAAATCCATATGAAAAATATGATGCCATTCTGGAACTGATGGTGATGGATGTAATAATGAAATGGATATATTTTCTTTCCCATTTGCGGATGAAGACTCTGTCCATGATGAAGAAATTGAAGCAAGGATTTTCGAGGCCTCTGAAGATGAATCTCTTTTTGATGAAGGATTGTTGGAGTGCAGCAATTCCCTAGATGATGAGGTAATCCCTCTAGATAGTTTCCTTGAGCTGCATCCTTCAAAGGGATACAAAGATGAGCTACAGGAAATGATGAATCATAACTCTGTGCAAGAAATATTGGAAGCAGTACAAGTTGAGGAAGACCCCAAACTGATTCTTGATCTCTTCACTCATGCCATGGACATACAAGACAAGAATGATTTTTCCTCCAATCCACCCATCAATACTCAAATGCCCCACAGTGGAGTAGAGATAAAGGATGAATCAAATGTTTTTCATGGAGAAGATTCCAATGAGCATAGACCTGGAAAAGAAAGTAACTCAGAATATCCAATAAATTGGAACCAAAATCAGCTTTGGGGCAGCAATGAGATGCTTGATGGAGAATCAACTATATGGATAAACATGGAAGGAAATTGGCACTATCAAACTGATTTCAAAGAACATGAAAGCAATGGAATTTCCAAGCAAGGACCTGAGCATCATGAAGTTCCCATGGATTCACTCCTACCAAGTACACAGGTAAATGTGGAAGCACCTGGCTTTCATAAGTGCTGAGGAGGGGAGGCTACTTTCTGGAACCTGTCAATGGCTTCACAGAACATAATCCTTTAGTGTTGCCTCTTCAGGGGTAACTTTTGAGAAATGAAAAGTGCATCAGTGAAAGTGAAGTTGTCCCTCACCTTGTAACATAGTTTTTCTTTTTCCCCTTTTCTGTTGTGTGTGTTTTTGTTTCCCCTTTCTATTTTGGTGTTTTTTTGTGTGTCCTCTTCTTCCTTCTCTCTTTCCTCAGAAGTTGTACATGACTCTGCAAGGCCCAATGGATAAGGCACTGGTCAACGTTATATGTTTTAAAACTTGAGATTCTGGATCCTCATGTCATGTTTTCTCCTTGTTCAATCCATGCCATGTCCCTAAGCTAGAGCCATTTTTTTCCCCTCAAAATTTTCCGTCTTTTTCCAAGTCTGGACTTAGAAATTTTTGAGTTATTAACCTTTGAAAATGGTCCAATATGAGTATTTTGAAATTTAACACTTCCTAAGGGATCAAGGATTCTTAGAAACACCTCCATCAAATAGATAATTCTTTCCCCTTTCCATAAAGGTAAGGAATTCCTCCTAACTCCTTGTATTTTGCAAGTTATGGCTCGGTGGAGTTTGGAGGGGAAATTTTCCTAGGCAGGCCCGTGGAGGTAAAGAGGAAATTTTGCCAAGGAAATTAGCGGGTTGGTAGAGTTATAGAGAGAAATTCGACACTTAGCCTTTTGGCTAAAAACTCAAAGGTGAAATGTTGGACCACATCTCCACATCGAATCAAAAGGTGTCATGTGTCCACATCAACAACGGAGGTCGAAGCTAGCGGAGGACTTTGGGAAAATTTTCCCTTATGGGCAAAAAGGGTGAAATGTTATTTTGAAGCCCGCAGATGAACCAGAAAATGTCACATGTTGTTAGGTTGGTGGGGGCATGGATATTTTGGGGAAAATTTTTCCAATTTGAAAAAAGAGGGAAAATGGTCACATTTTGGCCCGTAGACCCGAATTTTGCCCTAATTTTGCCATTTTTGCCCTAAATCTTCAAGAGGCCATATCTTTCAATCTAGAGCTTAGATTTTCATGTTTTTGGTATCAATGGAAAGTTGGTGAAATTATCCACATGATGGACACTTCAATTTTAAATTTTTATGGAGTTTTGTGGGAGAAAATTGAGAAAACGTCTCTGGCATGTAAAAATGCAAAAAGTTTCCCCCGACTCCGCTCCAATGTTCTCTTGCCACGTGGATGGCTCATATTTAAAGGCACAAAAGATAAATCTAATGGCCCACATTCAATCTGAAAGTTTGTAACTGTTTTAATTATTAAATTCTCTGGCATTTCCCACCACGACCATTTTTCTGCAAAAGAAGGATCTAAAATGGTGCCAAATGATTGGATCTCGACTGTAACTGCTTCTTGGTCATTTGGGAAGTTGTAACTACCTTGTGCAAGCTATTTCATGGCTTTTAGAAGTCATTGTAGAGGTTGGCATTTGATTTTTGAAGACTATAAATGATTTTCATGAATAGAGGACAAAAAACAATAGTCATCATTCTTCCAAGCTTCCCCTTTCTGTGAATTTCTTCCATTTCCTTTCATTGTACAAGTTTTTACTTCAGCTGTAATAAGAAAAGAAGGATTTTATGCCCCTTTGATGGAGGATTCGATTCGTACTTTCGACCAAATGTGTTTTTCTTCAATCTTGTAGCTTTTGTTTATGAATTTGTATTATTCTTCCATTTAAATGCATGTCATAAGCTTTCTAATCAATTTTTGTAGGTCTATGATTTTCTACCTCCATCATTGATCTCATTTCCTTCATTCCCACTCCTCTTTCCCACTCTTAGAACACTTTCTTTCCTTACAATAAATTACAGGATTTACCATAGGGTCGGCAGAGTGCCCATATGGATCTCTCGTTGAAAAACACCATTGAATCCACTTGTTTTCATGCATAATATGGAAGGTACACTGTTATAAGTAGATGCAGACTTAGATTCCCATAGTGTTGTTTTGGAAACCACCAATTTTTCCCCCGAGATGAATTTCCAAGCCAACAGGGGTACAAGAAGCTCAATAGAAAACTTTGTCGGTGATAGATCCGAGGCTAGGTTAAAATGGAAAAGCAACGGCAAGGTTCATAGGGGTCTTAGATATGTACAAGGATGATTAAAATCTAGGTATGGATAGTTCAAGGGTAGGGGTGAAGGGATGGTCAAGTTTTACATGGAGGTAATCGTGGTGGAATGGAAATGAGAGTAGAAACTAATAAGAGAAGTAAAAGAATCTACCAAATGATAAATGGACAAATGTTGGTTAACAAAGCACTTATTGTTTACACGAGCTTGATGTCTGGTTGGCAATGGTGGGTGATCAAATGGAAGGAACATGATGTGGGGTTGACTGCCTTGACTGGATGCTCCCATGTAGGTAGATGGCTTTGTGGGTGCTTTTGATGTTAGCTATGGGCACTCTGATGCATGTACGAATGCTCGTTACTCGCTTTCATACAACTCGGTTTCATCTCTTGTTCTCAAAAGATGTGTCGACCTCTCGAAATGTACCAACCTTGAAATATGGTTATTTTGGTAGTTAAATGGTAATTGATGGTGGCTTTGGTTGGTGATCGACGAAGTTTAGGGTGACCGGCTTCGCTTAGGGTGGTATTTCTTAGGTTTACTAAACCAAGCGATCCCCTTGATTTTTGGGATCTCGTTCGCTTTTTTCCCCATGGATTAAAATGGAAGCTTCCTTTCTAATAGATGAAAATTTGGTTAGAGGGAATGTAGGATTTGATTTTTAGGGTTTGGGTAGGTCTTAGTTAGTTATGGCAACATACTAAGAATAGGTCTTAAGGTGATGTGGCTACATGAGGGTTATATGTGAGGTTGATGTGTGGGCCTTTTCTCAATTAGGATATTTAAATAATAAATATTGTGAGATAATGAATTAATTTAATTTAATTAATCAAATTAATATAAGAGTGGGGTGAAAGGGGCCATGGTTAGGTGAATGTGTTCAAGGTGTTTGTTTTACGAGGACCAAAGGGAGTATGACCCAATTTTGGTGTCTACATTTTGCCCCTTTTTGTTTTGTAGCTTGTATTGGTAAGAGACGCCACAAAAATAAGATGTGGTTGCCCCATGTGTGGGTGAGGGTAATCCTGTCAATTCGGGAACTAACGAGGTAGAAGAAAAAATCGGTGAGTGGTTTGATAAAAGGTGAATGTGATGAAGAGGAAGGTGGGTAACGGGGAAAAATGGAAAAAGGTCTACTCAGGTAATCTAGGTAATGGGTCAAGGTCAAAGGTAGTAACAGTCAAACACATGCACACATATAAACTACAGGATATGGTACCAAGTTGAAGAGCAGAAAACTCTACATTGTCTAAGGTCGATAGGTTTATCCAAATAAGGTTGAGGTGATTCCGGTAACCAAGGTATAGGATATGGTCAGGAAACACGATGCATGTCAGGTGCAAGAATGTGTAGGTATGTTTTGGTACACCTAAGGTTGGGTCGGGATAAAAGGTCATGGAAAGAGGCAAGGTAAGGTCAATATGTCCATCAAAACAGTAACTGGTGCCACAAGGTATAGCAAACACATGATGTCAAAGGTCACTAGCAATGTTCTAGTCCAAGTATCTAGGTCATGGCATGGGTAGGACCGATGTATGGGTAAAATAATGAGTCCTCGAATGGGGACACAGTGAGGGGGTCAATGAGAAGTTCACAAAGACAAAGGGAAGTGTCCCAGGTGAGGCTTAGAGTGAGGTAGGTAGGATTCGTGTTGAAAAGTGGGGTAGGGGGTAGGAAAAAGACTAAGTAGGTAAACCAATGACGGTTTCAAGGAACTGATGCTTGTTGTTATGGACTAACCTCGATAAGCTAGGGCATAGGAACGATTTCATTCAAGGTCAAACCGTCACCGGTCAAGTCGAGTAGGTTATAAAAATAAAAACTCCATGTTTTACATAATCATTTTTCATTTTCCAAATAGGAGAAAAAAGCAGAGAGAAAGAGGAAAAGGTGGAAAATGACAAAGGGAGACAAAGGACTAAGTTGGCGAGCCACATAGATGGTGATAGGTGGTTGATAGGTGGATGTACGAGCAAAATTGGATTGATTGGATTGGTTGGAGAACGAGAGGTCATTTGGTGATGGCGAGATGTAGGAGAGGGATCGGGTGGACCACCGATGCAATGGCTCCAATGTGCCACCATGGTGGTGGTAGCATGATGAGGTAAGCTTCAATATCCCTCTCCGTGTTTGTTGTGTTTAGATAAATGGATAGAAATTTGGGCGGGGGAAATGAAATTTTAATGTTAGGGGGTAAATTAGATAAAAGAGGGATGGGGAGGGTAGGAATAGGTAGTATGCTAGGTGGGAAGGGTTGTAGGTAAGAATGGGGGTGGGAAGGGGAGAGATTGAGACAAAATGGGTAGATCCAGGGCTCGTTGTCATGGGTTATTGCCATGACAATGGATCGACAACGATGGTCGATCAGTGGGCGGTGTCGGTGGGGTGTAATCGAAATTGGTCATGGATGAGGTGACCAATGTCATTGTGGGAAATCATGGTCAATCTGGGAGGACCAGTAGCCGCTTAGAGGGTAGAAAACATAGGAAAGGGTTAGGTAGTTAGGGCCAAGTGTTGATACTTGTGGGTAAATAGGTATTGTCGGGAGTGTATGTAAAGAGGTAGCGTGACATGGGGTTGGGTAAGTGGTAGGTGAGTAGAACAATTGGTCGGGTCGGATTGGGTAGGTAGGGAGGTTAGGGTAGGGTGGTTGGTAGGTTGTAAGGGAAAATAGGTAAATTTGAGTTGGTAAGGGTCGGGGTGTGGGTAGATAGGTGAGGTCGAATGGGTAGGAGTAGATGGGTAAATAGGTGGTGAGTATGTGTGAGGATAGATATGGTCGAGTTTTAATAATGTAATTGTGTTGTTGGATGTAGGTGAGAGACCAGTGCGGATGAGAGACAAGGTACCACCTTTGCTCTTGATGGTTCATGGGGTGTGAAAGTCTAGGAGTGGATTCATATCACATATGTTGGTTTGATCGGAGTCAAAGGCTACCGGCATGAAATCAGTAGCTGATCTTGATGGTCACCCTCATCAATAGATGGGACTCAACAACCAACACATTCCGCTTTACTTCGGGGTGAGATTATAGTCACGCTAGAGTACATGTACAGGATCTTGCGGTTACCAATATTGGGGACGTAGGTGTATTCAATCTCCTTAGAGGCATCTGAGGAGTTGATGCTGACAGTGTTTGGTGAGGGACTTACAGAGATAACATTCCATAGTGCCAGCATGAGCTATGGTGAGATGTACCAGGCCCGTCCAGAGGAGACGAGGCTTGTAGTATTACAGATGGAGGTAGTATGTTGTTTCACACTGCCAGATACGGAGGGTGGGAGGTTCCCATGATCACTAATGGGAGTTTTACATGACATGGTGATGGACCAAACCTACTTTGCATGGGTGCTAGCATTCCTAGCATGTTTATATAGAGAGATATGGGCATATGCGTGGCTTTGCAAGTTCATCCTATGTTTCTCCTTTGTTCTTCCTTGTTGGGCCTATGAGCACATTGTGTGTGTTTGTCCGATCGGCATGCCCCGAGGATGATGCATTTGAGACGGGTTTTGTGCGAGTGGGTTATAGGCACTTTGGTGCCTTCTATTGGAGAGCATCGAGTAGACCGAGTTATTCATGATGTAGCATATTATTGGTGGTTAATGGAGGGATTGTCTAGTGTAGACATTATCTAGAGACCGTATGTGGGGTATCCCTCATACAAAGGGATGACAAAGGAGCTAGCGGGATTACATATTTATAGGTGGATAGAGGGGCACCGCGTAGGGGAGCATGAGATGATCCCAGTTGACCATGTCGAGATGGTAGTTGGGGCTGCCACAGGATATACCCCCATCCTTCTCATAGTACATGAGGGATGACGTGGAGAGGCCATTACCTCTACCACAACTGAGAGTGATAATGGGGTAGGAGGAGTAGGTGACAAACCGGCGGATTGATGATGCTTCGGAGTGACAGATAGGTATGGTATAGACAGTGGTGGGCAGCCTATCTATGAGCAAGACCTCCCGAGTTGGGGCAGCTAGATTTAGCCACCATCACTATGTAGAAATATGCTCTATAGGGGTAGGTGGTGACCTTGATTACCCGATGATTGGGGATGGTACGGTCGATTAGCAGCTTCGAGAGGTAGAGGTGGCCACATTGCATGCGTAGGTGACTAGTCTATAGGCCCAGATGGCCAAGGGTGGAGACGAAGATGGAGATGAGGAGTAGGTAGCTTCCCTACGAGCACAAGTTATATTTTTGTAGGGCCATTTGACCACTACATAGGTACAGTGCATTCGTGCATTGCAGATGTAGAGTGCAGAGCACGGGGTGTGAGGCCGATGTCACTCTCCACAAGCACTGGGATAGGGTCCCGATTCATAGTCAGGGGCGGGAAAGTGTCCCACAAGATAGGTACATGGGATAAGGCCAATGGTGACACCATGGACAATGCACCTAACTTAGTTATGGGATGCCCTAGGTGAGGACAGATATTACCAGGATCATGATGGTGGTCGGGATAGATTTTCTATCTTATGGAGAGTACAGGGAACAACAAGCTTCGAGTGAGAGGACCAGATCTCGTACTCACAACGTGGAGAGAATAGGGGACCATTGATCCCTAAGATAG
This sequence comes from Taxus wallichiana var. yunnanensis, assembly GCA_018340775.1. Classification (NCBI taxonomy): domain Eukaryota; kingdom Viridiplantae; phylum Streptophyta; class Pinopsida; order Cupressales; family Taxaceae; genus Taxus; species Taxus wallichiana. Next base: position 440,357,850 of record CM031242.1, on the reverse strand, counting down.
GATCAGGGTAATGCCACTAGCTCATGGATGCCAGCTCTAGGTGATGTACCATCAGGTGCCCGGCCGTGACCTATGGTGGGCGGTGAGAGGTTATCGGGCCCGGCCGGCTGGAGCCGAGGAGGAGATAAGAGAGACTGATATGAAGGATGTCTGGAAGGATGATGTCTAATGCACATCCCTTTATTTTGATGTATTTGATTCTTTTTTTGATATATACTAGCCTACGTGCCAAGGAGAGTGGGGATGTACGAGAGTTTTGAATATTTTTGATCACATACCATCCCGTGTGTCGAAGATGGTGAGGCTATATATTAGGTTTTGAGAGATTTGATTATATGTACCGGTATGCATGCCAAATATATTTGAGATTATGTATATGGAGACACATGTTTGGATATTTTTATTTATAGAGATGATGATGATTATGGTCATTATGTGTATACATGGTTGTGGTTATCTTGTTATGTTGATGTGTATATGTTATGGAAATTAAGTAGTGTAGGCATGATAGAGTTAGGTCATAGGCATGGATCAAGTTAGGTTGGGTTGAGTTAGGTTTTAGGCATGGTGGAGTTAGGTTGTAGGCATGGTTGAGTCAGGTTGTGGTCTAGGCATGGATTGAGTCAGGTTTTAGGTATGGTGGAGTTAGGTTGTGGTCTAGGCATGGATTGAGTCAGGTTTTAGGCATAGTTGAGTCAGGTTGTGGTCTAGGCATGGATTGAGACTAGGTCCTTTAGGTATGGGTGAAGTGAGTTAGGTTGTAATTCATTAATTTGTGCAATGAATGATGATATGGGTCATGGTTAAGATGTTTTATAGTACATACATGATAGTGGTAAGGAAAGGATAGACATAATGGATGTATGTTTGATGATGATAAAGGTGGAAAGGAATTTTTTTGTTTGATGGGTTTAATTTAAAATTATTGATATAAAAGGAAACTAAATAGGGTAGAATGTGATTTAGGAAAATAAAAGATGAATTGGTTAGGGTAGAGAGTGGCCGAGCTAACCTCCAAGGGCCCCATGCCCTTAGAGTGCTGCCTACATAGGGACGGCAAAAAGGGACCTCGGGCGGATGTAGTTCTCCCATAAGCTAGGGAATAATGCGAGGAGGTATGAATATGGGTGGGTATGTTATAGGCATGATTGAGTCTAGGAATTTTAGGTATGGGTGAATTGTGGGCACAATGGTATGGGTGATTTTGAGTTAATGATGGTGAAGGAGGAGAAAAATACTCAAAAATAGGTGTCAAGGATCACATCCTATATAAGGTAATCAATATGTAATGAAGAAGGTTTAAAATATAAGAGGAGGCAAGAAAGTGACCTAATTGGTAAGGATCATAACGGGCGGATCAAACCTTAGATGGGCTGATGAATGTAAGACCCTAAAAGCATTGTATGATTGACTATTCTAAAGGTGAAAAAGTAGTCACATGATCACCAAATGTCATGGTCCAATAGGTCCCTTGAGGCGGTAGGAAATGAAAGTGTGAATAGTGAGAGGGTGAGAATTGGTTAGTTTTTATATGGTACTAGGTAGCATGCCTTTTAGCAAGAGATCCAAGGTCACAATGGGAAAGTCCATGATTAAAAGGATTTTTGTTTTGAATGATATTTGAGATAGAATGATCAATGTGGGAAGTCAATATGGGATGATGAAATTAAATCCTTGAGGTCTTCGTGAAGCTGATTGATGCGGGAAGCTTTAGATTCTCTCTTTTTTCTTCTTTTTGTTTTTTTAAAATAGGATTTTTATATAGCTGTCCTTTGAGGGAGCAGTCTATTTATAGTAGCGATGTAGAGAGAAGAGATGTCCTTTTGAGGGAGTCATCTTTTATTGGAAGTTTGACTCAAGGAGTTGAATCCCATGTGAGGGATTTTAAGTCATGGACAAGACTAAGGTGAAGGATAGGATTCTTGTTCAGAAAAGCAAGGTGGAATGACCATGGGATCTCATAAAAAAATAGATGAAAAGTATCCATGAGAACCATGCTATGTGCAGTGCCGTGGTACACATATTTAAGAGAAGATAAAAAGTGATGGGTATGCATACGATTATTTTTAATCATTAGGGGCAATATAGTGAAGGGAGGAAATTGAAAAGTGCTCAAGGGACGAGCATGAAAAGAGGCGAAAGGTGAGGCGGGAAAAAAAATCAACAATAGAATGGTCAAAGATGCAAGGCATTAATGGGCTTAAATTCTAGTTTACCATCTAGTGAAGATAAACGATAAGCACCGATTCATAAGTAAGAGTCACAATGCATGGTCCAAGCCGATTAGGAGAAAATTTTCCCGTTTACTTTTTTTTCTTCTTTAGTTACATGTTGATTTTCTTTTAGGACAAGGTCACCGACTTAGAAGGTTCATTCATGGACATGTTTGTCATAGGCATGTTTGATACATTTTTAGTAAACTGAAGATGGTCAAGAGAATTTAGAAAACATTCGTCTAATAACTCAAGCTGTGATAAACGGTCCCGACGAAAGTCATCATCATTGAGAATTTCATGGAGAGAAATGTGGAGTGAGGGAATATGAAATTCGAGAGGTAGAACAACCTCTATACTTGTAGAACAAAGAAAAAGGTGTGGCAGCAATGATGGAAGTGCGAATCTAGTGCGGTATGCCCATAGAGAAAAAGGAATGTGTGTATTCCAATCCTTCCTAGTATTGTTAACCACTTTCGTGAGAATTTTTTTAAGGTTTTATTAGTGGATTCGGCTTGGCTGTTGGTTTGTGGGTAATAAGGTGATGAGAAACTTAACTGGATGCCGAAGGTGTCATAGAGTTTTCGTAAGGTTTTATTTTTAATTTTTTTCCGTTATCAGTGATGAGATGATGTAGAACACCAAAATGAAAAATAATGTGATGGTTGATGAACTCACATATTTTCTCAGCTTTCATGGAGATGAGCGGTATGGCCTCAACCCATTTTGTGTAGTATTTGGTAGCAATGATGATCCATTGATGTCGTTGTGAAGAATGGGGATTGATCTCTTCGATGAGATCCAAACCCCATTGAGAGAAGGGCCAAAGGTCACGGGTGACCTGTAAGGCATGATCGGGTATATGATGAAGGTTGGCATGTTGTTGGAATTTCACACAACGCTTAACGTAGTCATAACGACCATGGTTAAGTGTCAACTAGTAATAGCCTAGGCGAAGAATACACTTAGCAATGACAGCAAGGCCACCAAGTGACCTCCACATATGTCATCATGAACTTCCTTAATGGTATAAGTAATTTAAGAAATCATAAGTCACCATAAGAGAATGCCATCAAAGCCACGTTTATAGAGGAGGACACCCATGATGACGTAACGAGAGACCTGTCATCACCAATCTGACACTCTGATAATATTTCACCGGAACTCCTCATGCTATGATTATTTTAGTAATGCACAAATTTTGGTTTGGTGGTAGTAATCTGGAAACACAACAACAAACATAACACAAGAATACCACAGACTATGACAAAAAAAGAATGATGACAAATCTGAAATAAAACTGTAAAATATATTATTAACATGGAATTATTACAATCTCACCCATGAATTACTCCAAGTGTTACCAACTCCACTTGATTCCAACAATGGTTATGGGAGAAACTTCACAATTACTCCTCTTGATGACTTCCTTAACACACCTTCACAAATAATCCTTTATTCATAAAATAATTATTACAAATTTTCTCTATGATAAATGAGAGGGGATGGCCTCTCTATTTATAGGAATTTAGGCTTATCCACCCTATCTCTAAGATAGGTTAGGAAATCTCTTCCAGCCTAATCATATTCCATGCCTAAACTCTTGCCTTTACATGTAGGCTTATCTTCTAAGATAAGATAAACCTTATCATCTCACATGGGTTCCACCTTTTAGACTTATCCACAAATAAAATATACAAAATATTTATGACATCACTCTTTGTATTTATTACAAATATAATATTTCTAATTCCTAATCATGTAGAACCTACTTCTATTCTTACTCTAACTTTGACATTTTAACATTACCGGACCACTTACGACAAATATTTACTTTTTACCACAACATTCCTTTTGTACTTTGACTGTTACCATACTCTACTTTATTGGCAACACCGTACTGATGGCGCCACTATCTTCTATTGGACGCCACTACTAATTATACTTAACAACATATTATTCCTAATACATACATTAATAAAATAGAAATTACGGAGGAAAATTTTAATGTCGACATTTTCCCCCTTCCTAGCTTCTACTCTGTCCTCGGAGTAGACTCTTATGGACATTCTGAAGCTGGTGCCTGGAAAATCTTTAACTTGTCATGGTTGACCCATTTCGTAATTTGAGTACCATCCAATTCCTCCAGTTGATATGTACCATTTTCATGCACAGTTGCTATTTTGTAGGGCCCCATCCATTTGGGAAGAATTTTTCTCTGCCTTCTTTTTTGTATCTGGAATCATATACTAGAACCAAGTCATTCACATGAAATGGAGACCAACGGATCTTTTGATCAAAGTATTCATTCTACTTCATTTTCTTCTTATAACTTGTATCCTTCACTATTTCCCTCATTTCCTCTAGCAAATGAAGATGCACCAACCTTTCTTTTACTGAATCACTTTCATTCATCCTTTCATTTTTCATAACTCTCACAGTGGGAATATCAAACTCAATAGGAAGAACTAGATCAATGCCATAAGCCAACTAAAATGGGGAGTATCCTGTTGCTAACTTTGATGTTTCCCTATATGCCCACAATGCTGCATGAATCCTTTTATCCCACTTATGTACCTGCAAGGCTGCATCTTTTGCTAGAATTTGACATAACACAAAATTTGTTCATTCCACCTGTCTATTTGTGCTTGGCTTGTATGTTGTTGCCTTCCTATGCTTAATAGAAAACTTGTTGACTAGGGATTCTACCACCTCATTAATGAAGTGGCTTCCTTGATCTGTTATAATTTCTAATGGGCAACCAAATCTAGTGATAATGCGTTCATATATGAACCTTGCCACTTGATCCATGGAAGTTGTTTTCAATGGCCTAGCTTTAACTCACTTTGTTAAATAATTTGTGACAACTACAATATACTTATTTTGGCGTGAGGTAGTTGGAAGTGGACCTACAATATCTATTCCTCACATTTCAAAGGGACAAAGTGGAAGAATAGGGCATAATGGAGCTGATAAAGTCTTACGGTTACCATGTGTTTGATAAATATCACATGTCTTACAATAATTATAACAATCTCTAAAAAGAGTAGGCTAGTGATAACTGCGCATCCAAGATCCTTCTTGTTGTAAGTTGTCTAGAGAAGTGTCCTCCACATGTACCATTATGGAATTCTTCTATCAGCTCCTTCCCTTGATCACGTCCAATTGCCCTCTTGTACTATCCATCAGGTCCTATTCAAAATAATACTCCATGTAGAATAGAATATGGAGGACTGGCTTGAGTAATCTTCCTCTTAGTATTTGGATTGGCACCATCAGGAAACTTGAATTCATTCAGATAATTCCAAATATCTATGGTTCACTAGGGATTGTGTCAAGGATAACAATGCTACATTTGGGAAATCATCATACACAATGAATGGCTTGCTCCAATCTGGATTCTTTAAAACAGTGAAGACACTAGGGCTTCCTTCATTGTTCAAAATCTTCATGCACGTTATTTTCTGGTTCATAAGTAACATCCTTCTTCAAGAACTAGGTTAGTGGCTGTGCAATCTTTGAGAAATTCTTGATGAACCTTCTATAGTAACCCACATGGCCTAAAAATGATCTCAACTTACTTCTATTCATAGGAATTGGTAACTCTTTGATTTTTGAAATTTTATCGGGATCGTACCAATACCATCTCTGGATACAACATGCCCTAAAAAAATGCCTTGAGAACATTCAAAGGCACACTTTTTTGGGTTTAGTGAGGCTTGTGCTTCATCTAACATTTAAAATGCTATCTCTATTTGGTGTAGGTGGTCCATCTTGCTCCCATAGATGCAAAACTCATCCGAAATACTCTGATGAAGTTCCTAATGTAGGGTTCAAACACCCTATTCATCAAGCGCTAGAATGTTGTTGGAGCATTACACAACCCAAAAGGCATAACTCTATAAGAAAATGTTCCCCAAGGAGTGGTGAACGTGGTCTTCAGCTGATATTTCTCCACTATACAAACTTGGTTGTATCCACTATATCCATTAGCAAAACTATAGCACTCCTGGCTAGCTACTTCATCCAAGATCTAATCTGAGAATGGAAGAGGGTAATGATCCTTCTTTATTTCCTTATTGAGCTTCCTATAATCAACACAATGCATAGATTTCCATTCTTTTTTATTGAGATCACAATGGGAGAAACCCATTCTGAATTCTCCACAACAAATATGAATCTTGCATCAAGCAACTTATCTATTTCTTCTTTTATAGTCTTGGAAAAATTAGGATTCATTCTATATGGCATTTGCTTTATGGGCTTAGCAACATCTAACAACTCAATAGAATGTTCTACACAACTTACTTGATGGAGTTCCTTGTAATCAAAAGTGAATAGGTGTATGTACCTTCTAAAGAGATGGAGGTAGGATTCCTTCTCATTCTCCATCACAGCATCACCAATCTTTATTTGTTGGAGATGATCATCAATTTCTTCTTTAGATAATTTTATGGGTTCATGAGTCGGTGTGACTGGAAGGATATCCATGACCAAAACATCAACCTCACTTTCTTCATCTTCTATGTCCACTTCACTAGTACTAGAGTAATCAGAGGATGTCCAATCATCAGTTTCATCACTTGAATCCACAGGTTCTATCTTATGATGCCGAGGGATCATGTTTATCTTCACCCTCTCTCTACCACATCCAAGTATCATGAAGCCTTCATTATAGTAGTTTCTTACATGAACTCTCCTTAGCCATGGTCTTCCCAACAACATTGGGTACGCAACAGTACCATTTTTCATCACTTGAAAGTCTACCACACATACAACACCCATAACAGATATTGCCACATTTGAAACTACACCTTCTAGTTTAGTTTTTCCCTTATTTAATGACCTTAACATAAGTGTTGAGGGTGATCAATTTTAAACCCAACATATTCATTACAGACTTGGTCATTACATTAACTGCAGCACCTTCATCAACTAAGACATCATGAATTGAAATACCGTTACATAATACCTCTGCTTGTGGAGCATAGGGATCCACCTCTGCCTCCAAAATAGGGACCTCAACCTCCTTCCTTCATCAAGCATTGAGTCCACTTTGCAGCTCCCACCTCTTCTCAGAAGACATAGCCAAGAGTTGACCATATGTAATATTTGCAAGCCTTTTGGACAGATCTTCTAAGATGGAGTATGGTCCTTGTCCCTGTGAAATTAGAAAATCCTGCACACCCAACTTTCTTCTCCTATGTTTCTTACTAGTTTCTCCTTTCATCTTCTTAGGATCATTTCCATCTTGGTTATCTTTTTCTTTCTTTCTTTTTGTTACAAACACATCTACTTCATTATTTATGCTCTTATCTACTACATCAAAATAATTCACGGTGTGTTTTCCTTTATCATTATCTCTTGTACCAGATGTAGAAGCTCTATCTAGACAATTATACTTATAATGACCCTTTTATAACAACCATAACGTATGACTTAAGAAATATTTCTTTTTGGACCTCTATCTCCTCCCCCTGGTGCCATTAATGAAAAAGGGGAGATTATTGGACATTGTGTCATGGTTCTTGTCATTGATGCTAAAGGATGTCTAGGGGGCATAGGTTTCTATATGAGGTGTTATCGATCAATAATGATGAAGGTTGATTGGTAGTGAAGTGATGAAGTGTCATGATGTTTTTGTAGTATGGTATCTAAGTGTGATTACATGTTCTTGGTGCATGGTTCTTGCAATCAGTTTTCATGAATAGGCTTCATGAGTTATATGAAGCTTGGTATGATGTCTAGCATGTTGAAGAAGATGTGTGAGAGGTATATTGAATTCTGCAAGGTGAAGACACAGTTAGTTTATGTGAGGAAGGTGTTGAAGGAAGCCATTCTAGGACTAATCCTAGACCTAGTGCATAATTGTTGGTATGGTAGCTTGAGGAATGAAGCGGGCATGTTAGTATAAGCATTTGGAATGCATTTTGACATTTTATGGTAGGTTTGAATCCCTACAAGGCCATATTTTAGGTATATGATGCATGTTCAATGTCCTTAGGAAGCAAAACTATGAAGAAAATGGTAGATAACATGCGTAAGTCATAGTGTATGGAGTGATTTAGAGGTGATTAGATAGGTATGAGTATTGGATAATGTCAAGGATGTTATCATAGTGTTGTGGACCAAGTTTCAAGTTAGGATAGTGAAACCAATGCAAGAAAACTCATATTTGGCTTTACCGAGCTCACATAAATGTAAATCCCATCTCGATAAAAAAGTTTTAATTCTCACCCACGTGTGTGTACTATGCATGGAGACCTAATCCTTTTATGTATTCCAAGGAATGAAAATAATAAGCTTAAGCAAGTGGAATGAGGTAAAATAAACGTCGAGTTTAATGAACCACTTCTAAGAAGCTAAGTAGGTCAAAACCCTTGCTAAAACCCTAGCATTATAGGATTGGAGAAGAAATTATGTAGATAAAAATGAAACACTCAAGTATGTATTCACCTTTGAATAGTTTTCAACATCAAATACACCTTACACTTTGCAATGAGGATTATATAAAGCCAAAAAAATCTTGAAACTTGCTTGTTTAAACATATCCCCGACTTGGATTCACTAACCATTTCACCCTAGGAAATACCTTACATTTCAATACAAACTCAATCACCAATTAATTAATCATTCATGCAAGGTATCCTTTCACTAACCTTCCCTCAATTTTCTCTTGGTCTCTCTTTGTTAGTATTTGGAAACATCAAGAAACTCTAGCTTATTTAATCCTCACCAAGCCTTCTCATCATTCTCCCTTGTTCAACATCTCGAACAACTATTATACCCTTTAGTATAATGATACAAGAACTTCCAAAACTCAATTTTTTTCTAAACTTGTCAAACTATCTTCTTACATCCTTAAGATAATATTTGTTGGTACATTCATGTATGGAGACCTTAGTATCAACCCACAAAAATATTTTAACTAAATCCTAGACCCCTTATCACACTCATAATGCACCCAAAATTTTATCTCTTGATCCCTTACCTTCCTCTTGCAAAACTACTTTCCTTCCTCATGGCTCATTTGCTCCAACTAGCCCTAAAATATTCTACTATCACCTCATTTATAAGAGGCATCAAGACACAAAATAGAGGTTTCTAAGCACCCATTAAGTTATTTGACCTTCCCTAGAAGTTTCAATGCTTAACTCAAGGTTTAGAGCTTGGTCTCTTTGTTAAATGACCTCTACAATGAGGTCTTACCCTTATCACACTATCCTAAGATGGGATGTCATGAAAATATCCCCACTCCACCACTAAAATTTAAAAAAATTGTTTCAAGAGTTCATGGACTCTCTCACAATGATTTATTCCAATTTTTGGAGCTAGATTCTATTTTTAGATATTTTTAGCCCTCCTTCTCCTTCTAAACCCTAACTGGTCTCATGCATGTACAGCCCAAGAAGGTTAATATGGAAAAATATTTCAATAAAATCAAACTTCAATCTACAGATTTTATGAAAGTGAGTGTTTCTACCCATGCACCATTTTTTCTTACCAAAGTGGAATTTATTCTATACCTTAAACCATGAATCCTCGCCTCATTATTTTCATTCCCAAACTAAGACTAGTGGGTTATACTCTACCACCTATATTTTAAGGCCTTCACTTCATAAAATTATCTTTCTACTTACTCCAATCTTATAACATGGAGTATTCTTCATAGTCCATAGTCATTCTATCCTCATAATACCATGTAAGAGTACCAACTTCACCTTTAAATTTCACATTCACATTCAACCATAAAGATTAGAGTTTAGGTATCAAAATTCATTCTATCACACTAGAAATAAGTTAAATTTAGTTAATAAAATATTCACATCCCTCATTTTAATAGAAAGGCTTGCATGAGTTAGTCTCGTACTTTGAAATTTCAAATAAGATAACAACTCTATAACCACCATGCAACTCATAGTCTAATCATGCACATAATTTTGACAAATAAGGTATACCTTTAATCTACTGTAACATTTCAAAAGGTAAATCATGAGTTCTTAATCTTCATCATTCTAAAATTAGTCCTTGCCCACACATCAATCAACTGTTCTTACATAAAATTCATGAACCACAAAAGCTATAAAACAAATATAAAGTTTTCCATTAAAAATATGTAATTAAAACTTGCATGTTCCCTCTCCTCCTTCCATGAGGACTGATTAATAACTCCTCCTCTCCAATTACATTTAAATTATCCCTTTTTACACCTACTCCATGGAATGTAACTACTTTCATAATAGTCATCATGACTATCCTTTGTGACTCCTGGACTTCCATTTTACTTCTAGATGCATAACTTCCCTTTCTATACTAATTGAAGCATTCTAATGACTCACCTATACTTCCCAGGACCTATTTTCATAACCTATGACTCAAAAATACACTTTTAACTGCTAACCAAACTCTCTAACTTTGTTATTGAACTTGATAAGCTAAAACTAATGTCTTCATGACTTATTTATATGTAAGGAGGGATGTTCTTGCATAATCTAGGGGTAGGAAAATATTAGACCTCATAGCTCTGTCTTCTTCTAATTTATTTTCTTCTTCATCTTCACCCTAGCTTGGTCTCCATCTTCAACTTGTTCATCCTTGATTCTTCTTTCATGTGTTATTTCTCTATATCACTATGTACCTAGTCTTCATAAAGGAAGTATGCTTCTCCATAGGCTTCTTCTTCTTCATTCTCTTCTTCAATATTCATATCTTCCTCTTGGACTTGTTGTTTCTACTTAAGTCTAATTCCTGGGATTCTTCATATTTTCTTCCTCTTTATCTTATACTATCTCCTCAACTTATTCTGATCTCTTATAGTCTTCATCATTCTCAAACAAGTCTAAAATCTCTAGTCCTTGCATGATTTTCTACCACAAAGTCTCTTCCTCAACTGTCAATTCTTCTTCATCATCATTATTTTCTTCATTTTCATTTTCTTCATACTATTCATGAGAAATTTTCCTCACTTCTATCCTTTCATCTTCATCACCTACATGCAAATACTCAAAGGAGACATTAGAACAAAAACTAGGAGGCATTTTAACCCCATAAGATGCTTCATCCATGAGATCTTTCTCATATTCACTCTGCTTTACTCCACTTCCTCATCTTCTTCATCTTCCCTAAGGTAAGATAGGAATATTTCAATCATATCTTCTTCATCTAGTCCTTTAATTTATTCATACACTATCTCTTAGTCAACTTCTCTCTCTTATCTCCTCATCCTTCTTTCTTTTTTTTCAACTTCCTCTCTTCTTCTCTTATCTCTCTTCTCAGCTGGTCTCTCTTCCTCTTCCTCATAATTAACTCTATTGGACATTTGACCTTCTTCTTGACCACTATTCCAACTGGTTCCTCCATCTCTATTTGTATTTCCAATATCTCCAAAAACTATCTCACATATCTCTTAAACTCTTGTATCTCTTCTTGCATCATCAACTCTCTCTCTCTCTAACTTCTTCCTTTCCTTTTTCTCTATCTTCTTGCTCCTTTTGATGTGATTTAGTAACTCTAGCAACATATTAACCATTTTTTTGTTGTCTCTCCTAATCTTCATCGTCTGTCACATCTGATTTCCAAGGTATAACAATCCTCAATTCTCTATCTTTGTTTGCTTCCCTTTCTTCCATCAAATATATTCTTTCTGAAATCATCTTTGATAATCTTCTTTGGTACTCTTACTCTCTTATCTTCTCATGCATTTGTTTTGACTTGACCTCTTGTCTCTCTACTACTGATTTCTTCATCCAATATGGAATCTTATACCCATGGTCCACTGGTTTCAATCTCTTCTCTTCACTCATCTTCTTATCTACCTCTTTACTTATCTTCTTTTCACCCTTCACCTGTCTTTCTCTTCACTACAAAAATCACACAATAGTGTTAAATTTGAAAGAAAAATAGGAGCCATTATTTATACTAAATGATACAAATACAAATGAAAAAATCAAGCATATATTCACCTTTCAAGAGTTTTCAAAATCAACTACAACTTACTCTCTGCAATGAGGATCATATAAATCCCAAAAAGGTTTGAAACTTTCTTTTTGATTAAATCACCTGACTTGGATTCACTATCCATTTCACCCTAGGAAACACCTTACATCTCAATACAAATTCAATCACCAATTAGTTAATCATTCATACAAGGTATTATTTCAGTAACCTTCCCTCAATTTTCCCTTGGTCTCTCCTTGTTAGTGTTTGGAAACATCATGAAAATATAACTTATTTAATCCCGACTAAGCCTTCTCATCATTCTCCGCTATTCAACATCTCAAAAATTGTTAGAACCTTGATATAATGATGCAAGATCTTCCAAAACTCAAACTTTTTTAAAATTCTCAAACTATCTTCTTACATCCTTAAGAAAAGATTTCTTGGTACATCCATGCATGGATACCTGTGTGGAAACCCATAAAAATATTTCAAATAATTCCTAGAACCTTTATCATACTCATTATGTAGCCAAAATTTTACCTCTTGATCCCTTACCTTCCTCTTGCAAAACTACTTTCCTTCCTTATGGCTTATTAGCTCCAACTAGCCCTAAAACAGTCTATTGTCACTCATATCTTCATGTATAATAGGCATCAAGACACAAAATAGAGGTTTATAAGAACCCATTAATATCTTTGACCTTCCCTAGAAGTTTCAATGCTTAACTCAAGGTTTAGAGCTTTGTGTCTTTGTTAAATGACTTCTACAATGAGGTCTTACCCTTATCACATTATCCTAGGATGGGATTTCATGAAAATATCTGCACTCCACCACCGAAATTTCAAAATTATTCTTTCAAAAGTTCATGGACTCTCTCACAATGATTTATGCAAACTTTTGGATCTAGATTCTTTGTTTAGATATTTTTAGCCCTACTTCTCCTTCTAAACCCTAACTAGGTTTAAGCGTACAACATGAGAAGGTTAATATGGAAATAAATTTTAATAAAATAAAATTTTAAGATAAATATTTTACCCAAGGGAGTGTTTCCAATTGTGCACAAAATTTTATTACCAAAGTGGAAGTTATTCTATACCTTAAACCATGAATGCTCACCTCATTATTTTTACTCGAACCGAGACTCATTTGGTTATACTCTACCTAGCTTTTAAGGCATTCACTTAATAAATTATCTTTCTCCTTAATCCAATATTAAAACAAGGAGTCTTCTTCACAGTCCATGTTTATTCCATCCTCAGAATACCATACAACAATATTAACTTTACCTTTAAACTTCACGTTCATAGTTAACCATAAAGAACATAGTTTAGGTATCAAACTTCATTCTATCACACTATAAATAAGTTAAATTCACTTAATAAAATATTCACATCCCTCCTTTGAATAGAAATAATTACATGAGTTATTATATACTTCAGAATTTCAAATAAGATAACTATTTTACAACCTCTTATCCTATTTTTGAGTTTATTGATAAAATGTCATAGCTAATCAAAATTTTCATGATGGACCTATTTATGATTCATTCTTCATCAATGTATTTCTTTAATAATTCCTCACTTGATTTCTCGAATCAATTTTTGGGATTACTATTATCCCAAATTCACACCCCTTACAAATTTGGATAACTAATTTAATGGACTTATCCATTTTTCTCTACGAAATCCGCGAGGACACTAATTTAGTTTATCGTGGAGTGCAAGAATTTAGTGTTATGCGGGTTCTCCTAACTTGTGGAACAAAGGAGTGTTAAACCCTAGACATTGGTGTTTTCATTGATGTAAAGTGGAATTTATAGCAAAGGAGTGAAATTTTAAGTGACACTCTGTAAGAAACATGAAGCTTGAAGCTAGTGCCCTATCAGTGGTGTATTGAACTTTTAAATTGGTCTCGGGATTGCTTCAGGATAGTTTTAGTGTGCTGTAGGCATGATCGGTGAGGTAGGAGTCCATAGAAGGTATGGAAATGGTTTATAAACTTAGTATAAGTGTTATACTAGTCATATGTGATGAGTCTAGCATGAGAAAGAGCTTCTAGAGTAAGTAACAGGTCAAAGGTTTGGAATTACAGATGTAATTGCCTCATTTAGGCCTAGTTCTAGTGCCTAATGAGGTGTAAAATCTAAATTCAGGTCATACAAATACCAAGTAAGTATTGGAGGATCCTAGGAATGTTGTCTAAGACAATTTTGAGCATTAGCAAGGTTTATTTTAGCTCTAGAGGAAAAATTCAAAAGTTAGTCAAATCGCCTTGATGACCAACAATAAATTTTGAGGTAAATGGGATAGGTATGATTTTAATAGGAAAACCTATGGCTAATAAATATATGGAATTTGTAGAGGGGTTTATTTTAGTGCTTCATGTCAAATTTCATCAAATTTTGAAATGGGGATTTTAAGTTATGTAAGTTTTTCTAAAATAGGTATTTTAAGGAGTGCAATCTAAGCACCTGGATTGTTAGCATCCAAACAAAACTTTCAATCCTCATTCAAACAAAACATATAAGGAAGTTTCAAATATAACTTTGAGAAAGAGGTGCTGCAAAAAGTTTGAGGAAAATTGGTTGAGAAATAAAGAAGTTATGAGTATTTTTCTAACATGGTTGTTTGTATTTCAAACCTGTCTTCTTCAAACGGTAGGCAAAAATAAAGAATTTTGATTGAAAATGAATTGTGAAATATGGTAAAACCTTTTGTAAGTTTAAAAATATCTTTCCGGGTGAAAATGAGGGTATTGATGTCTCTCATATGTGATTGTTCCATACAGGCATGCCTTGTTCTTGAAGAAGTTGAGTTGCAAATGCAAATTTGATGGTGTGAAGTTGTTTCTACACTTGTGAAATATGGTACATGAGGTTTTTAGTCTTCATGAAGAACTTTGGGAAATTTCAATGAAAGAGTTGGTGTGATCTCCATTCACTTTCTTCCTTCAATGTAAAAGAGCAAAGTGAAAACTAGAATTGTCACAAAAGTATTTGAAGAAGAAGGTTGTGGACTATGATGTTATTGCATCTTCATACTACAAATCATAATTATAATGTGTTAAATACAATGTTATTACCATCCTAAAAGGTAATCCTGTAATGAAAAATTATCATAATGGAGATCTATTAGAAGGAAAATCTCACTGTCTCCGAGAAATTGTAAACACAGTCAAAATTTTTTTACTCATGGAAAATATGCTCCAAGTCTATGGCTGCAATTAGTACCAAAATGTCTACTCAAGAATTTTCTCCAAGAAAAAAATTTAAATTTTGTAGTAGAAAGTCCTCTCCATCATGTACAAGGGAAAATATTTTATTGATTCTCGGGTAAGAGCTACAAAATAGAGTATAAAGAATGAGATCAAAGCTAGTAGCTATTCAATACATGCAAGTTGATGCTCTGAAATTTTGAAGGAAAATTTACTAAAGTATCCTTCCATGTGACTGAGTAAAAACATGTTGAATGCTTCAAAAAATTTCCTAGGGTTTGGTTTTTAAAACCCTCCTAAGAAGTGACTTTGAAAATCAATCTAGTATGACGATGATGGCCATTTTTCTAGAAAAATTTGTATGTGTAAATCTAAGTATAGTATCTATCCTCCATGAAATAATCTCGTTAAGTGAGAAAGGGTGTGTTTAAGTTGAGATAGTCAAGATCATCCTGTGGTAGCAAACCGTGTGCATATCTTTGTCCTAGTGATAGCTCAGTATAAGACTTAGATGATCAAATGATCATAGATCATTCTCTCGGAGATGTGAACAAGTAATTACCCACCCAATAGAGTGTACCAAGTATTCATTGAATTATCGTGAAAATGTAATCCACAAATGCAAGGTGGAAAATATAAAGAAATACTTAGAAGAAGGTTTCATAACATGTCCTATAATCATAACCAAGAATCAAACATATTACACATTCTAATGTTCAAGTTGAATAACTACACATATAAGAAGTTATGTTTGAGATAAAAACCAAATGTTTTACATTGGATTACATGAAATTTTTTTACAAAATGTTCCAAATTTGTGTCGTGGTCGGGAGTTTTGTTATACCTATTAGGTAACTAAAAATTCAATATTTGAATTTGAAAGTTCATTCACCTTGCAAGATCGAGGATAAAACAAAATGTGACATGAAAAGGATCGAAAATATGAAGTGAAAGAGTCAAAATTATATCCTTTTTTTGAGAGTATATAATAATTTTTTTCGAGGTAATGTGTGTGCATTTTTTTTAGATAAGTGTGTTGGAGATAAGTCTTTAAATATGAGGAGAACCTTATGTAATGTATGAATAAACAAGTGTATATAAACACAATGAATTTAGAGATTAAGAGAAAATGTCTTGTTAGAAGAAATTACAATAGAGATGCAATGAAAATGCAATGAGTAATAGAATGCTGGGATATATAATGTAATTAATGAGAGAGAGTCTTGAAGTGTTTAGAAACTAAGATCGGGATTTGTGAATTAGACAAGTTAAGGGTACAAATCCATCGATAAAAAAATACATGGTATATCATGAAAATAACATCCTTGAATTACATACACCGAGGAGCGAAAGTATTTGAAGAGTCTCGCATAAGCATGATAAGACTAATAAGAGAGTGCAAGGATTTCTATGATAATTATATGCTTTAGGGCCATGTATCGTGTTGATTTAAGAGAAGCAATATGCACAAGTGAACACTAAAGGATCAAACGTGACAAGAAGTAATATAATTGGAAATCTAAAATAAGGGAAATATAGATAGGTGTTTTAAATATTGATGAAATTACAGGTGAAAATAATAAGGTTATGGTGAAAATTTAGTGGTCACAACCAATTGTGTGAAGAATTTTTTTAGGTCATCAAACTTTTGAACAAATATAAGTGCTTGCTTATTAGGAGGGAGTTGTTTCTTTCTTACAAGTCATAGCTTGTAGAAGGTCAATATTTGCTTGATTGGATCAATTTGGGAGTTGTAGCTTCCATGAAAGTATAATATTTTGAAATCATCAAGTTACAACTTGATTTTATTTTTAGGTTGCAGCCTCCAAATTTTAGTTGAAGCTCAACTTGAAATAATTGTAACTTCATAGGACATATTCTCGAAGCTAGTTCCCGATTTCAAAGTGGGATGTCTCCCATCTTGGGTTTCCCACATTACAATGTGGGGTCACCGTGAACTATCATGTTTTAATTTTCTTGTGTATGGTTTCATGTGCTTCTCTTAGAAAGTTTTTTAAAAGTATAAATATCTTACAAGTTTAATGAGACAATGATCCCCCTTAGCGACCAAGTTTCCAATAATTGGTATCGAGCCTGATACTCCTTTATTGAGCCTAACATTTGAGGTGATCCTGAAGACACAAGCATGGGTACATCAGTAGATTAAGTGTTGAAAATGAAGTAGAAAATTTCTCAAGCTCTTATAAATGAGTTAAAGATAGAAATCAAGATAAAGGAAGTTAATCATTGTCAAGAAGTGAATGAGATGGATTGATTTGTTGAGAAAGTATCAAAGGATTTTAGAGACAAAGAAAATTCTTGTCTTAAATTTGAAGAGGAACTAAAGACCCTGAAGATTGAGTTAGTACAAGTTACTAACCATCTTGAAAACTTGCATAGAAAAAAAGGCATTCTGATGAAGTAGAGTATGAGATATATCAAGAAAATATTGAAGTCAAGAGTGAAGAATGTGAAAAATTAAATGCAAATCTAAAGATCCTAAGAGAGGAACTAGAACAAGAAAGGAAAAGGGAATTGAAGGTTAAATCAAGCCATGTATCTTGTCAAGGATTTTAGAAACCAAGAAGGAAAACAAAGAACACAAGAAGACCATTAGGAAACAAAGTGTAAAAAGACTACCACGTAATATAATCCATGCAGATCTTGTAGTACTAAATATGATAAGAAGATAATGTTATTTAATTGTAAGGAAAAAGGACACATAGCCAATTATTGTTTAGAAGATCCACTAAGTCAAGAATGGGAAGACTCGAAAGGAAAGAATCAGGTTGTTTGTTTCAATTGTCATAGGCAAGGGAAATTTTCTAGACATTGTTATGAAACTTCTAGATACAACAGAAAACAATATTCACCCAAAAGGAAAGGAAATAAGACGCTTAAGGTGAAATTAAGTTCCAAGTATGAAGTCAAGTCAATCATAGTTGAAAGAGGTATTAGAAAAAGAAGGTGAAATACATCTACAAAGTCAAGAACTCTAATCACATTACTCTAAAAAGGTAAAGAAGGAAAAAGTAACATCATAGTCATATAATGAAAAAATGAGACAAGACATGAAAGCTACAGGAGAAGCAAGCTCAAACCAAACATAAAAACTTGGTTAAATCCAAGAAGAAATTTTACCTCTAGTTGTGGTAGAAAATATCCATGAGACACATTACACATGTTTATCTAAATTCAAGTCAGAAAATGAAGGCTTAGGACATGAAAGTTCCTCATCAAAAATGCATACAAGAGGAGTGATAAGGAATTGAGGACTAAAAATGATAAAGATGAGTCATCGGGTTGTTTCAAGATTTTTGTTGTTGTTTTGATAGGTCCTAAAAGGCATGATATACCTTCTCTAAGATTCTAGGAGGTATATATTCATGAAGGAAGCACTATGAGTGAAAGTTCAAATTTATTATTATTTTGAGTAAACAAGTGTCAAAAGGCATGTTGTTGAGTTCATTTAAATGTCCCGGTATATGAGTAGTGTGCACAAGATACCTAATTATTTTGAATGTCCATTCATTTTTTTAGGGTTTTAACTAGCTCTAATAGTGTGTTTTATATACTGATTGAAGTTGAGTGTCTTATGGTTTGTGTAATATTTGTAGCCTTCATAAACTTATTATTTAAGTTGTGAGAATTTCAAATTGTGTCTTAAATATTTGTGGTCATGTTTGGAAGTGTGAATGCCTCAAATTGGTAGATATAACCATAGTCCTTCATTGATTCGAGAAGAAGGTCTAAGAAAAAGAATAAAGTCTTTATGAACTTGTTTAGTTTGTTAAATGCACTTTGTTATTATGTCTTGATAAGCTGTGTTATGTCAGTTAAAAGGTAAAAGAAAGGGTTAAGGTGTAAGTCTTAGCCACTCCTACCAATCATTGAAGTCAGTATCAACATTAAATTATGTCAAAATATCTGCAATTATCAAATTTATGAATCATGAATGGAATGAAGTTTTACAAGAAGTGTCAAAATCATCTCAAGTCTAATATATCATGTTGATACAAGGAAATAAGAGATCATATATTGTTATCCATGTAGTCATTCTCAATCTAGTTGGTAATATCTTGAAGTGTGTATTAGAATTCCTGAGATTTTAAATCAAAAGTTTGAAAATTGTAACTATGAGTGTATAAGATGTGTGAGTATGATAAAAATAGTTGAATCTATAAGTTTGATAAATAGAGAAAAAAATAGATAAAATTCTATTATACCCAAATGAAGTCATATAGTTTGGGTTGATTAATGTTTCGAGTTATAAAGACTATGGTACAAATAAAAGTAATTCTTCATTGTAACCATCAAGAAGGATTTTATTCTTTTCCACATGCATAATACTTTTCTCTATGATAAGTAAATGGACATGTAATTAAGGAATAATATGTAATTGTAGTGTATATTTATGAGTTTGTGCTCCAAAGTCATGAAATCTCTCGATATACAACATTTGTTTATATCTCTAAAGAATAAGAAATTAAAATGTATAGATAAAAGGGCTCATTAAGGTTATGGAATGTCTAAATTTTGTGGGGTTTAGTGTTTAACATGTGAAGCTATAGTTTTCTCGGTATTTGAAAGTTTCATTGTGCTTGAAGGTTTGTTGTTGGACATAAATGCCATAGACTTGAAAAAGGTCAAGCTACATACTAGTAATGTATACTTGAGTGTGTTTTGGCCCAAAATCAAAATTATAAGATCTACAAATTCAAAAGAATGCTTCAGGATTGTTCTTACATCTAAGGGGTCTGAGATTATAGAGTGTTGATTAGGAAATCTTATAAATATGTTTCAAAAGTATGAAGATGTCAAATGATTAGGAATGAAGTCAAGCATATCTCTCTCGCACCATTCTTCGTAGAATTAATCAAGATTTCAAGGTTTTATCATCAATGATTTTTCTCAAGAGTTCAAATTAGTTCATATTGACATTTAAAGTACTCAATAAAATTGTTCTTGTAGAGTTTACAGAGTTTAGTTAACATCCCTAGATCAATTGTGAGGAAATTGAAAATTATGTGCAAATGGAAGCATGAATAGTATGGTATAGTGAACTTTTTTAACAAATATATGGGTTGTAAGGTTTTAAAAGGTATGTTTCATGGATAGATCCAATATAAAAATGATATTTCATTATCTTTTTCCAAAGCCTAAGGTTTCTATTGAGTAGGATAAAAGTTTAACCCACCTAGTTTTCATGAGTACAATCAAGGAAAGAGTGGATCATGATAATGCAAATGTATTTATAAGTAAAAGGTAACTCAGGACCTTAGACAAGGTCGGGATAAACTCACATGTCAAATCTGAAACTATGAAAGTCAAGTTTAATTAGTTTATAACCATTTGAAGCTCTCGGGTTATATAATAGCACAAAGCTAGGGTTTGGAATTAGAAAGGATCCATTCAAGGAATTTAAACCTCAAAATATATAGAAATAATTTTTAATAGGTCTTCTAATATATTTAAACATAATTTTGAGGTTGTGTCAGTTGAATTAGGAATAAATCATGATAATTTTCTACCAAGAGCTCGTATACATAGAGTAAGACCTAGTTATTGAGATCAATTAACAAATAATCTAAGCCTCAAAATTTGAGTTACATATTGAAAATTCATTCACACATGGAAAGTGATAATTTTTACCCTAAAATGCAATTTTTATTGTTGAGAACTTCATAACTAGAAAAATATGCATGATAGTGTTACAAGACAAGGCTAATGTAGGTTTGAGAGTCGAGGAGAAGAAAGTGAGATAGAGGGAAGAGAATAAGGAACCTAGTTTCAAAATTTAGGGAACATATTTTTAATGGTAAAGGGTGTTTAAATATGTTTTCACATTTGATGGGAACTTTCAAAACACTCTAAATCTAAAAGTTGAATGATGCAGTGATCCTAAGGACAAATTTAGAGCTAATTTGAACGAATTTGATGCCCGAATCCCTCTCGAGATAAAATAAGGTTGGATCCAACTTGGTATGAAGTGGATGATAAGGATACATAGGTGGTGAGGATATGAAAGTATTAGGAATAAAAATTTCACGTTGATCCAAGAAGCAAGCATAAGAAAGAAAAGAGCAAATCTAGAAAGGAGAGTATATAGGGAGACTGCATGAATTTTGGTAAGTTCAATGGCTGAATTAGAAAATGAATGAAAGTATGAAGTATAGCATTGAAATATTTGAGAGAAAATTATTCAATTTTGTCAATAATAAGCCATTATTGGGATTGGAATTGACGTTCATTTAAAGAGTTTTAGAGGAAATGGTTAATGGAAACTTATTTTACTTGATTAAAGGTATTATTTAGATATTTTGGCTCATCATCGTTGATAGTACAAAGGTCCGTTGATGCATGTTTCCATTATTATTCATTTCATTCCATGGGAAAATAGAGTTTTTAATGGTAATAAGACATGATAGACCGAGTTAGTAATATCTAAGGCCGAAGATGGTTTTAATCGAATTTCATGGTAAGAAGAGTCCAGTTTGATCTCAATCGATGTAAACGGATCACTACAGGTATAAAGACTCCCCCATCAAGGTAGAGGGAGAAATTATGACTCCAAATGATGTTAGTAAGGTGTCAAGAGACTAGTTGAAGATATGTTGTCATGTAGATTAAGTCACAAGAGGATGATTCATTATGAGTATGAGCTTTTAGATATTGGAAAGTTTTGTTTTAGATTTACTAAAGTTTTCATTCAGATTTAGAGGTAGTTTTTGTGATCTATAGCATGAGAATGGCCTAGAAAGTGATGTAAAATATGAATGAAGGAAAAATAAGAAGATTGATTGTGTTCAAGGGGAGCTTGGTTTAGTTAAGAAGAGGTCACTCAAGGATGGTTTAGGATCTAAGAAAAGAGAAAACAAAATCCAAGGGGGAGCTTGTGGACTAGTAAGTTTATTTACTCATGCATATTTTTCTTTAGTTGTCATTATTTCATTTCAAGTGGCCAAGAACCATTTTTCATATATGTAAAATGGGGAGATAAGATAGAAACTAGGAATTGTGATTAAAATCTGCTAGTATGTGTATTTTCCATCAATTTTTTTACTATGTTGCCATCAATGACAAAGGGGAGATTGTTGAACCCTGGTCATTGTTGTTGCGATTGATGTCAAGTGGAATTTATGGAAAAGGAGTGAATGCTGAAGTATGAATATATAAGAGACATGAAGGTTGAATGGTAGTGCCTTATCGCTGGTGTATTGAGAACTCATGTTGGTCTCGGGATGGATTTGGGAAAGTTTCATTGTCTTTGCAGGCATGGTCAATGAGGTAGGAGGCCACTGGAGATATGGAAATGGCTGCTAAACTTGGTACAAGTGTTTACACAGTCGTAAATGATGATTCTAGCATTAGAAATATATTCTAGAGAAAGTAGTAGGTCAAATGTTTGGAATTATAGTTATAACTTGCTCATTTATGCCTGGTTCTAGTGCCTAATGAGGTGTAAAATCTAAATTTAATTCATGGATAGAAAAAGCATGGGAGGAGCCTAGGAATGTTTTCTAGGACATGTTTGAACATCAAAAAGGTTTATTTTATCCTCTGAGGAAAAATTCAAAAATTCATCAAATCTACCCTTGAGGACCAGTAGTGAATTTTGAGGAAAATGAGATAGGTATGAGATATAGAGGAAAACATATGGCTAATCAACACATGGAATGTGTGAGGGGTGAATTTTAGTGGTTCATGTCAAATTTAATCAAATTTTGAAATGGGGATTTTAAGTTATGTAAGTTTTTCTAAAACATGTCTGTTAAGGAATGAAATCTAAGCACCTTGGCTTGTTAGCATACAATTTTTTTAGCCTCCTTTGAATAAATCATACAAGTGATTTTAAAATATAACTACGAGTATGAGATTTTACAAAATGTTCAAGGAAAATTGGTTGAGAAATAAAGAAGTTATGAGTATTTTTCTAACATAGTTGTTTGTCTTCCAAATTGCCTTATTAAAGCAATGGGCAAAAATGAATAATTTTTATTGCAAATGACTAGTGAAATATTGTAAACCCTTCCATAATTATAAAAATATCTTTCTAGGTTAAAATGAAGGTATTGATGTCTCTCATAAGTGATTGTTCCTTATAGGCATGCCTTGTTGTTGAAGAATTTGAGTTGTAAGGTGCAAGTTTGATGGTGTCAAATTGTTTATTCGAATATGAAATATGGTACATGAGGTGTTTTAGTATTCATGAAGAACTTTGGGAAATGTAAATGAAATATCTGGTGTGAAATCCATTCACTTTCTTCCTCCAATGTAAAAGAGCTATCAAAGCTAGACTTATCACAGATTTGAAGAAGAATGATGTTGACTATGGTGTTCTTGCATCTTCATCCTAAAAATCATAATTATAATGTGTTGAATGTAGTGTTAGTATCATCCTTAAAGGTGATCCTATGATGAAAAACTATCATAATGGAGCTCTATTAGAAGGAAAACCTCAATGTCCCGAGAAATTGTAAACACGTTCCAAAATGTTGTTACTCATGGAAAATATGCTCCAAGTCTATGCCTAAAATCAGTACCAAGGATCTTCTCAAGAAGTTTCTCCAAGCAAAAACTTAAATTTTGTAGTAGAAAGTCCTCTCCATCATGTACAAGGGAAAATATTTTATTGATTCTTAGGTAAGATCTACAAAACAGAGTAAGAAGAATGAGATAAGGCTAGTAGTTATTTAATACATGTAAATCAAGCTCTAAAAATATTGAAGGAACATTTATTAAAGCCTCCCTATTGCAGATCACAAGCATTGAGAGGGGGTGAAAAATTTCAGATTAAAACTTTTACACTCTTGATTTGATTTTATACTATTTACTAATCGATATGTATGAGCATTATACAATCAATCAAGTATTCATCAAACACATAAACATTGAACACAAATATTTACCATGGGAAACCCTTTTGGGAGAAAAACCCACCAAAACCATTGCTTATATTACTCAAAGCAAGGACTCATAAGAATATAACACATCTTACAAGATTTTTTTAGTGAGACACCGATCTCACAAGGAGCACCAACCCCTACACCTATGTTGATATTATGCACAGAAAAGGACTCAAGTGAATATTATGCATCACAAGATATTTCTTTCTATAGGCACCCACCTACAAGGAAGCTACAACTTATACTTCTTTACATATACAATTTGATCATGTAGTTACAACAATTTCTAATACAATGGATTATGATCACTTTATGGCTTGATATGTGTTCTTCCTTTGTCACACTCTTTTGCTCATTCAAATTGTCATTTGTATGCTCGCTTATCTGATCATGTTCTTCATTATTTGCTCGATCTCACCCTTTCTCGTCTTTTCCACTATTATAGCTCCTCTTAGCTTGATTGCATCGTATTTTATTCTTTTCACCTCTATCTCTCTCTTGACTCTAATGACTTAGTTACCTCTTATGAGCAACAACACTCGAATCACTTAGAGTTTTTATTTTATTGCACCTTTTACTAGAAAATATTACTTCAAAATGTGCATCATGTAATATTCCTTATCTCTTTCCCGTGAATATGGATCATTTAATGTTCTCAGGTGAGTCCTAGTTTTATTCTTTCCTTATTTGGCTTCATTCCTCCTTCCACACATCTGAAAAACTAATTTATTAGCCGACTTCCAAAAATAGAAAACTTGCATTGTTTAGAATTTGCATCATGAAATTAAAATGGTGACCCATTTTCTTGCATTAGTTTAATTCTCCTTGAAATCAGGAATATCCATCGAGATTATAACAAAATTTCCTCATGGTCAACATGCATTAAATGTTGGTAGCTAGAATAAATAATTTTATTGGGTTGTGTGAAGTTCTAGTTGTATTTGCAGAAATGTAAATATTTTTCAATCAAATCTCCTTCAAAATCTGAATGCAAACATTCACTCTTTGAATTTGAACTCCAACTAAACTTGCATTGTTTAGAATTTGCATCATGAAATTAAAATAGTGACCCATTTCTTGCATTAGTTTAATTCACCTCAAAATAAGGAATATCCATTGAGTTTATAAATAAATTGCCTCATGGTCAACATGCATTAAATGTTGGTAGCTAGAATAAATAATTTTATTGGGTTGTGTGAAGTTCCAACTTGTATTTGCAGCTGAAAATATTTGTCAATCAAATCTCCTTCAGAATCTGAATGGAAATGTTCACTCTTTGAATTTGAACTCCAACTAATTGTCCTTGATACACTCTAGTTCATTTTTATCGTTCTGCATCTTCCTTTTTTATTTTTGATCTTTTCTTTCATATCATAGCTTCTCCTTCTATCCTTCAAGTTTTCCCTTCATTATGGAGCTTTTAGGTTATCCACAACATCTATATGCATTGGCCAACCTTTTCAACTTCTCATGGATTCCTCATTTTTTGCTACCTTCCCGGGATTTTCTCCTTCACTAGTTATTCACGGATTTCTTTACTGCCTATGGATATCTTCTATACTTAGTAGTTTTCTACTTATCTCGTGGTTTTGCATCTTTTCCACTTTATATACAGCATTCTCCAAATATTCATATCCACAAATTTACCTTCTAACCTTCTTCACTCTGTGGAACTCACCCGCCTTCTGAGGATTCTTCTTCGGAGATTTATTTTAGTCTCATGGGTTCCTTCCTTGAGATTATATACTCCACGGATCTCTTATTTACTTGGTGTCTTACACCTTATATCCATAGCTTGCATAAATGTTATATAATTCCTTTATAACTTATCTTTGATCATCTCAAAGCCTTTGTGAGCTAACAAAGTACCAATCAACCTTCATCTGCTTCACATGCTCACTTTACCAATTGACTCATTTTTCCATTAATGCAACTCTATATCAACTCATCAATCATGACATCTATTACAACACATATAACAATGAAAAATATTCAACAATCTCCCCCTTTTTCATTGATGGAAATACTCAAGCCTATAGAAACCTGATAACCTTTTGATAGAAACATCTTTGCATACCTAAATCCACCTTTCTCTTATTCTTTTATATTTGTGGAGTGGTTTTGGTTTCTTTATTTCTCCCCCTTTGACAAAAATGACAAAGGGTCATCTATGTTGCACATAACTAAGTATACTTGTAAGTTGGTTTGTTCATGTGCTTACCTCAAAATGTTCCCCTAGGATTATGCTTCTTATTCATCTGCTCGGTGTTTCCACGGTAATGCTCCCCCTAAGATGATTCATAATTTGATAGATTTGAGATAATAGATTAGCTCCCATACACTTTGGCATTGTATTTAAGAGTGGATAATTCCTAAGAATGATCCCTTCTCTCTTTTCACACCCTCTAGTAGTTTGTGGGATCAAGAATGACCCCTAATTCATTCCTTAGGTGTTCAAATGTTGCTTTTGGCAGCAACTTAGTCATTATGTCTGCAATTTCTTGTTTAGTGCTCATATATTCTAGACTGGTCTTTCTGTCATTTACTTGTTCCCTTAATAAGTGATACCTTATAGGTATATTCTTGGTTTTTGAGTGGAGAAAATGGTTCTTGGAGACACTTGGTTTTTGAGTTTTGAGTCTAATTTTCTAATGTCTTCTTCATTTAAAGAACTTGTGTGCAACACATTGCATTTGTTATATACTCTGCTTCACATGTTGAAAGAGATATTGATAATTTTTTTCTTGCTTAATCAGAGAATAAATAGTCTCCAACAAAGAATACTCCACTTGTGCTCTTTCTCTCATCAACACTTCTAGCCCAATCGCATCTGTGTATGCCTTTATACTAAAGTCACTACTTTTGGGGTACCATAGTCCATATTCAATTGTGCCCATGAGATATCTCAAGATCCTCTTTACCACCTTGAGGTGTGTCTCCCTGGATCTTCTTGAAATATTCAAACCAGTCCTACCGTCTTCATGATGATGGGTCTTGATGTTGTGGAGTAAAGTAGACTTTCTATCATGGATATGTATAGTGTTTTATCTACCTTAGGTGAATCATCATCTCTTCTCAGCTTGTACCAAACTTCCATTGGTGTACCAATTGGTCTGCATTCTTCCATTCTAAACCTTTTCAACATTTCCTTGATATACTTAGTCTGGGATATAAATATACCTTGATTTTTTGACTAATCAGAAACCCAAAATGAAAGATCTCCAAGAATTGACATCTCGAATTATTATTTCATCATGTCAGCAAACTCATATGTCATTTTATCATGATCTCCACCAAATATGATATCATCTATGTATACTATTACAATGAGAAGATGTTCTCCTTCTTCTTTTATGTATAGATTGTTGTCTATGACTCCTTTTCTGAAACCTTGCTCAATGAGGTATGAGTCTAATTTGTTGTACCAAGCTCTAAGAGCTTTATTTAATCCATATAGATATTTCTTTAACATGTACACATAATATTTATCTTCAGTTAGTGAGAATCCATCAGGTTGTTCAATGTATACCTCTTCATTCAAGAAACCATTTAGGAAGGTAGATTTCATGTCCATCTAGAACACTCTGATCTTCTTGTATGTCGTGTAAGCTAGAAACAACCTTATTGCCTCCATTCTTACAATTGCTAAAATGTCTCATCAAATTCAATCCCTTCCATTTGTACATATCCTTTACATACTAGTCTAGCCTTGTTACGCGTAACTTCTCCTTTCTCATTCATCTTATTCCTGAAGACCCACTTGGTTCCAATCACATTCTTGTGTCACAACTTGGGTACTAGTTCCCATGTCTCATTCTTTTTCAATCTGATCCAATTCTTCATTCATGACATCTACCCAATGTTGATATTTGCTTGCTTTAGTAATATTCTTGGGTTATATCATGGAAAAGAGTGTTATATCTTCATGACTCTACTACTCTTTGAGTCTCCTTCTTGTTAGGATGCCACCATCCTTGTTTCCAATGATCTGATTTGCAAGATGATCCTTCTTGACTTTCTTGGAGGGTTCCTTAGTGTATCATATTTCTTCTTCTTCTTCTTCTTCTTCTTCTTCTAATTCTTCACACAAATTATCTAAGTCTTCATCATATTTTTATTCTTCATATCTGCTAGTGTGTCTTTGAGTGATGGTTTTTCCAGATTATGCCTCATCTACCTTCACATTATTTCTTTCTACCATATTTTTCAACCACTTGTTGCAACATCTATAGGTCATGCTAAGCACTCGAGTATCCAAGGAAAATGTCTTCATCATTCCTTGAGTCAAATTTTCCTAAGTTTTCTTCATCCCTTTTGATGTAGCATTTGTTTCCAAACACTTTGATGTGATTCACATTTGTAGGCCTCTTCTTCCATGGTTTAAAGGGGGTCTTATCATTATTTCCTCTTAGATGAGCTTTGTTTATTAGATAGACCATGGTATATACTTATTCACTCCAATACCTATATGAGAGTTTGGATTCATTTAGCATGGTCCTTGCCATCTCTTACACTTATTATGTTCTTCCTTTCAATAACTCCATTCTATTGAGGAGTCTACGTGGATGAGAATCATCTCCTCATTCCACATTCTTAACAGAACTCATCAAAATCATTTGACCAAAATTCACCGCCTCTATCTGATCTTAGGCATTTGATTTTCTTGTTCTTCTCATTTTCAACTAATGCCTTGAAATTATTAAATCTATCTAGGGCTTTAGAATTTTGTTTTAAACATGCTACCCAGTCATTCTTGTATAATCATCTATAAGAAACATAAAATATACTTCACCTGATATTCCTTTAGTTTTGGTAGGGCCGCACAAGTCTCGTATGAATGAATTCCAACATCTTGTTGTAGTCTACGCCTTTGAATTGACTTACCTCCTTGTCTATTTACCATGTAGACACACCTTTCATAGTGTATCCATGGGTTTTATAATCTTAGGCATGTGTCTCACACACCCTTTAGAACTTAGTTTAACCAAATTATCAAAGCTCATATGTCCAAGTCTTCTATGCCACAACCAGCTATAATAAACTTTACTAGTGAAGCATTTCTCATTGTTTATCTCATTCAAAACATACATGTTATTCTTTTTCCACTTGGCTTTTGTAACTCTTTTTCATGTCTTGCCGTTGATAATATCACATCCTCGGTCATGGAATATGACATTGTATCCTCTCTTACACATTTGACTCACACTCAATAGGTTATGTTTTAAGCCTTCAACATATAGAACATTTTCTGTAATAGTCTTTCCATTATCTAAACTTAATGTCCCTTTTCCAACTATGTTGGCAGAGTTGTTGTCACCGAATCTCACAACACTTGATGCATTATTAGATAGAGAAATAAATTTACTTTTATCACCTATCATGTGACTGGAGCATCCACTATCTAAATACCAAATTTTATCTTCATTTTGTACATGGAACGTAGTTTGTACTACTCAGAAACATTCCTTTCTCTTGTTTCCTTACTGGTGGATTATTTATTTTCTTGTGATAGGTGTACTGAGTAGTATTAAAGTTTGAATTGGTGTAAGATGGGCCAAAGTTTCTTCTATAGCCTCTAGAGTTCTTTCTACACTTTGTGGCTTTATGTCCAAACTGATTACAAGAGAAATAATACCCATAAAAGGAATGTGTGTACCTCATTGCATAGGTGATCCTAGGAACATTGTTTCTTCTTCTCATAAATTTGTGGAAGCCTTTATTTGTAGTAGAGGAAGTACTTGGTGTAGCTGCAGACTTATTTTCTTCATTTTTGTTGACTCTTTCTCCTTTCCTTCTCCCTTGAAGCCAATTCTAGACTTATCATTTGTATCACATTGGTTGTTGAGTATATCAGTTAGCACAATAGAGATCTTCTCTATATTTTCATACATACTTAGTTTGTTGAGCATTTGGTCCATCTCTAATTTAAAATCCTCCAATTCTATGTTCAAATTTGAGCACTCCTCTTTTTATTTGTAGGACTTAGAAATTTTCTTCAACTGAGTTTCAAGTTCCTTTAGCTCATTAGCCTCATCTTCTTATTTTTGTGCTTTTCTTTTCTCAAAGATGTGGATTTGTTCCTCATAATCCTTTAATGTGTATATTAGTTTCTGATTTTTCTTTCTAAATAGTTGTAGTTCTTCAAGTTCACTTACCAACTCTACTTCACGATTTACCTCATCTTCCTCTTCATCAAGTATATCCATATTTAATTGAGTTCTTTCCTCTAGATCTACTTTCTTCATCCACGTCCATATCCATACAAAAACATTTTAATTAATCTTCATTATATTCATTTTCTATGTTATTTTGTGATGCTCAACTCCAATTCACTAGATTTTTCTTTAGAGTAGAATTTTTATTTTTTCTTGAAGAATTTCTTCTTGTTATATTTCTTTTTATACTTAGTTTCTCTTATATTATATTTATGGTTGTGCTCTTCATGTTCTGACTGATTGTCTTTATTTTTGTTTGGGCATCTACTGGAAAAATGACCTACCTTTCCACAAGCAAATAATTTGAATGGAATTTTTCCTTTGTAATTACTAGATCCTCTTTTCAATTTCCTCATGAATAATGCCTCAATATTTTCTTCATCCATCTCATTTGCGGAACTTGATACTTCTTCATCTTCTTGACTAGACTTTATTTCTTTCTTGACCTTGAAAGCCACTTCTTTCTTGGTGGTCTTGGTTCCAACAATTCTCATCTCGTATGCAACAAGGGTGATCTATAGCTCATCCATTGTAAGAGTCTTCATGTCCTTTGCTTCCTCTATGGTGGAAACCTTTACATCATACTTGCTGGTCAGGGATCTCAAAACCTTTTAAACAATGTCAAATTATTCTGGATTTTCTCCCAAGCCTCTGATCATGTTTATGGCCTCATCCATTCTTTGCATATATATCACGATGCTCTCATCATCCCTCATTTTTCAGATTCTCTAACTGAGCTATATAAGTTTGTAACTTTTCTAGTTTAAATTTCTCATCTCCTTCATATATGCTCTATAATTTGGTCCATATTTTCTTTATTTTTGTGTAGCGCATTACCTTCATGAAATTTGTCATAGTAATTTCATAAAATAACATTGATATCTCTTGAGTTGCACTCATATTCTTCCTTGTCCACTAAAGAGGCGATCGTTGTGGGTGGAGCTGTATATCATTTTTCAATGCACTCTCAGATGTCAAATCTAAGTGACATCAAATATGTCTTCCTTCTTATTCTCTAGAAAGTGTAATTTGTCTCTATGAATAGAGGGGATATGGATGGAGATAAACTGCCTTGTTCTTGATTTTCCACCATGCTTGTGATGGGAGGATCTCCTCAAAGATGTTAGGCTTCTACAAATAGGAATTTCTCTCGATACCAATTTTTACAGATCATAAGAACCGAGAGGAAGGGGTGAATAAGTTTTGATTAAAAATTTTACACTCTTGATTTAATTTTATATTGTTTACCAATCTATATGTATGAGAAACATACAATCAATCATGTATTCATCAAACACATAAACACTAAAAAAGAAATTTATCATGGGAAACCCTTTTGGGAGAGAAACCCACCAAAATTTTTGCTTATATTATTCATAGAAAGGACTCATAAGAATATAACACATCTCGACAATATTTTTTTAGTGAGGCACCCATCTCATAAGGAGCACCAACCCTTACACCTATGTTGATATTATGCATAAAAAAGGACTCAAGTTAATATTACACATCACAAGAGATTTCTTTTGCAGGAACCTACCTACAAGGAAGCTATAATTCCCTAAATGTGCTAAGCTACAACTTAGACTTCTTTACATATTTAATTTGATCATATAGTTACAATAGTTGCTAATATAATGGATTATGATCACTTTCTGGCTCGATCTATGTTCTTCGTTTGTCACACTCTTTTTCTCATTTAAAAACCACTTTTATGCTCTCGCTTATTTGATCATGTTCTTCATTATTTTCTCGATCTCACCTTTCCCTATTTTCTACCATCAGACCTCCTCTTAGCTTGATTGCGTTGTATTTTTTTTTTCGCCTTTATTGCTCTCTCTCTGGCTCTAATGCCTTAGTTCTCTCTCATGAGAAAAAACACTCGAATCACTTAGATTTTTTCTTTTATTACACCTTTTACTCAAAAATATTGCTTTGATATTTGCATCATGTACTCTTTGTGATCTCGTTGCTCAGTGCATCTGGATCTTTAATGTTCCCACCGAGTCCATATTTTATTCTTTCCTTGTTCAAATTCATTCCTCCTTCCATGCATTTGAAAAACTAAGTTATTATCCGAATTCCAAAATAGAAAACTTTCATTGTCTATAATTTGCATTGTGAGATTAAAATGGAGACCCATTTTCTTGCATTATTTTAATTCACCTTGAAATCGGGAATCTCCATCGATCTTATAACCAAATTGCCTCATGGTCAACATGTATTAAATGTTGGTAGATTGAATAGAGAATTTCATTAGTCTGTGTGAAATTTTAGCTGCAAATATCTATCAATCAAATCTCCTTCAAAATCTGGATGTAAACATTCACTCTTTCAATTTGAAATCCAATGAATTTTCCTTGATCCACTCCACCACTTTGATCATTTCGCAACTTCCTTTAGCATTTTTGTTCATTTCCTTCATATCACGTCTTCTCCTTCTATCCTTCTTATTTTCCCTTCATCATGTGGATTTTTAGTTATCCATAACATCTGTATGCATTGTTTGGCTTTTTTAACTACTTCCTCCTTGTTTTCTACCTTGTGCAGATTTTCTCCTTCACTAGTTCTTCGCAGCTTTCTTCTCTGTCTACCCAAATCTTCTATACTTATTATATTTTCTACTTATCTGTTGTTTTTCATATTTTTCCCATTTATACATGGCATTCTCCAAATCTTCATATCTCGTGGCTTTACCTTCTCGACATTTCTCACTCTACGGAACTCACTTGCTTTTGGTGGCTTCTTCTAGAGATTTATTTTAGTCTCTGTTGTTCCTTCCTTGAGCTTTTTTACTCTACAACTCTCTTAGAACATATATAGTGGCTTACACCTTATATCCATGGCTTGCAAAAAAAAATTCTAAGTCCTTTAGAACATATGTTTGATCATCTCAAATAATTTTTGAGCAGACACTACCAATCAACCTTCATCCGCTTCACATTCTCACTTTACCAATTGACTCCTTTTGCCATCAATGCAACTTGATATCAACTCATCAATTTTGACATCAATGACAACATATATAACAATGAAAAATATTCAACACTCCCTCCATGGGAATGATTACTAAGGTGAATAAAAACATGTTAAAGGCTTCAAAATATTTTCCTAGGGGTTGTTTTTGTAAAACCCTCCTGAGCATTTACTTTGAGAATCATTTTATTTTGATTGTGATGGAAATTTTTCTAGAAAACTTTGAATATGGAAATATGAGTAGAGTATCTATCCTCCATGAAAAAATATCATTAAGTGAGAAAGGTTGTGTTTCATTCGAGCTAGTCAAGATCATCCCTGTGGTAGAAAACTATGCATATCTTTGTCCTAGTGATAGCTCTTAAACAAGCCTTAGCTAATCCAATGTTCATAGATATTTCTCTCATAGCTAGGAACAAGTAATTCCCTACCTAGTATAGTGTGCCAATTCTTCTCTCGAATGACTTTGAAAATGTAATCTACAAATGTAAGGTGTAAAATCTAAAGAAATAATTAGAAGAAAGTGGCATATCCTATCCTGCAAACATTCATAGCCCATAACTGAAACATCTTGCACATTCTAATGTTCAAATTGAATTACTACACATATAAGAAGTTATGTTTGAGATGAAAAAACAATGTTATATGTTATAGCAAGTGACAATTTTTAACAAAACATTCCCAATTTGTGTCGGTGGTAAAGAATTTTATCACACCTATCGGGTAAATGAAAATTAAACCTTTGAATGTGAATGTTCTTTCACCTTCCAAGCTCAAGGACAAAAAAGGTGAAATGATCAGGCTTGAAAAAGATGAAGTGAAAGAGTTAGAAGTATATCCTTTTTTAGAGTATATAGTATGTTTTTAGCTAATGTGTGTGCATTTTTTTGGATAAGCGTGTTGTAGAGAATTTTTGAAGATGAGGAGATCCTTGTGAATTGAATGAATGAAAAATTGTATATAAACACAATGAATTTAGAGATTAAGAGAAAAATGTGTTGTTAGAAGAAAGTTAAATAATAATGAAATGAAAATACAATGAGTACTAGAATGGGATAGACAATGTACTTGACCGAACAAAGTATTGAAGTGCTTAGAAACTGAGATCAAGCTTAATGAAATGGAAATGTTAAGGGTAGAAATGCATCTAATAAAAAATTTATGGTATATCATGAAAACATAATCCTTAAATTACATACATTGAGGAGTGAAAATATTGGAAGAGTCTATAGAAGCATGATAAGACTAATAGGATCTTGAAGGAGTTAATTCAAAAAGGAGAGTACATGGATTACTATGATTTATATTCTTGAGGGCCATGTATCAAGTGATGAGTTGAGAGAAAAAATATTCACATGTGAACAGTGAAGGATTGGAAGTGTGACAAGAAGGAATATCATTGGAAATATGAAAGGAGGTGAAAGATAGATAGGTGTTTGAAATATTGATGAAATTACTGGTGAAACTAGAAGTTTAGGGTGAAACTTTAGTTGTCACAACCAGTTGTGTGAAGAAAACAAATTTGAGGTGTTAAAACTTTTGAAAAAATCTAATTGGTTGCTTAGTAGCAAGGATTTGTTTCCTCCTTGTAAGTTATAGCTTACAAAATGCCGTAGTTATTGACCGACTCAATTTGGGAGTTGTAGCTTCCATGTAAGTAAAATATTGTTAAATCATTAAGTTAACTTAATTTTATTGTTAGAGTTGCAGCCTAAAAAGTTGAGTTGAAGCTCAACTTGAAATCATTGTAACTTCATAGGACATATTGTCAAATCTAGGTCTCTGATTTCAAAGTGGGTTGTCTTTCATCTTGGGTTTCCCACATTAAAATACCATGTCACATTTTACTGTTATGTTTTCATTTGCTTGTGTATGGTTTCATGTTCTTCTATTAGTTTTTTTGAAAAGTAGAAATATATGAAAATTTTAATGAGACACTGATTCACCCCCCCTCTCATTATCTAAGTTTCCAACAAGGAGAATTAGTCTAGGACTTAGGAATAATTTTGATGTAGATAGAACTTCATGGCATGGTAGCATAATTTCATGCGGGACCATTACACACAACATTTTACAAAATAAAGGGTGTAGTCTACCAAATAGAAGCCACTATGTGAAGGGTAGTTCCACAAGGTGATTCACAACACCGAAATAAAATTGAAGTGAAACTAAGGATGGAATCTATGAAACTATATCCCAGTGTTAAGTAGGTTTCCCAATCTTAGTGTTGTTCAGTTCCCCAAAATTTGTAGAAGAATGGATCATATTCTCATACATTGTGCTAAACAAGGGAAAAGCTATAGCTTCTTGACATATCAAGAGCATAAAGATTCAAACCTCGTAAACATTTTCAAATCCGTAGAAATTTTTTTGAAGCATCTAAATCCACACAACAAAGAAAAGCCACAAAATGAAGAAAGAGGTCATGGGACATTGTAAATACACATAATAAAAAAATCTCGTGGGAGAATTTAGATCTCAGTAACTAATGTGAAATTAAAATGTCAACCACTCCACCAACCAGAATTAAGGAAGTATTGGCATCATTATCTAGACCTATGAAATATGATGGCGTGTGATAGAAGTCATGTCAGGTGCCCACACCTTCCTATAAACATCAATTGCGATTGGTCTCAGTATCGTTGGTTGAATCCATTATTTTGACATCTCTCTCTTTTCCCTCTTCTCTTTCTCTCATTCTATATAAATGTAATATGTTGTGGCATTTAAAAGTTATTGGATATTTCTTCATGAAATAGATCTTGAGTTGAAGAGAAAGAAAACTTTGTGTTCTCTTTCTCACCATTAAAGAATATAAAAGATATCTTGCATGAATTTTTGTTGTGGATGAATATTTTTCATTTGAGGTATTGTTCTTAAGTTCAATGCATCAAATGGTTCTTTGCTTTGAGATCTAGTTTATTCAATATGCAGCCAGTTGTTACTCTCTCGATCACATGTGATTATCTTTTGATTTGTGTTTTCTTAAGTGAAAGCACGTTCCTATCTATTCTCTTCTTATTCTTTTGAAATTTCTCCCGTATTTCTCCTTATTATTTTTCTACACACTTTCCTTTCTTATAAGGACTAATATACTTGAGATGAGAACTAAACCCCGAGTGGTTAGATTAGTGTATATATTATAAATATTATTTGGTGTGCATTAGATTAGTAATAAATAGGGTGTGTCCCCTGTATTTGAGGAGGGAATTTGTTCCACATGTCGTGGTTGAGCCTCATATTTGGTCTTTGAAAAAATATCCAACCAATAGTTTTTATCAACTCCTCTGGGAATATGGACAAATAAGAATAATCTTGTTATATTATTGGTGACTCTATATTTTCTTAGTTCTATTGTTTCTTTGTATAGTCAAGATTGAAAGTATGGTATACCCTCAAGCTATCTCGAGCCGGGTGAAGTATATCCTTTATTCGATTTACTATAACAACACAATTTTAATCTTACACCATAAATACATTCATCTGGACATTATCACAATGCTTCACCTGTGCATAGGAACCATGTTGCAAAAGATCTAACCACATATGCTACTTGTAGATCATTTTTTCCGTGTGATACTCATGTTCCTACAAAAAAACTTTCTGGCTGCGTAAAAACCACAAGCTCCAATCCCGTAGGGTTGAGCTATTGGTCCTCTTGCATTGGCTCAACCACTACATGATTTACCACATGGGTCATGCAAGAAATTTCCAAAATTCAATGGAAAAGGGAAAAAACACCTAGAAAAACACATAGCTACATTTTTCATATCTTGTGGAGTTATGGGAGTGGCTCACAAGGATGTATCTATTCAATTGTTCATTGAGACACTCTAGGATACTATTGTGGAATGGTTTTTTCATATCCCTCCTACATGCATCACCAAATGGCCTACTATGAGAATGAGGTTTGAATTTGTTGGTCTGAAAATATGTCGGTTAGGTAGGTCGGGGGAAACATGCCAACAGCAGTGATTGCTAATCTATCAAGCAGAATCTGTGTAAATATACACTATTCTAACTTAAGGGGGTTTGGGATCTCATCCCAATAGAGGTAGTTCCAACAACGAACATAAAGGTAGGAGAGGAGGAATGGAGGAGGGTAGATCTGAAGGAAGAAAAGAAATGAATTCCAAGATGGAAAGGTTAGAAGGTTTATGCTTTGGGCCGAATAGTAAAAAAGCCAAACTTACTTGTATAAACAATTAAAGCAATACTGATGAATGGATGACAATAGTAGGAATGAATCTAATAGAATAAAAACATAGATCTAACTTAAGAAAGATCTGATGCAAATAACACATACATTAAGCACAAAGTCTGAATATATGTATTAATATTTCTTCTGTTACAAGAAAACACAAAGTCTTTCTCTCCTCACTTCTCTTTTCATACAAAAAGGTTCACCTTGAATACAACAAGTATTCAAGTATTTATAGATGGAGAGGAGGAAAAAGAAGACAAAAGCAAACCAACTACTTACAAAATATCTTACAAGATATTTACAAAAGATCTAAAATATCTAAAAAGTCAACAGTTGACTTGGGCAAGTTTTTGGATGACAACATCCCATGGTGCAACATGGATGAGGTCATCATGTATGCCAACATGATTTTTAAATATTTTACAAAAATGATCAACGCATACACGAGAGGAGAAACTACTCCTCATCATCCCTCTGTTCAAACTTGGTGTCTTGCTTTTGATCAGGAGAGTCGATGTGACACTGCGCTTGATATTCCACAAACTTGCTGATCATTGCTTGAAGTTGATCATGGTTGGGACCATTAAAATGGTCACGAATGACTTCACAAGTTTCTTTCTCATTCTTGAGCTTGTCAGGTAACTGTGAAAAGTTTTGCATGCATCGATTAAAAAGCCAATGAAATCACGGCAGGCCAAGAGGTTATTGATTGACTCTCGGTCGAAAGTGACCTCTGGTGCCAAACCTTGAGTGATGATAGCCTTGAAGCCTAGGAATGTATCATCTACTTCCCTCAAGTTATACGATTCACTGAGCATCCCTGGAGACATTTTTGTAACTATCTGCTCCATGTTATATCATGCATCCAGGGCTTCATCTTTGATTTTATCGATTCTCTCTAGGATATATTCCATCTGATCAACCCGGTAATCTAATGCAATGAGAGATTTATTATGTGCACATGGGTGATCGATAACACCAACCTTTAATAGGTCATCAGCTGAGCAGTTAACCATTACTTGGAATGTTTCATGTTACAACCTGGCGTTATCCAACTCTTTGGATAGGGCGCTTGCTACTACTTGTAGCTCCTTATTTGCTTGAGTTATATCCTGATAGAGCAATGTGAATTTCCCAATCATTTCTTCACTATCTCTGAGGATCCACTCGATCCAGATGATACTACTACACCTTGTTCACCAATCTTAACATATTCATTTATTTTCTCCCGACTAAGAGAACTATGGGTTCAAAGGCAGCACAGAGAGGAGCGTTGCCCATTTTCTACAATGCTTGTAGGAGATGTTTGTTTTGTTCTTTGAGTATCCTTTTCTCCTCTTTTTCCTCTTGGAGCTTCTTATAGAGAGCATCCACAAGTAGATAAGGCTTCCCTTGTAGGCTTTCAGATGAGGTCCCCATCATGACTTGAGTCACCGTGAAGTCTCGTGGGAGACAAATCTTCTTTTCTCTTGGTGGGATCCAGGTAAGCTATCTCCATGACTCTCTCCCAAGTGCTTTTAGAAAAGTGAGTTATCACTTTCTACTTCTTGGTTCCCTTCTTCGGAATAATGAGAAATCCATGGCCGCAATGGGAACTTTCCTCTTATGTTGGCTCAGATGGTCAGAAATCCAACTAGGACTTATGGGAGTGGGAAAGGAGGAGAAGAAGAAATGAGAGTTAGAGGGGGAGCAAACTGTAGAGGCCTCAGGAAGTGTGTTGAAACACTCGGTGGTGGCATTGACAAGGAGTCCAATGCACCGATGCTTATGGGGCCTAGAGTTACTAACGGGAGGAGAAGGATGTGGAAATGGAAGGGATCATCATTAGGATTGAGGAAACATTGGGTGATAGATCCACAAGAGAGGAGAAGATGGAAGAGGTGGGAGATGGAAGGGAGGAAGGGAGAGGAGAAGACACATCCATAGGGATAGATGCTTGAATGACAGGAGGAGGAGAAGAAATGGAAGGAATGCTTGGGTACCTCTAGTAGTTATAGTTGTGATAACATCCTGGGTGGATGTATCTATTGAAACATCTGTTGTTTCTTCTTACCTAGAGACACCAGGTCAACTACTTGCTTCTCAAAAGTAGGAGGAAGGCCTTCAAGAGTTTCTTCTTGTCTTGCTTGGTTTCCCTCCTTGTCCTTCCCTTTTCCTTTTGGCACATGGGCCGGCCTTGGAGGTGCACGCCTAAAGGAGAAGTAGTGAAGTCAACTCCAAGGTATGTAAGGCCATTCTGATTGCACCAATGTTCGGTGCACTACAATGTGGGTTTAACCCTTTCTTGAATGGTCTTTGGTGCTTTAGCTCTATCGATCTCTATGAATGGCCAGTTATCCCCATCTGTGTCAATGTAAACCTTGATCAATTTCTTGATCAGTCTCTTTGAATTTCTTTGGGACAATGGCAATGCCATAGTGGATGATTTCCTCCAGAGCCAGCCTAGGAGTGATCCTTTCACCTAATGTCTATCTCATGAGTTAGGTCTATCCAAATGTCCTCGATCTCGGGAACATGGATGGGATCAATTTTTTCCTTTGGGAGGAAACTCCGATAGTCAAAGGTCAGCCTTGCTGGGAAGTTGTGCTTTAAATTCAATAGCTCTAGCTCAACATACATCTCCCATGCTTTAGCAAGTGTAGGGTAGGTGTATCGCCAATAAGGGGGAATGGAGTTCCTCCTTTCTTTCTCTTCATGCACTTTTCATGATAAGTGATTAACTTCCTTGATAGATTCCAGAGGACCAGCTTTGGCCTAAAAACCTTGGCAAGCTTCATTGGTTCTCCTCAAATTCACAGCTCTGAGGTATGTGAATGTGGGGAATTGTGTGAACAACGCTCCCCATTTCTTTGTAGCAGAAATCACACTCAGGCTGGTTCGAATTTGTCTCATGTTTGGTCTCAACAAATAAAATACCTCATAGAAGAAGGCATCATTTATTTTGAGAATCTGGGAGATGCTGGCTTCGAGCCTTAGCTCTGGGTAGAACTCGTATATCTTGACTTGGGGCCATACCCCATTTCGAGCTAACCCTACAAAATCCCTTTCTCGACGCAAAGAACATATATACAACGTAGGAATTCATGTAGAACTTCCTAGTTGTTAGAACTTGTTGAAGCTGCTATGAGATGGTGTCACTTATGATTTCACCCCAGCCAAAGTGTTGATCAGGTGCATTCTTGCTCATGTTCTCTAGGTATCTCAACATCCATTTATGGAAATGATGGGCATCAGGGAGCCCTAAATACTCTACTCAAGAATGTGATTGTATCACTCAATTCTTCATTAAAATCACTTCGTGGATGGTTTGTGGCCATCTGACACCGGCTTCTTGTTCTTCAGATAGAGTTCATTCATCATCTACATGCATTGATCTTCATTATCATCCCATGCTTTCTTGTAGTCTTCAATACTTATTTCCACATATTGCCTGTGATGAGGAATGCCCAGATCATCTCAA
This sequence comes from Taxus wallichiana var. yunnanensis, assembly GCA_018340775.1. Taxonomy (NCBI): domain Eukaryota; kingdom Viridiplantae; phylum Streptophyta; class Pinopsida; order Cupressales; family Taxaceae; genus Taxus; species Taxus wallichiana. The sequence continues at coordinate 440,316,724 of CM031242.1, read as the reverse complement.
AGTGACGAGCTGTGAGGTTTATGATTGTCTGGTGTTCTTTATTTTTGACACATCTAGTGTCTTTGTTATAGCATCGGGCAACCAACATGATAAACTCATTATTTACGGCACTCACTAAGCCCAGCTGCAAAGTGCAATCCACTGCCTACTAATTTGTTCATCCATGGGCCACTGCTTGCCTTGGTGGTCCTTGCCTAGAAATCATCCATGTCAATATGACCCAGCAATTAGTCTCTGATGTCAAGGTCACTCTCTGCATATGAGTCAGGCATTTTGACTCTCTGAGTACTTGTACTTCATTTCTTGCTCTGATTGTTTAGCTTTAGCTTTAGCTAGTTTCTTACTTGATGAAGACATATGTGAGCTTGAGGATGGATGTTGTTGTTCTGCAAGAAGAATCAAGAAGGTCCAACATAGAAGAGCCATGTCAACCATCATGTTATCCATAATGAAAGTTTGAAGAATGAAAAACACTTTAGAATGTGTGAGAAAATAGTTAGGTTTAGCTTGCAGAAGGAAGAAATGAGCAATTTTAAGCCTCAGGGTGCAAGGCACAAGCTTACAAGGTTGCAGGTGAAGGGTTTTTATTGCTAGGCACACTTTTATGTCAAGCATACAAATTTTTTGCCAAGCTAAAATGGTGCAAATGAGGAAATTCAAAATGACGAAAGATGAAGCCAAGTTGAAAGGGTGCAGTTTGAAGGTGTTACATGACAAATTTCAGTGCCAAAGGGAGAAGCGCAGGCGTGGATTTGCAGCATACAACATGGCATGTTGATGTTGTGGAAGTTGCGCCTACGCCTTCACAAAAATCTGCTAAGTGTTCTTTTGGCTAGGTGTGAAAAAAAGGTTATGTTGCAAGAGGGTAAAGTGCACCAAGGCACAACTTTGGAAGAGGTTGCAGGGAAAAATAGTGCACCCTATTTGTTTGGCACACTTTCTGCGAGCATGTAACATCTCTGGAAATTGCAGCAAAGGATTTTAACAGCTTTTTTTGAAATTTCTTTTTTATCACTTTCTTGATTTGGATTTGGATTTGATGGCAAGAAAGAGACATTTTTTGGCAAGGCAAGCAAGCAGATATAAATGGGTTTTTTGGTTTACTTCAGTGGCAGAGCCCTTCCAGATTTGTAGATCTGGAAGGAGAGGAAAAGAGGTTTCAACTTTGGAAGTCAGGATTTGAATGTGTTCTTTAAATTTTATTTATTTATATAAAGCCTAACATTCAACACAACAACATGAAAACCAAAAATGGAGAGAGAGAGCCACTCACCCGATTTATAAAAGATGAAGAAAGATGCGGGTCCATAAGCTCAAAAATGGCACACAAGGGGCTGATAGAGGATGGTGACACACGCAGAGAGAGAATAACTTTCACAATTTTCAATTCATGAAAATGACATGTGGTAGGTTCATATTTATAGAAAAATTCACATTTATTACCTCACCAACCACTTTGGTGCACTTTTCGAGCGTCGACACGAGGAAAAATGTGACCTTAGTGCAATTTTATTGACGTTAACACAACATTTTCACACTTAGAAAAATGCTTAGCGCACATTTCATGATGTTGACATAATGATCTCGGCACCAAAGGATAAAGGGGGCACAAATTTTGGGGTGTCGACACAAATGAAATGGCGCACCCAGTTTAAAGGGGCATAACTTTTGAAATGTCAACACACAATTTTCTGTGCCGAAGGATGTTTTAAGGGGGGCACAAATTTCCTGATGTCGACATGTGAATAATTGTGCCTATTTCAAAAGGGCACATTTTTGAGATTTTCACAAAAAATTTGTGCATGTGCCAAAGGATAGCTAAAAATGGCTAAGTCCCAAAACAACTTGATTTTTTGAAAGGGAGTTTTGGGCCATTTCAAACGTTATCAAACTTCCTTAGGGGTCAAAATAGAATTTTTGTATAGTTACCTACAAATTTCCCTTGTCAATTTTGTAGGATAACAACTGGCTCTTTCTGGGGACTATCTTTAAGTGAAACTTAAGGGTAGAGAATCCCAGATTTTCATGTGCCTATCCATTGGGTTACAGAGAGTCAAAAACAAGGGTGACCAAAAAGAAAAAGGAAGGGAACACACAACAAATAAAAGCAAACACACAACAAAAAAAACAAAAAAGAAAAGAAAAACAAGAAAATTATAAAGAAGAGAGCAAGCTCTACTTCCTGAAGATCTTCAGGTGCTACCCGCTATAGGGAAGTGGGAGCTTCGGTTCCATCTAGATATGAGAGATAGAAACTATTCTCTCCATTGAGATGCTTGATTTTGTATGGCCCTCTCCAAAGAGAGTCAAACTTCCCATGCATACCTTTCGGTTCTCTTCATTTGTCCCACAAAAGAACAAGATCTCCCACTTGGAAATCTCTTTTCTTAGCTTTCTTGTCGAACAACCTCTTAACTTGATTATGATGTTCAATGATCTTGTCGACCACTTTCACTCACTTTTCTTCAAGTTCCATCAGGTACATAATCCTCTTTTCAAGAGAATTTTGAAAAGTTTCATCTTCAATTGCTCGAGCTAAGCACAGAGCAGGAAGTTCTGCGAGATAGGGATTTCAGCATCGATCCCATATAACACTTGAAAGGTGACATGCCGAGAGACCTCTTTGGAGTGATATGATCTACCCACAAAGCATCATATAATGATTTGTGCTAGGACCACTGTTTTCATCAACTAGCTTCCGTATGATAGTCACCAGGTTCTTGTTGCTGGATTTTTCCTGACCATTTCCTCGGATAATAATCAAAGGCATGAGCCAAGGTTATTCCGTATCCATAACAAAACCAATTAACTTCCCGTGAAGAGAAGTTGGAAGTGTTATCAACAATGATTTTGTGTGGAATGCCAAATCTCACAATAATATTCTCTTTGATGAAGTTACAAACAACTTCAAAAGTGGCATGCTTGATAGGTATGGCCTCCACCCATTTCATGAAGTAATCCATTATTGTTAGGACGTAACTATGTCCAACACTTGATTGAGGATTGAGTGCTCCAATGAAATCAATTCCCCATTTCTGAATGGTTCATCAATGATGACGGCCCGAGGGGAAACGCAACCAAGCTTTGGTTTTCCAACGAACTATTGGCAAAGTTCACATTTTGCTACCTGTGTGGTCGTATCTTGAAATAGATCGGCCAGAGTAGTACTGGCCCGAATGATTTTATGTGTTGTCATGGATGAGGAGAAGTGACCACCATAGCTGAGTCATGAAAACTCTCCAACAATTTTACTCTATGTGGCTTGTCAACACATCGTAGAAAAATGCCATCAATTCCACGTTTGTACAATCCATCATCCCATATGACATATCTTGTGGCTCTGAGCTTCACCGTTCACTTTTCCTTTGTGGTTAGGTGAGTTGGGCACTCACCATAGGTGAGAAAGAATGTGATGTCATAATACCATTCGTCATTGGTTGCGACAAAAATAGAACCATGGGCAAAGAATCCACTTTCTCCAGTTCATTTTGTTCTCCATCAATGTGATCAACTTTCTCTTCAGGTACCTTTGAGTCTTTATTTTCAGCCATTAGCTGACACAGCCCTTACCTCTTACCAACTTGGTTGGTTTGATGTCTAGGTCATATTCTTGGACCTTTGCGATCCAATTCCCTCGTAAGCTCCCTAACTCCTATTGAGTCAGGATAGACTTAACAGCCATGTCAGGAACCAACACTACTGTATGAGAATTCAAAATATAGTAGCGAAAATTTTTGACTGATTTTACCACAACAAAGGCATGCTTTTCCAATTGTGACATCTTTAGTTCATGAGGCTTAAGAGGAGAGCTCATGAAAGCAATCGGGATTCAATATCCTCAGAGTTCTTTTGCATCAAGATAGCTGATATACAAGATGCGCAGATGCATAACTATACATGATGAAGTCTTTGCTGAAGTCAAGACACACTAGAATAGGAGCGTGAGCAATGAGGTTTTTATGTCTTCAATGATGTCCTACCTTCCTCACTCCATCAGAATGTTTGGGACCCTTTCATCATATTAGATATATGACGAGTCTTCTCAAAAAAATCAGAACAAAGCGTCTAAGAAAATTTACCTTTCCAAAGAAAGAGTGAACACCAGTCTTGCTTATAGGAAAAGTAAGGCTCTAAATAGCCTTGACCCTTTCAACATCTATCTTAGTTCCTTCTCTGTTGATGACATGTCCTAGCAACTTTCCTTCGTGACCCCAAAAACTGACTTCTTGGGATTTAGCAAAATCCATGTGCTCTCGGCATCTGATCAAGACTTGTTCCAAATGATCGCAGTGATCACTTCATCTTTTGGAGAACACGGTCAGGTCATCTAGGTAAACTATGATGAATTTTCCCATCATACCTTTGAATGCAAAGTCCATTACTCATTGGAAGGTGGCACCGGCGTTGATCAAACCAAATGGCATTCTTTTGTAGGTGAAGGTACCCCAAGGAGTGGTGAATGTTGTTTTGAATCTGATCTTCAGCGTGACTTGAATTTGATTGTAACCTAAAAACCATCAAGCATAGACAACATTTCTGAACCGGTTACTACCTATAGTACTTGATCCATTATCGGCAGTGGATAGTTATCTTTTAAGGATGACTGGTTCAAGTTGTGAAAGTCCACGCATATGCGTATCTCACCATTCTTCTTCCACATAGGCACAATATTTGTAACCCAGGTACTATGATGAATTGGAAAAATAATTCTTGCATCCAACATCTTCTAAATTTCAGCCTGGATGGTACCTGAGATTTTGGGGTTGTAATGCCTTTGCTTTTGATGAAAAGGCTTGACATCATCCTTGAGTGGAATGTCATGCCAAATGTCCTTTGGCTTGAAAGACTTTAGATCAGCATAAGACCATGCTAACACATCCATGTACTTTTTCAACAACTTAACAAATTTTCACTTTTCCTCAGCGTACAACACTTCCCGATATTCACAGAACAAGGATGTTCCATAATACCCAGATTGACATGGATTCAATTTCCAGAGAAGAGGAAGGATCATCCTGTCACTTTTTCTTGACAAAATGGTCATGATTATCAAATAATCATTCTAAGGAAACCAAACCTTTAGGAATCTTATTTCCTTTGAGCTGTATCACCGTATCTTTTTCAGATTCATGTGCTTGACCAATGAGAGACTCACGACACAGAAGTTGATCCATCGAAATGAAGTTCTTTGAAATTGTCAGCTTTCTCCAAAAAGTGATAAGTTGGTTGTCATCATTGAACACTTGCCAAGTGTGTGTGAATTATCTCGGCACACTTGGGTGAAAAACCACCTCAATGGTATATGTATCTATTTTTAACCCTGGTGAGGGAGCATGAGAGAGGCTGAGATGGCCAATGAATCAACCATGTCATTTTGGGCTCATGGAACTACTTTGATTGAGAAAGCATCAAACTCTTCGATGCTATCCCATACGGCATTGTGGTAGTGTCTGAGCCGGTCATTTTTACTTGGTATATCCCTTTTACCTGATTGACAATTAGCTCAACATCACCTTGCACTCTTAGATTCTTGATTCCTTTCTCTTTTGCAGCTTGCATGCCAAGTAACAAGGATTCATACTCGCAGTATTATTCATATTGAAGAACTACAACTTGAAAGAAAAAGGGAAAATCTCCTCTTCAGAGATATTAGAATAGCCCCAACACCGCATCCACTTGTCACGCAACTGCCATCAAACTACAATGTCCATACTTTGTTGAGATCCTCTTTTTGGATGAGAACATCCATTCTATCTGAGTCAGTGGATAGGAAGTAGTTCCCATCCTTGATGATTTGAAAAGAATCTGAGCCTTAGGGTCATCAGAGTTGGTGACTAGATATTTCTTTTGTGACTCTGGTTCCAATGTCTACATCACCCCTTTGATAGGAATCCTAGCTTTGGACCAGTCCATATGAATTTCCCCACCAACTTCTTTACAAAATCTCCTCCCTAGCAATATCCCGTATGCTGCTAGAATATCAGCTACGAGAATAGTCATTTTTACCCTTTTCTCAGAAATGCCACAAATGCAAACTGCGCATCCTTGATCTGACCAATCAATGGTACCTGCTTGGTTTCCATGGAGTAGCATCTACCAAAAGGTTTAGTAAGTGTGAGGCCCAAAGCATGGGTGACCTTTACTGCATAACATTATCAGAAGCTCTAGAATCAATTATATAGTTACTTAGTTTATGACCATTGATCAGGAGAGATAGGTAAAAAGGTTCAATTTTCCCGATGCGAAGTCGAGGCAACATTTACGTGAGACGTAGGAGGAATGGGAAGAATTCCTTTTGGGGAAATGGGAGGAGGGATGACAGCCTAGCTTTGGATATACTTAGTTAATCTTATAAGCTACTCTAGGTTGGACTGAAGGTACTCAACTTCAGACATCTGGATCTTGGTCTTTTTAGCATGATCAATTATATCGAATGTGACCAAGGGTTGTGCTAACGAAGGAATGAGTCCTTCATTTCACATTTGTGGAGGAGGATTACTGGTCTTTATGGGACTAGGAGGAAGGCTGAATTGGAGGAGAAACATGAGGAAAATATTTCTTTACAAAAGGTTTAATAGAGGTTGAGTAGGAAGGGGATTACCTCTTTTAGCGATCATTGGAGGAGGAGTTACCACAACCTTTTCCTTTTGTTTTTCAGTAGCAACCTTTGCTTCTTTTCCTTGTGAGTGAGTGAAAACTATGTATGATTGTCCACTCGCATACCCTTGGGTACCCTCTTCTTCATCAGATTCCTCATCTTCAAATTCCATATACCCAATAGTAGAGTCACCAATTGGTTCACCACATCTTGATCATCTTCACCTTGTGATGAAGGTTCTTCATAATTTGGATCATCTTCTTCAATTTCAACCAAAGCATTAACCAGAGGGGCTTCAATTGCTAACCTTGAGAAGCAGCAGGAAAATGTAGCCTTTGGGGGCATTGTTGGGAGTGAAGTTCCTCCGTGGGATATCCCAGTATGGAGTAGTAGATGATGTTTGAGCCAATTGCTTCTTTAATGAGAGCAAGTCATTCGCCATCTTCTGGAATGCTGGATCTGATGAGGTAGCCTGAGAAGAAGTTAAGCCTTTGATTTTGATGGCTCTCATCTTAACTCACCGAGATATAAGAAGGTTGTCTTCTATCCGAATGGCCATAGCTTGAGCAAGGGCCAAGGTGGGTATCTGTTCTTGTAAAAGTAAGAAACTTACTTTCAACTCATGGCATTCAAGAAGAAACACTTTTGATTCTCTAATGTTGGCATCATGGCAAGTGGCACATGGTTGATCAATGAATTGAATCGGTGATAAAATCACGCATGGTTTCATTGGTCTCCTTCTTCATGTGAGTGATTTGTGATAATAATGCAAATGCATCTTCTGAAGGTTTGTATCTGTCTTCAAATGCAGTCCGCAATGTGGCCCAACTGGTGATGGATCCGGCTGGTAAATGCTGGAACCATTCTACACAGGCCCTTGCAAGGTCTCCAGAAAGAGACGTATCGATACATCCTCATGAGTCACATCCAGAATGCTGCATGACATAATAAACGTAGCTATATGCACATCCATGCTTTGATTTCCGCTCCCATCAAATTTTAGGAAATTTTTGTGATTTTCGTGAGGGAGGGGGTTGATTGGATGTGGCAATGCTAGAGGACCCATGGCATTTCCCCATGGTACAGGTAGATTTTCTACCATTTGAAAAGTAGGAAAAAGAACACAAGAGCAGGGAGTGTGGTTCCACTTAGCAAAAGAGCACTGCAAGTTGATGTCGAGGCACCTGTGAAATCTGCTCTTTCGTGGAGGTGAGGCACTTCTTGCTTGATCGATCCACTGAGCTTAGTGATGTGAATCATGCTAGAGTGATACTTGAAATTGTGCCTTCAAGTAGATCAAAAATTGGATCAACTTCCCCATGAGCTCTTCTCTAGTGAGTAAATGGTTCACCCGCCAAAGATATCCATTCAGATCTGCAATAATTAGGAGTAGATTTACAACAATCTTTTTGTTTATACTTGCTGATTTTCTGATTTTTCTGGCAAAAATCAGCAGCATGTACTTTTTCAATATTTAATTTTACCCTTTTTTAATAACAACCGATTGCGTTTTCTTGACAAAGATTAATAAGGATAAAAAGTGGGTCAATTTAGTAGGCTGATTTTCAGATCTTTGACCTTGAATTTTGCAAGGTTTTGAAAATATCATAAAATGTCAGAATCTCATATCTACTAAAATATACAAGTTTTTGTAAAAACTCAACGAACTAAAAGTTTCTATCTAGTCCAGATCTATGGATTTTCATAAGGAAATTTTCAGTTTTGATCACTTATGCAAAAATTTTGATTTTTAACAAAGGGTTAAAATTTGCAATCTGGTAGTGATTTTTACAATTTTTTAGTTATTTCCTTAGTTTGATCCCCAACAGAGTCACCAAAAACTATTGGTCCAAAATATGTCGGTTAGGTAGGTCATGGGGAAACAGGCCAACAGTGTGTAGGGCATAGCCCCTCTTTGAGACAACAAAGTGAAACTGGTTTATTGCTAATCTATCAAGCAGAATCATGCAAATCTACACTATTCTAACTTCAGGGGGTTGGGATCTCATCCCAATAGAGGTAGTTCCAACTACGAATAGAAAGGTAGGAGAGGAAGGAATGGAGGAGGGTAGATCTGAAGGAAGAAAAGAAATGAATTCCAAGATGGAAAGGTCAGAAGGTTTATGCTTTGGGTCGGTAGTAAACAGAGCCAAACTTACTTGCATAAACAATTAAAGCAATACTGATGAACATATGACAATAATAGTAGGAATGAATCCAACAGAATAAAAACATAGATCTAACTTAAGAAAGATCTGATGCAAATAACACATACATTAAGCACAAAGTCTGAATATATGTATTAATATTTCTTCTGTTACAAGAAAACACAAAGTCTTTCTCTCCTCACTTCTCTTTTCATACAAAAAATGTCCACCTTGAATACAACAAGTATTCAAGTATTTATAGAAGGAGAGGAGGAAAGAAGACAAAAGAAAACCAACTACTTACAAAATATCTTACAAGATATTTACAAAAGATCTAAAATATCTAAAAAGTCAACAATTGACTTGGGCAAGTTTTTGATGACAACATCCCATGGTGCAACATGGATGAGGTCATCATGTATGCCAACATGCTTTTTAAATATTTTACAAAAATGATCAATGCATACACGAGAGGAGAAACTACTCCTCATCATCCCTCTGTTCAAACTTGGTGTCTTACTTTTGATCAGGAGAGTCGATGTGACACTACGCACTCGATATTCCACAAACTTGCTGATCATTGCTTGAAGTTGATCATGGTTGGGACCATTAAAATGGTCGCGAATGACTTCACAAGTTTCTTTCTCATTCTTGAGCTTGTCAAGTAACTTGGTGAAAGTTTCACATGCATCAATAAAAAATCCAATGAAATCACAACAGGCCAAGAGGTTATTGATTGACTCTCGGTCGAAAGTGACCTCTAGTGCCAAACCTTGAGTGACGATAGCCTTGAAGCGCTGGAATGTATCATCTACTTCCCTCAAGTTATACGATTCACTGAGCATCCTCGAGAGACATTTTTGTAACTATCTGCTCCATGTTGTATCATGCATCCAGGGCTTCATCTTTGATTTTATCGATTCTCTCCAGGATATATTCCATCTGATCAACCCGTAATCTAATGCAATGAGAGCTTTATTATGTGCATGTGGGTGATCGATAACACCACCTTTAATAGGTCATCAGCTGAGTAGTTAACCATTGCTTGGAATGTTTCATGCTACAACCTGGCGTTATCCAACTCTTCGATAGGGCACTTGCTACTACTTGTAGCTCCTTATTTTCTTGAGTTATATCCTGATAGAGCAATGTGAATTTCCCAATCATTTCTTCACTATCTCTAAGGATCCGCTCGATCCAGGATGATACTACTGTGCCTTGTTCACCAATCTTAACATATTCATTTATTTTATCCTGACTGAACTTGAATGGGTTCGGTGGTAGTCACAGGAGGAGCGTTGCCCATTTTCTGCAATGCTTGTAGGAGATGTTTGTTTTGTTCTTTGAGTATCCTTTTCTCCTCTTTTTCCTCTTGGAGCTTCTTACAGAGAGCATCCACAATAGACAAGGCTTCCCCTTGCAGGCTTTCAGATGAGGTCCCCATTGTGACTTGAGTCACCATGAAGTCTGTGGGAGATAGATCTTCTTTTCTCTTGGTGGGATCCGGTAAGCTATCTCCATGACTCTCTCTCCCAAAGTGCCTTTAGAAAAGTGAGTTATCACTTTCTGCTTCTTGGTTCCCTTCTTCGGAATAATAGAGAAATCCATGGCCGTAATGGGAACTTTCCTCTTATGCTGGCTCAGATGGTTAGAAATCCAACTAGGACTTATGGGAGTGGGAGCAGAGGAGAAGAAGAAATGGGAGTTAGAGGGGGAGAAACTGTAGAGGCCTCGGGAAGTGTGTTGAAACACTCGGTGGTGGCATTGATAAGGAGTCCAACGCACCAATGCTTATGGGGCCTAGAGTTACTAACGGGGAGGAGAAGGACATGGAAATGGAAGGGATCATCATTAGGATTGAGGAAACATTGGGTGACAGATCCACAAGAGAGGAGAAGATGGAAGAGGTGGGAGATGGAAGGGAGGAAGGGAGAGGAGAAGACACATCCATAGGGATAGATGCTTGAATGACAGGAGGAGGAGAAGAAATGGAAGAAGGAACGTTGGGTACCTCTGTAGTTGCAGTTGTGATAACATCCTGGGTGGATGTATCCATTGAAACATCTATTGTTTCTTCTTTACCTAGAGACACCAGGTCGACTACTTGCTTCTCAGAAGTAGGAGGAAGGCCTTCAGGAGTTTCTTCTTGTCTTGCTTGGTTTTCCCTCCTTGTCCTTCCCTTTTCCTTTTAGCACATGGGCTGGCCTTGGAGGTGCATGGCCTGAAGGAGAAGTAGTGAAGTCAACTCCAAGGTATGTAAGGCCATTCTAATTGCACCAATGTTCGGTGCACTGTAATGTGGGTTTAACCCTTTCTTGAATGGTCTTTGGTGCTTTTTCTCTATCGATCTCTACAAATGGCCAGTTGTCCCCATCTATGTCAATGTAAACCTGATCAATTTCTTGATCAGTCTCTTTGAATTTCTTTGGGACAATGGCAATGCCATAGTGGATGATTTCCTCCAGAGCCAATCCGGGAGTGATCCTTTCACCTGATGTCTATCTCATGAGTTAGGTCTATCCAAATGTCCTCGATCTCAGGAACATGGATGGGATCAATTTTTTCCTTTGGGAGGAAACTCTGACAGTCAAAGGTCGGCCTTGCTGGGAAGTTGTGCTTCAAATTCAGTAGCTCTAGCTCAACATACATCTCCCGCTTTTAGCAAGTGTAGGGTAGGTGTATCGGCCAACTGTAAGGGGGAATGGAGTTCCTCCTTTCTTTCTCTTCATGCACTTTTCATGATAAGTGATTAATTACCTTGACAATTCTAGGAGGACCAGCTTCACCCTACAAACCTTGGCAGCTTCATTGGTTCTCCCTCAAAATTCATAGCTCTGAGGTATGTGAATGTGGGGAATTGTGTGAACAACGCTCCCCATTTCTTTGTAGCAACAATCACACTCGGGCTGGTTCGACTTTGTCTCATGTTTGGTCTCAACAGATAGAATACCTCATAGAAGAAGGCATCATTTATTTTGGAGAACTAGGGAGATGTTGGCTTTGAGCCTTAGCTCTGGGTAGAACTCATATATCTTGACTTGGGGCCATACCCCATTTCGAGCTAACCCTGTGAAATCCCTTTCTGACGTAGCAACATATACAATGTAGGAATTCATGTAGAACTTCCCAGTTGTTAGAACTTGTTGAAGCTATTGTGAGATGGTGTCACTGATGATTTCACCCCAGCCAAAGTGTTGATCAGGTGCATTCTTGCTCATGTTCTCCAGGTATCTCAACATCCATTTATGGAAATGATGGGCATCAGGGAGCCCGAATACTCTACTCAAGAATGTGATTGTATCACTCAATTCTTCATTAAAATCACTTCGGTGGATGGTTTGTGGCCATCTGACACCGACTTCTTGTTCTTTAGATAGAGTTCATTCATCATCTACATGCATTGATCTTCATTATCATCCCATGCTTTCTTGTAGTCTTCAATACTTATTTCCACATATTTCCTATGATGAGGAATGCCCAGGATCATCTCAAAGTGACAAGATGTGAGGTTTATGATGGTGTCTGTTGTTCTTTATTTTCGACACATCTAGTGTCCTTGTTATAACATCAAGAAACCAACATGATAAACTCATTATTTACGGCACTCACTGGAAGCCCAACTGCAAAGTGCAATCCATTGCCTACTAATTTGTTCATCCATGGGCCACTGCTTTCCTGGTGGTCCTTGCCTAGAAATCATCCATGTCAATATGACCCAACTCAGAGTCTCTGATGTCAAGGTCACTCTCTACATATGAGTCAGGCATTATGACTCTCTGATACTTGTACTTCATTTCTTGCTCTGATTGTTTAGCTTTAGCTTTAGCTAGTTTCTTTTGATGATGAAGACATATGTGAGCTTGAGGATGGATGTTGTTGTTTTGCAAGAAGAATCAAGAAGGTCCAACACAAAAGAGCCATGTCAACCATCATGTTATCCATAATGGAAGTTTGAAGAATGACAGAACACTTTAGAATGTGTGAGAAAATAGTTAGGTTTAGCTTGCAGAAGGAAGAATGAGCAATTTTAAGCCTTAGGGTGCAAGGCGCAAGCTTACAAAGAGTCAGGGGGATTTTTATTACTAGTGCACTTTCTTGGGGTGTCATACAAATTGTTGCACCAAGTTAGAAAGGGCACATTCAGAAAGTGTCAACATGATGAAAGTTGCGCCAAGTTAGAAAGGGCGTGGTTTTGGAAGGTGTTACATGACAAATTTCAGTGCCAAAGGGAGAAGCGCAGGGCACGGATTTGTAACATACAACATGACATGTTGATGTTATGGAAGTTGCACCTGTGCCTCACAAAAATCTGCTAAGTGCTCTTTTGGCTAGGTGCGAAAAAAATGTTATGTTGCAAGAGATTAAAGTGCGCCAAGGTGCAACTTTGGAAGATGTTGCAGGAAAAAAATGCACCCTATTTGTTTGGCACATTTTAATCAATTTAACATCTTCGAAAATTAGTGCCAAAGGATAACAATTATTTTTTTTCAAATTTCTTTTTTATCACTTTCTTGATTTGGATTTGGATTTGATGGCAAGAAAGAGACATTTTTTGGCAAGGCAACAAGCAGGTACAAATGGGTTTTTGTTTACTTCAGATGGTAGAGCCCTTCTAGATTTGTAGATCTGGAAGGAGAGGAAAAGAGGGTTTCAACTGGGAAGTTGTGGTTTGAATGTGTTCTTTAAATTTTATTTATTTATTACAAGGCCTAACATTCAACATAACAACATGAAAACCACAAATGGGAGAGGAGCCACTCACCCGGATTTATAAAAGATGAAGAAAAGACATGGGGTCCATAGGCTTAAAAACGACACATGAGGGCTGACAGGGATGGCTGACACACGTAGAGAGAATAACTTTCACAATTTTCAATTCATGAAAATGACATGTGGCAGGTTCATATTTATAGAAAAATTCACATTTATTACCTCACCAACCACTTTGGTGCACTTTTTAGAGTGTCGACACAAGGAAAAATGCACCTTAGTGCAATTTTATTGATGTTAACATTACGTTTTTAGCGCTTAGAATACACGTTTCATGATGTTGACATAATGATCTTGGTGACAAAGGAAAAAGGGGGTGTGAATTTTGGGGTTTTGACATGAATGAAAAGGCACCTATTTTAAAGGGGCACAACTTTGGAAATGTCAACACACAATTTTGTGCGCCAAAGCATGTTTTAAGGGGGCACAAATTTCCCGAGGTCGACACGTGAATTCTTGCACCTAGTTCAAAAAGGCACATTTTTGGGATTGTTGACACACAAAAAACTGTGCCGAAGGAAGAAGCTGAAAAATGGCTAAGTTCTGAAAAAAAAACTTGATTTTTGAAAGGGAGTTTTGGGCCATTTCAAATGTTATCAGACTTCCTTAAGGGTCAAAATTTTTTTGGTATAGTTACCTACAAATATGCACAACTTTCTAGAGTAAGTTTCTTACTAGAATGTCTAATATTCCCAAATTTTTATTGTAAAATCAATGAAAAAGTAAATTGAATATGATATTATCATGGCCGAAATATCAAAAGAGACTCTTCAAATACTAAGAATCATAATACCTCTCAAGGTACCACTGATCCTATGATCTAGAGAATAACCAATCATTTATTAAATATGAAGAAGTAGATGTCTCAACATGCATCAAATACTCCTTATAGGGATATCCCTAGGAGGAACTTCAATAATAAAAATGGTTCTCCTATGAGAGATAGGAATTGTTTACTCGACTACACTTCCTAGATTTTCCATCAAGCTCCTCCTATCAATGCAACTTTCAAGTAGTTGAAGAAGAAGAAGAAGAAGAAGTAAACAATGAGGCTAATGATGCCTTTGAAGCTTCTAGGTTATGTTGATGAGTCACTAGTGACTCCAACATTAGGTATCTGGAATATGAAGAAGATGATTGTGAGGTTAGTGGTCAATCTTTTGTTATTTTCACTCGATCTCATAATCTAAAAAAGAAATGGAGAAACCTAGAGAAAAAGAAGATTAAGTAATTATTGTTAAAAGGGGAAATCCTTTGCATGTTTAACTAAAGGAGAAAATTTCTACCAAGAAAGTTTCCATTGTTTCTAATCCTCCTCCTTCCCCTATTCCCAAGACCATTCCTCCTAATGCACAAGCAAGTATTGAAAGGTTTGTACCTTCAATCGTTCCCTCATACACCGCATTTTATATCATTGATCCAGATGTCTAATGTTGAGTACCCTTATTATGGATATGATATGTACTTAAAAATATAGTGTGATGATTCAGGGGATGTAGAGAAATCTTCATATCTCATTTTGGTGGTGCTTTCATGCTCAAGATGTTTTGGTAAGTTGAAGAAAAACCCATGTTTTGAGGATATTTGATGTTACAAAGCTAATTTGTAGGATTCATGATGCAAAAAAAGTATTTTAGAAATCCCGGGATGTGTGATAGATGATCATGAAAATATATAGATATGTTCAATGGATAAAATGGATGAAATGTGTCTCACAATGTGACCTATCTCTTAAACCCTAGAAGACACAATAAGTCATGGAGGTTTGAGTTGTGTTATGATGTTTTTAATTTTATACAAGTGTTATATGGGTATGAATATCTTGTATGTGTCTGCTATGATTTATTTTGTCTTGTGGTTTGATCATATGAGGTGGTTTTATGTTGAAACCCTAATGGCCTAATCAGCCTAATTAGGATTTCCAAGAAAGGTGACTGAAAAAGGTGTGCATGTTTGAAATTACTCATGTGAGATATGGATGTTACTTTTTGAGGAGGTGTATCAGGTACCTTATGAAGTTTTCCAAGTGGTTTCAGTGTTTGGTAGTTTCATTTAAGATGTTGGATCATGTTGATCTCAAGACTAGTTTTTGAGGACTAAAACAAAAATATAATAGTCTTCATATATGCATGATTTTGGGATATTGCGACCTCATTTAAATAATTGAACGAGTTGGATGAGTTGTCTAAAATAAAAAAATTCTGATTATGTGCTACTTTTTTCATGATGAGGTAACTTAATATGTGATCAAGATCACTTTAGAGGACTTGTTATCTAGGTGCCAAACCTAGTTAATGTTGCTTTCCAAATCATGAAGTGCATGGTGAAGGTGAAGATTACAGAGGTATTCATACTTTTAGATGGTGTTGAGTGCTTTTGGTGAATTTTTTAGATCTTGTGAAATCATAATGCAACTATCTTGTGCCTTAAGATTCAAATTTGTGATTCGTTGGATATTATTAGCATGTTTTAGGCCTAGTTGAGAATTGTTGATCTTGTCCATGCTTGTAAGGATCATACCAACCTACAAGGTCTCATTATGTGATTTATATGAGTGAGTATATTGTGTATTTCTGTTTTTATGAATAAACTTAATGGTTTTAGAATACATGTGGTATTTATGACATGAATCATGTATATAAGGCATGTTATGTTTTCTCATTTTAGCGAGTGGACAAGAGAGAGGTTTGAGCGAGTAACAGAGAGTGTTGTAGGGAAAAGAGAAGAGTTGGGAAGAGGATGAGAAGTTGAGAAGGGAAAAGAATAAGGATGTATAATTTCATATAACATTATCAACATTTGTAGGTGCATTTATGAGTGAAGAAGGAGAGTGTGTAGTTTCAGAAGGTTTTGAGTAAGAAGAGATGAAAAAGTTCTCACAATAAGTTGTTGAAGCAAAAAGGACATCAGGTGGTCATTAATTTTAAGTGGCTAGGTGGGTGTTTAGCCATCTTTGGGGGTTGTAGCCTACTTTTAGGGTTAGTTCCTTATTAAATAGGGGTTGATGCTCCTCTTGGTGTTAGTAGGTCACTAAATTTGTAGGGGTTGGTGCTCCTTGTGAAGTGGGTTCTTCACTAAATTCCTTTGTGTTGTGTAATATATGCAAAGGTTCAATGGGTTTTCTTCCCCTTGAGGGTTTCCTACTTTATATCTTATGTTCTTGTGTACTCTCTTGGTTCATGTTCTTGTGAATGGTTGTTTCATGTTAATAAGCTCACATTGATGCATGTTGAATGGTTAATGGTTCACACAAGTTAAATTAATTGAATGAAAGTTTTAATTGACTGATTCACTCCCCCTCAGTCATTTTGATTTTAACAGTATTTTTTCCCCTTCAATTTAATACAACCATCATGATCAGCTTCAAATTCAATCCCCTCTTCAAAGATTGGATTAAAGTGACTCCTATACCCAACTTCACTTCCGTCAAAATACAAGTTGTTGAATATTTCGTTAAAATGAAATGAGGTTTTGATCATTGATAAAAATTTCCATTTCTCTACATTATTAGGAATAATATGCCCGAAGATCATTTCAATAGTGTATTTATTTTGATCAAAATTTTGATGAAACACCAATAAAGAACTTGAGACTGCCAAGGCATCTCGCTCCTCAATTACTCTCTCTTGATACAACATTGATTGAAAAAGCTTCAAATAACTTGATTGAGTCCCATACCTTATTCTTGTAATGCTTTAACCTTTCACCGTTAATGTGGAAAAGGAATCAAACCTAATTCACTATGAGTTCAACATCATCTTTCACTCAAATATTCCTTATTTCTATTTATTTTTCTGCAGTCAAACCTAGTAGAAGTGTTTTGTACTCAATGGTGTTATTGGTATTTGAGAATTGTAGTTTATATGAGAATGGATATGTTTTACCAAAAGGAAATATGGGAACCACCCCTACTCCTAAAATAATATAAAAACTACTATAAAACTAAAGAAACCAAATTTCATTTGAATTATCTTAAATGAACTTTGGGAATTCATTCTCTGAATCATACATAATCATATAATTTCGATGGCTAATATCTTGATACAAAACTTCTACTCTAGGGTGATATATTTTATGAACATTATATTTTTCTTATCTTTGAAGTAGTAAGTTATTCATTTATCATTTCAATGGAATCAAAGCATCAGTTAATTTCATTTTAATTTCCCTTTCCACATCTCTATAAAATGTTCTAATAATAAACATTCTATAAAAAGTCGTGATATCAACAAATAGGATGGTAGTTTTGACTTATTGATTTGAAAAAGCTATGAAGGAAATCTCGACATATTTTATTCATCTTACTAGAGGAACTTATTTAGTTTCCATGGAAAGTATGATCCAAAATGTTGGGTAAAAATGAGACCAAGTTCATGAGCCACTTATGCGGGCTTAACATTATCGATGCACTAGAATGAATGATATAATGACTTAATTTGTGTCCCATTATAAAGAAGGATACATAGAATGGATCATATTTTATGATGTAGAGGAGTGGAAGCTAAAAATTCTATGGATATGAGAATTTAGGGGTAGGTAAAATGCCTTTGGAAGAGTAAGAAATTTGGGGTGAATTTGTATTAACAAATTTGATAACTTGAGAAAAGACTTCGTGGATGGGTATGATATTATTTTGCTTCATAAATTTAAAATTTAGTGTTTGAAATATGATCAATTATATCAAATGATTCTTAATAATTGTCAATATTAGACACAACAAGATAATTAGGTTTATATTATTTGGGAGTTTCAAAAATTTGGACATAGGAGATGGAGATGGAGAGGAAGAGATACTTACTTCTTTAATAATAGGTATAGTAGACTCTCTCTTTGTAACCACATGTATGACTTTTGAAGCTTATTTTTATTTCTCTTTCTTCTCTTGTAAGGCCATATTACTACTCTTGCTTAATTTTGCCATAGTAATAAAGTTCACATTAAAATATTCTCCCCGGGAAACATCCTTCTTCTCTATTAATCTCAAAGTGAAACTTGTATTTGGGTTAAAAAGAACATTTCTTTTTATTTTGTATTGCATTAGTGAAAGACATAATCTTTCCTATTCATTATTACTCTCTTTGAATTTAATTGTGGATTTGGGTTTTAAAATTTTTGTATCTCATTGTTGTATGTTGCATTCTAGCTCATCTAAATTGTGGAAAACCTATATGCTTTAGAAGTCATGCCTAGTTGATCCGGTTGACAAACTAAACCGTACTTCACACTTTTCACATGCTTTATACCAAAGCATTGAAAAACAAAATACACATTTCTTAAACAACATATTTCCCAGAAGAAGTTTTCAATGATCACATGATAAGAGGATTGGCGGTGGGCTCAAGCTGGTTTTCTATCCAGTTATCATTCGGAGAAGGATCCCCAAGAAAACACTTACCCGAAACTAGCCATAGTTGTTAGTTTCCTAGGGCACCTTCTGGTAAATAAAAATCTATTATATTAACATTTCATTCATAAATTACATAAGTCATAACATAAAATCTACATAATAGGATTTCATGTTTGATAGCTTGTTCTTGATTTATGTTTTAAGGTGTGAGTTCATTTTTTCCTCCCTACGTATTCCACAATAATAGTTGGTGTATTTCGGTTGTTTCGAGTGTATTATGACTAGTCATTTCCATACTCGGTCTCTCGAGTTAGTGTTTTTATTTGAACCAAATCACCAAAAATTCACTTTTCCCATTTTTCATAGATTTCACAAGAATCGATGTTGGTCCAATGACTCCCATCGGTTTATCATCTCACCATCATTGGTTTTATGTTGTTTTGGTCATTTCTACCAAAGTAGCATTCAATCGATATTTATTTTATTTCTGTGACTTCCTCTGTTAGTTTACTATATCTATGAGTCCTTGATATCACCTTCAGAGTCCAATTTTATTTTGTCTTCGTTATTTATTGCAAGATTTGCAAATATTTCATTTTTCCATAAGAATCGACATCGGTCTAGTCAATTGGTGGCGCTTAACCTCTCATATCAGCATTAGTTAATCCAATCGACATCGGTCTCTATGTTCGATTTTCCAATTAGAGCAATGATCAAATCACCCATTTTAAAACAATTTTTCTCCATTTCTTTTATGTTTTTACATTATCGAGAGAAGCTCGTAATACATGTTCTATCGTCACGTCGCATGGTGGTTTGACTTGTAAAAAGATATTTCTATCATGTTTCATTCTTTCCACCGACGATCCCACATATCCCATCACCACCTTTCATCTCATCACTTATTGACCGCAATCAAGCTCTTGCCATACCCACTAATGACAAAGAGTTTGCAAGACTCCTTGATCACAACCCCGCCACTGCAGCACTATCTCACTCATTCATCTACCCATAATTCATCGGGAAGCTTATATATGGCATGCCTATGTCCATTCCTCCTACCCTCGCACCCACTTCTCGCATCAACTACTACTATCTTAGCCTTACCTTCTTCCACCTTACCACATGTGGTTTCCCAAGTTGACCTTACATCATCAATATTTTATACACCTACGAAATCCATCACACCTTTGACGTTAGTCGCTCCTACAATGTCAACCATTCCTTTATCAATAGCCTTCAGTAGGTCTATCTACACCGCCACCTCTCATAGACCTATTGCATCTCAAATGCACCATTTGTGTCTCGCATCCCACACTCCCTTCCAAAACATCATCCTCTCCATCCCGTAATCTCTTCCTCTGATTTCTATGAGAGTCTTTACATCCACTCCACCTACCTACACTTATCACCAACAGCCCCTTATTTCATCTACCACTTATTTAGGATACTTTCCATCTACATCTATTCGCCTATGTTCCTTCCTTGCAATTTTATTACTTGGCACCACCACATACTAGGATGCCACCCACATCATACCCACCACATCTTACCCCTTATAGTATAGGGGGTGCCTCGTCATCACAACCTACCAATGATCTTATCAAAATGATGTTGGAAAAGATGCAAACATTAGAGGTATCTGTCTCTAGCTCACGAAATTGTTTGACATATGACGAGATTTGTAATGAGCCCATTCACCCATCCATTCTAATTCATCCATACCCTCCCCATTGGTAAATTCCTAAATTCAACCGATTCAACAACAAAGAAGACCCATAATAGCACTTGCGGTCTTTTAAACATGTGTTATCTAATCACTCATGATGTCACTTTGCTCTTGTGGACATTCCTAATTTCCTTGACAGGACTGAATTTAGATTGGTATAGTGCTCTACCCAAGAATTACATTTTTTTATTTAATTAGGTAGCTCAAGATTTTCTAGAGAAATTTTCTATCAACATTGTCAAAAGGTCACCATGATGGTGACTTCAGACGCAACATGCCAATATGAAGATGAATCTATCACATATTTTGTCACTTGTTGGCAGAGCCTAATTAACCTACTCACATTCTAACTACCTCAAACTGAGTTAATAGAGTTTTTCACCAGAGATTGAGCTAGACATATCTCGCCAATTCTCCAATTTCAAACCTTATGCATTTTTACAATGTGTTCACCATGTCCCTGTAACTTAAAATTCATGCCATTGAAGAGAAGAATATATAATTACGTAACAAGAACATTGCATTTAATTCAAATGATACCTATTATTCTTCCAAACCACAAAATAACTATTCTAAATAAAAAGGACCTACCAACTCAAAGGTAGTTTTGAAAGCCATCCCATCTCATCCATCTAACCAATCAAAGCCTTATTTGAATCTTTCTCTTGTTAAGGCTTTTCGGTTAAAGTGGGAGCAATGAAAATATACTCCTTAGGAGAACCCTACTCTTTAGTTTTAGAAAAACTTCTAAAATCTGGAGCATTCACTCTTTGTCCTATGAAACCACATACTAGTTTTGACCCCTCTCATCCATGTGCTCGAGTGGTATAGAGAAAATGATTACCGCAACTATAATCGCATTATAGGTCATAACAATGGTAATTGTATAACTTTCAAAAGTATCATCCGAGAAATTTTAGATAATGGAGATATTATCTTGGAAAATCCTAATGCACCGAATAATCGAACATTCACATCTTCAAGAATCTTTTCCCAAATCACACCCCGTCATCTAACTAAACCGGTGAAACCTCGACCAGTGACGGTAAAATTCATGAGGTTCATGTTATTTTTGCCATAATACTAGCTCTTCCAAATTCTCAATTTCCTCCTACTCCATATATCAAGGATATTCTTTCATGAGCTCCTTCATCCATAGAGGGACCTATTTCATCCACTCCTTTACCCACAGAGGAGTCTCAATTATCTTCTCCTTCACCCATGGAGGATTCCATCATATTTATGGATGCGCTTTCCCCACTCACCTCTCCACCCGATAAATAACCCACAATACTTACTCTTCTACCCACGGGAGATCCATGCTTACCTTCTTCTTCACCAAAAGATGAACTTACCTCACTAAAATTGCCATCTCCCTACCTAAAAGGGATCCATTTAGCAACATCTCTTCATATTGGTGATAATTCTCCATTGGATTTCAAGGATCCCGTTGATTTTATATCATCTATTTTACCCAAAGATTCTCGGATCCAACCATTTACCTATCTCATAGACATTCTTTACTAGGATTACTACCAAATCAACATCATCCCCTCCCGCATCGGTGTTGTTCTCATGTTTGACCGATCGCTTGGACTATGTTGATAATTCCATGCTTTTGGGACATCTTCGACTTCCTTTCTCAACTCAAATTTAGATGTTGTCTCCTCGATACTTCCACTATCTATCAAAATGTGTTTCAAACATCCAAAACCACCATGCCCATGTTAGTTGTAGCGGCCCCTTCTTCATCACCCTTGCCCATACCTAAACCTTTACCAAAAATGATTTTTTCCTAAGGCTAAAACCTTACTTACAGCTATACCTTCCTCCACATCGAGACCCATTCCCACATTAGTAGTCATGCCAACATCAAGTATAGTGCATCCTCATGTCAAACTAGATTTATCCACCTCCTCAAAATCCATCACAAAGACTATTCCCCAACCTAAGAAGAATAACAACCCGTTAGGTTGCATACACCGATTCTCCCACTAACCATTTGTCACCTTCACCACTTCCATTTATCTTAGGTCCCCACCCATCATCCTTTGCCAAGCACCTCCAACCCAGAGTAAACCAAAAGCATAAAAACCTACCTCATCATGATCCTCTATTACACCCAAATTACCTACACATCTTACGCCTTCGCCGTCACCTACATCCTTTCTACCTCCTATACCTACACCACTTCCAATATCCTCATCATGACCTATGTTATTCCCTTCTCCTCAACCAATACCTTCCACATTTCCTCTTACTACAACCTTCACCACACCTCCATTATCACCTTGGCTAACCCATCCCCTTTCATCATCTACCTTCCCTTCTACATCACACACTTATTATTCACCTTTACCCAAGAATGTGCAACCAAATCCCAAGAACCCAAAACCATCCATAGAGGTAGTTAAACCTACACCTCCTTCAATAACTAGTTCACTTGCTACATCTTTACCCAAGAGGGTGCAATCTAAACTAAAAACCATACTATTTACCAAACAAGTGATCAATATTAATCTACCTTTGATTCCACCTCCAAAGTGATGCCTCTCCCACAAAAGTCACCCACACTTCCATCAAGACCCACACTTACTTCACATTGTGATCCATTAGTAGGGTCTTACTCCAACATCTTAGCTAAGTTTTTACAAACCTCTGTCATCACATTGCCACCACTTAGACATCTGACCCACTCAAACATAAACTAGAAGGGTTTAATCATACCAAAATTTATGCTTACCATCATGTGTTAGGGAATGATGTGGAAAATTGTAAGGTCATTAAAACTATTCTTCTCCAACTATGTCCTCTCGAAGAAAACTTTGATGATGATGATATTTTAAATGAGGACCCTATTCCACCTACACCTATCACCACACATCCTCATCCTATACCTATTCGGTGACCTTCATCTCCCCTCCACAAACCTTTTATCCTCCAAAATTTGAGATAAATATGGTCCACATGAGAGAGCTAGCCAAAATTCCACAAAAATGCCAATGTGCTTTGCATTATTTTCACAAAACCAATATATTCCCTCACCATATTTTTTTGTGTCATGTCACTACACCTATCATGCATCACTTTGTCCTTTACTTTAGATCGATATGGTTCAAATTTCCACTCAATCCCGTATGAAGGAAAAAGGAAATGAGAAAACAACTAGCTCATCCAATACTCTTTTACCCAATATTCCATCTTCACCTACACCTAAAATCACCATCCATGGACCTGCATACCCTATTTCGACAGAGTTTCCCATCATACAATGCTTAAACAATTACACTAGTTGCATCTTTAAATGTCTTTATATGACCTTGTCCAAAGCTCTATGTATCATCATCAAGACATCATTGAGGTCCTACAATCTATTGAGGTTATACGTAATGACCCTAAACCTATTACATCCATTATCAATCCTCACCATGTGGCCTCTCTCACTAATTTTCCCCTTCCTCTTCTCCTGCTACCACTCATTAAACAAATCTCTCATTTTCTCTAACAATGATATTTTTCCTCTCTAAACAGACGATCCTAACCCCCCTATTTATTTCCATCTACGTTGATAATATACGTATTAGACATGTTATGATTGATGTGGTTCATTGGATTATCGATAAAGTGATGAAACAGATAAAGGGTGATAGGCTAAGGAGGAATACATGTTTTTAATTTTAGTTGAAGGTTTTTTGCATGTTCTGGTTTCTTGATTCAATGCTAATTGTGAATAATTCCTTTTGGCTAGGAGGAACTACATATAAAATGTAGAACAATACCACCAGATAGAGTTAAATCAAACAACAAGTTGACTACCTAGCAAAAGCTAGATCTCGGGAAGTGTGATGCTTCCTGAAGAGGCTATCAATCTACTTTTTAAACAACAATATTAATGCTATCCAAAATAAACATGAAATAAAAATCTTATTGGAATTGAAATGATTTAGGTATCTCATACAAAAAAATAAGAAAGGTCATATAAAAGGTGATTGAGGTCAAAACAAGTCGATGATGGGCTGGTGGTCGCACGTCAGTACATGTTCGGGTAAGATTTGGTAAATATTAGGAATGATTTTGGGTTTTTAGGGAATGGGTATGCACTCACCGGTATGAGGTATATTTCTAGACACAATAACCAATGTTAGCTATGTGATTGATGCAAGCTTTATAGGATGACCGATGTTGGTTGGCTAACCAGCGTCGGTAGGGGAAGTTAATAAAAATATATTATAAATGGTCTTTAGATTCTATGTGATTGCACATAGACTAGAAATGGTGGGGGTGAGGTCGTGGAATGGTCTAAAAGGTTCAGAGATGATTAGGATTGGGGGAAGATAGGTGGAAGGTCCAGGTATGGTAGGGTGATAAGTTTGTAGGAGGAAGGGAGGTGTATGGATGTGCATAAGGATAAATTACTGAGATGAATAATAAATCCTACTAAAAGAAAATAGAGATAAATGAAGAGATATTAGGTACTTACTGAAGAATGGGTCTAGAGAGTGTAGGTGATGAGGAAGATGATGGAGGAGATCTAGAGAGAAGAGAAGTTGCATTTGTTCCATAGTAGTTTGAGTCTCTGTGCTTCTCTATGGGAATCCATGCCCGTGTAGGAGGTGATGGATGCCAATGGTTGTTGGTAGTATTCACATGTACTTTCCTTTACCTAGGTGCTTCGTAACATCGAGTGCTCCAAGTCACTATTTATATGAGATCCTGAATCGAATGACCAACCTCAATAAAGGATTTTGGAAATGTATTTAACCTCATCACTGACAATTAGGGGACTGACATCGGTTAAGGTATAACCGGTGTCGGTTAAAGGCGAGAATATATAGGTTAGCCAAAGATAGCATGATTGTTTCCATTTTCGTCGTGGTCTTCAATTTTCATCCAAGTCTCAAGTGATAGACCATGGAGGAATGAGTAAGAGTCTTCTTAGGTTTGTTAACACTAGTTAAGTATAGGTTTAGACTAAGTCCTAGTTGGTTAGGATAGGTTTAGACTTGGTCTTAGGTCATTAATGGGGTTTGAGTGGGTCATGAGGTGAGGTGGTCAGTGAGGTGTTCAAGTGAGGATGTTAATTAAATTAATTAAAGTAATTAATTCAATTATTTGTGTGCACTATGAGATATGAATAGGTAAGGTATGGTTAATTCAATTAACGGGGTTATAAGGGTAATATGATCTAATTTTGGTGTTTACATTTTTCCCCTTTGTCACGTAGCTTGTATTGGTAAGCGACACCGATAAAAATAGGAAGTGATTTCCCCATGTATGGGTGAGAGCAGGGTTTCCCCAAGTGTGGGTGAAGGTGATCCCCTTAAACTAGAAACTGGTGAGGTATTATATGGAGTCGGTGAGTGGTTTGATGAATGTGTAGTTATTTCAAGTTAGGTTTGGTGGGGAAAAAGTATATGTACTTTGGGGAAAGGGTAATGGTAAAATCGAGTAATAAGTAATAGGCAAGGGTCAAACCGGGCAATGGGTAATGGGTAATGGAAATTGAATGTACACACACGTATAGACCGCAACATGGTACCAAGTTGTAGAGCTTGCAAACCCTACATCATCCAAGGTTGATAGGTTTATCCAAACAAGGTTGAAGTGATTCAGGTATCCAGGGTATAGGATATGGTCCATAAACACAATGTAGGTTAGGTGCAGGAACTTTTAGGTATGATCCATTACACCATGGGTTTGGTTGGGATAAACGACACGTCAATAGGAAAGGTATGGTTGTTAGGCTTAAATAACATAGGTAACAACATCACAAGGTATTGCAAGTACACAAGTTCAATGGTCACACAAAGCATGATAGGTCTAAGTAAATAGGTCATGACATGGCTAAGGCCAAGTTATAGGTAAAATAAAAAATCCCTAAATGTAATTAAGGAATTGTAGGGGTAGTTTAGGCATGTGGGTAGGGTATAATAGGTGTTGGTACCGGAAAAAGGTATGTGAAAGTAATGAGGTTAGGTTAAAATAGGAAAAAAGATGAGGAAATGGTATTAGAAAATGACTGATTTTAGTTATAAGGTAACCAATGTCAGTTTTGTATGGTATGACGTCGACGCTACCATGGCGGGTTAGGGGTATAAAGTTAAAATTCTATATCAGAAACCATTGTTGTTGTTGACTTTGAGAAAATGGTAGAGTTGAGTAATTTGTACATTTTTTGGGAGGAAAAGGACAAAGTATTGGATAAGGTGGGGTGGAGGTGACAAAGTGTTGAGGGGAGCCAGTAGGTGGGTCCACGATATCAATTGATACGTGTGATTGGTTGAGAGAGTTGAGGTAGATTTGTGGCATAAAATAGGAAGGAGAGGGTTTCGGTGGACCACCGGCAGGCAGAGGCCAAACATGCCACCGAAGTGGTAAAACCAAGATGAGGTAGGGTGAATTTTCCTTACTTGTCATTTGATCCAATTATGTTATAAAATGAAGAAATTTGGGTAGGGGTTTTCATTTTTGAAATACGGTTGAAAGGTGGATAAAATCAATGTGGGGAAGGGAAAATGTAGGATAAATGGGAGAATAAATGAATATAATGTAAATTGGGGTGTATTGGGGTAGGTGTAAGGGTAGGTTTAGGTGATATTTTTAGGCGAAATAGGTTATAGGGGACGGGTTTTGGTTTTTTTGTTGTTGTGACAGAGAGAGGAGACGCTTGTCTTTGTTTGGCCAACCTTGGTGGATTTTGACCGATAGTGGTCGGGTTTAAGTGACCGACATTGGTTAAATGGAACCGATGTTGGTCAAGAATAACTAGTGGTGGTCAAGGTGATCAGCGCTAGTTAAGGTGAAGTAAAAATATGGTTTTAATTATTTTATGGTTTGTTTGATGAAAGCTAGGGACCAACTACGAATGCGCGGACAGGTACCACCATTTTTGGTAACAATGGGGTCTAATGTGACCGCAGAGGAGTGGCAGGACATGACTGATGTTGAATTGATTGGGATCCAATATTATTTGAGTGTAGCTTGAGATCCTAGTTCAATGGTTGCACTCATCGATAGATGGGATTCAACGACCAACACTTTTCATTTACCGATGGGTGAGATTACTGTCACCCTGGAGGATGTATATAGGATCCTACAGCTACCGATAGTTGGGGAGCTAGTGTATTTGATTAATTATGAGAAATAAAAGGAGCCAATAGTAGCTATTTTTTGAGAGGTGATGGCTGAGATGAGGTACCATAACGCGAGCCTTAACTATGGAGACATGTATGTAGCCCATCCTTAGGAGATGAGGTTGGTTGTTTTGATGATGGAGGCAATATGTTGTTTTTCCTTACCAAATGTTGAGGGTGGGAGATTACCACAAGAATTGATGGGAGTGCTCTAGGACATGATGGAGGATTAGATCCATTTTTCTTGGGCAATCAAATTTTTGGTGCAGTTATATAGAGATTTGTGGGCTTACAAGAGATTGCGGTGGTTTAGTTTGTGTTGCACATTCCTTCTACATTACTAGCCATATGAACATATCATATGTGTATGTCTAATTGGTTTTCCCCGACGTGATTGGTTTGGGGGTGGCTTGGTCATGGTTGGTTACAGGTGATGGGTACCCCTTGGTGGAAAACACCAGAAACGAGAGCCACACATGATGTTGCACATTATAGGCATGTAATGGAGGGATTGTCTAGGGTTTATATTGTTTGTAGACCATATGTTGGTTATGCATGATATAAGCACATGGAATAGGAGTTGGAGGAGTTACGCTTTCTCGTGGATACAAGGGTGTAATGTTGGCAAACACAAGATGATACTTATGACAGGTCGATGATAGTTTGGGCTGCCATAGGATGTGCTGCCACCATTTCCATAGTATAGGAGAGATGACGTGGAGAGACCTATATCTCCACCATGATCGATAAAGGCAACAGAAAGGAGGAGAAGGTAGTGGAAAGGCGGATTGATGATGTCGGGATCACTGATAGATACATGAAGTGGTGGGTGGTGTAACTACGAGTGGCTCTACCGAGGCCGGGGAAGCCGACTTAGCCAATAGCATAGTGTAGAGGGATACCTTGCAGGGTCAGGTGGTTGCTCTGTAGACACAAATTACAGATTACAAGGGAAACTTACTAGGTCGAGGTATAGGTTGCCACTTTACATGCATAGGTGATGGCACTATAAGACAAGGTTGAATAGGAAACATTCTGTATAAGGTGGAGATGGAGATGGGGGACAAGTTACCACCTTACAGAATAGGTAGTAGGTTTATAGGGCCAATTGGCCACCGCAAAGGCTCACGTTTTGGCCCTACAAGCCTAGATTACAGTGTAGGCACCACCATAGGCTCAAGGACGGGGTCCCACACCACTAGTGATGATAAGACAAGGTTCTCGTGCACAAGGAGGATGATAGGGAGCACAAATACATGGCTTATAGGTTGCTACGAGACACATGACACCACTTAAGATGGTGTTGATGGAAAGGATAATGGATTCCCTAAATGAGGCATGGTATTACCAGACCATCCGATGACCCCATGGATAGATTTCCTCTTCTATGCTGAGTACATGGCACAACAAGAAGCGAGTGAGAAGACTAGATCCCCCACTCATAGCTTAGAGATAATAGGGGGCCGATGAGCCCAGAGACATGGTTAGGGTGAGGTGATGAGTTCACAGAGGCAAAACCTAGCTGAGGGCTAGGTAGAGGCTAGACCGAGACCTATGATCAGTTGAGAGATTATGGCAGGGTGAAAGACAAGTATAGGGGAGGAGGAGATGGATGAGATAGGTATGGATATCATATGGGGTGATGATTAATCACTTGGTATGATTATTGTTTTGGAGTTTTTGATATATATATCGGCTTGCGTGCAAAGAGAGTGAATTTTTACATGATATATTTGATATACTTGTAGATATTTGTATCGGTGTTTATTTGTAATGATACACATACTTTCATTTTTCTAGATGATGAGATTTATGGTATGGATGATGTACTTGTGTTTTAATTTCCATTGTTATTTGTGTATGGATGGAAACTAGGTGAATTAGGCATGGTGGAGTCGAGGTCATTTAGGCATGATGGATTCTAGCTCAGTTAGTAATGATGGAGTTAGGTCAGTTAGGCATGGTTGAGTTAGGTTAGTTAGGCATGCTTTGGTTATGTTTATGGGTTTGATTTAATTACCAAGTTATTGGTAGCATGGAAAAATGAATGATGATGAATATGTATGTTATGGTGTAAATTTCTGAAATATTTGATATGATGGAAATGTACAATGATTAATGTATGATATGATGATGTAAGAAATAGGTAGATATATATGTTTGTATACTTGTATGTTTGTTTAATTTCCAAGTAGTGTATAAGATGGAAAATAACTAAGGTAGAATTTAAAATAGAAAAATATTCGGGGGATCTCCCGTAATCTAGGGAAGAATATGATGAGGATAGATGAATGGGTCAGTAGGTTTTAGGAATGGTTGAGTTTAGGTGATTATAGGCATGGTTGAGTTTAGGTGATTGTAGGCATGGTTGAGTTTAGGTGATTGTATGCACGGTTGAGTTTAGGTCATTTAGGCATGGTTAAGTTTAGGTCATTTAGGCACGGTTGAGTTTAGGTGATTGCAGGCATGGTTGAGTTTAGGTCATTTAGGCATGGTTGAGTTTAGGTCATTTATACATGGTGATGTTGGTGAAAGAGGAATTCTTACAATATAGGTGTCGATGGTCTAGTCCTGTATAGGAGAACCAACAAATAATGAATAAGGTGAAGGGTAAGAGGTGACAAGAAGTGCCTCCTAATTTGTAAGAACCCTAACAAGTCTACCATAGCAAATGTGGGATTATGAATGTAAGACCGTAAAGGAATTTCCCGATTAATGATGCTAAGAGTGAATAAAGTCACATGATCATGAAATGTCATTTTTGCGGCAAGTCCCTTAAGAAGGTATTAAATTAGGGTGAAAAAGGAAATGAGGTGAAGATGGTTGGTGTTTTGCGTAGCTTGGTGTAGAAAACATGCCTACTTGACAAGATCCCTAAGATCAAAATAGGCAAGTCCATGAAATTTTTTTATCATTTTCTTCCTTTTGTTGTTGTTTTGATAGACTAATCGATGCGAGAAGTATATGAGGGATTAGTATATTATCTCCTTGAGGTCTTCATGAAGCTGATCGATGTGGGAAGCTTCTTAATATGTTATTTTATTTTACAAGAATAGTCCTATTGTGATGAGAGAATAAGTACAATATGGATAGCTTTGCATAGTTTTCCTTTGATGGAGCAATGTCTATTTATAGTAGCGAGATTTGAGAAAATAGATTTCATTTTTAAGGGAATCATCTTCTTACTAGAATTTTTACCTAAGGAGATGAATACCATTTTACTTTTGAATTTTTTTACTTTTGGACTTTTTAAGTCATGGACAAGACTATAGAGAAAAATAGGCTCCTAGTTTAAAGGCAAAAACTATAGCATACGAGAGGATAACCATGAAAGAGAGAGTTTACATTATGAATGACCATGGGATTCCATCTTGAAAAAGACAAAAATTATCCATGAGAATGATGACATGAGTAGTGCCTTGGTACTCATATTGAAGATAGGGCTGAAAAAGTGACCGGTAATCACATGATCCCGCTTTAGTCATTGATCCTTAAGATAGGTAAAATGAAAGGTGAATGGTGCTCAAGGGATGAGTGTTTAATAGAAAAGAGGTAATATCGAACTTAATTCAATAGTAGAATGGTCTAAGATGCAAAGCATTGAGGGGCCCAGTTTGGGTTTACCTTCTAGTGAAGACAAAAATAAGCACCGATCCATAGGTATGAGTAACGATATAAGGTCCAAGCCAATTAGGAGCGAATTTTCCCCATTTAATTTTCTCTTCTTTTGTTCATTGTTGATTTTCCTTTAGGATGAGATCACCAACCTATAAGGTTCATTCGTGGACACATTTTTCATAGGAACGTTTGATATATTTTGGTATTGTTGTTGCAGACTCACAGCACCCCTGGATGCAGATCAGGCTTCTAGGTTGATGTTCAGGCATCCAATGTGATTGCACAACATGGAATCCTTTCTCCAAGTGTGGGACTTGTAAAGATGAGAAAGGATTCTCCAAAGAAGGCTGGTTCCTATTCCTCTGTTCAGATGCACACAAAAATGCAGAGGGTTTACTAAAACCTAATCTAACTTGTCAAGGAGACAGGGTGAGAAAATGCATAGAATGAAACCTAACTACAAAGGTGATGCACCAAGGAATGTTAGACACTCGTTTTGAAAATCTAACACAGACCACATAGATGTAATACAAACACTATGCACAGGTAACCAAACTGCAATAAGAGATCAAAATAACAGCAATGAATACATGAGAGGGTTGAGAATCAATCACAAACATATATATATATATATATATATATATATATATATTGCTCAAGAGTTGATACAGTACATTGCAGTGGCCAAGAGGCAAAAACTGGCATTACAATCCATATGGGAGGTTTGAAAAGCTCCACAAATTCTCTTGCAAGCAGGGAAGAAGGGAGGATGCAAAACAAGAATGTCCGACCTCTAAAAAGGGCTCCTCTTTACAATATATATGAAGAAATGAGGGGGAAGAGAGAGGAAATCTAGAATCTGCCCCAACCACTTCTTGGTAGCATTTAAAATCATCTCATTATGATCCAAGCGGCGGATCCGGGAAAAGCGGCGGTCAGTCTGCTGTATTAAAGTTGGTTGTTGAACCATTACACGCGTCGAGCCGTTTTCTTAATTTTCTCCTCTAAAATGCACCAAAATGTAAGATTGACCCCAGAATCATGTAGAGAATTTCAACAGCTTTCCGTTGATATAAAGAACGTGCAAATCCGAGCTCTGGATCGAAAGATATGAAGGTCTAAAGATTTAGGGCACAAAACAGGTGAAAACGGATTTTTTAAATTTCTTTTCCCGCGTTCTGCCATCTGGATGACACGTGGCAGGCTCTGGTCCGCTAAGAAATTCCCTCTCTCCACCTTTTCGTGGGCTTTTCTTGTGGGCCCCTTAAACTTGGACACGTGGCACTATTTCATTGGTTTGGATCAGTGCTCGAAAACTCGCCCCTTTGACTTTTTGGACCTTTTTCCTTGTGACACGTGTCATCTCCTGGTTGGTCTTCGGGTCTGCCAGCTCTTTCGCATCCACCGCGTCTTTTTGTCCCGGATGTCCCACTTTTCCTTGTGCTGAAGTTTCTTGTTTCAGCCGAATCGCCAGCGATTTGCGTCCATTTGTCCCTAATGTCCCAGTGCTTGCCATGGGGAAAATTCTTCCGGTTCGCCCGATCCGGCCGATCCGCGCCTTTACGGCCCAAATGTCCCGAATTTTTGGTGCAAAAGTTCTCCTTTTCAGCCGATCCGGGTGGTTCACATCCTTCGCGCACTTCCACGGTTCGACTATCCCGGTGCTACACTTCCCCGTTCCGCCGATCCGGCCGGTTCGCGTCCTTCGCGCACTCTTGTCCCACTTGTCCCTTTGCTGTTTGGGCCGCCTGTAGGCTTTTCGGCCGATCCGCACCTTTGCATCCCAAATGTCCCGACTGTTCTAGAACAAGGACTTAGCCGATTTTCACAATTTTTTTTTGGCCCAGCTTATTTTCTGCAACTTCTCACATTCTCTCAGAGCTCATTCTTTTTCAGCCTGGGACTTGGGAATCCTGATGTATGTTATCAATTCAACCCTGGGAGGTGAAATTGGATAACAATTTGGCGACTCAGCGGGGTCATCTGCCTACTAGATGAAAAGACCAGTTGCCCTTTTTTGTGATCCATTGGGCATGGAGTCATAAGCAATGAGCTGAAATGAGCCTGATATTGCAACTCCTTCTACGAGAGCATGCTAAATCAGAAAAACTCAATCCAGGAGCAACAAAACCTATGCCAAAGCACTTAGGGAAACTGAAACCTAACTACAACAAGACAATGTGCATACGCACTTAGAGGAATTGAAATCTAGACTAATATTTACAAGGGTGAACCTTTTATTTTCAATGTTGATGTTTGAGATAGATTCCATTTACTGGAATCTACAGTTCTTCACCGTCCAATGAGGCCAATTGGAAAGCATTGCTGCTCTTGCACTTTATGACCATGTATGGGCCACTCCAAATGGCATCAAATTTTGAATGCCTTCTTGGTTTTTCTCTGTCCACATCCCATTTCAACACTAGATCTCCAACTTGAAAAGATCTATCTTTGGCCCTTCTATCAAAAGTCTTCTTGATCAAAGCTTGATCATTTTCCATTGCTTGGGATGCCTGATTTCTGATCTCTTGCAACTCCATCAACTCTGCATACCTCACCTCCATGGGCTCAAATTCAAGTAACTCCAGCTGCTTCATGAGTTCCAATGTTGGCAACTCAAGTGATATGGGCAAGATTGCCTCTCTTCCATAGACAAGCCTGAATGGAGAGTTGCCTGTGGATCTTTTGGGAGTGATCCTATCAGCCCATAAGGCTGATTTCAGCTTGGTGTGCCAAGACCTCTGATTCTCATCAAGAGTTCTCCTAATGATCTTCAACAAGTTTTTGTTTGTAGACTCGGCCTGGCCATTACCCTGAGGGTAATAGTTCGATGAAGTGCTTAGGTAAATACCATTCTTGACAGCCCACTCAGTCACCTTGGATCCAATGAATGCCAATGCATTATCAGAGATTATTGTGGTAGGTACACCAAATCTGATTGTTATCCCCTCATAAAAGTCTAGGATGTTAGACTCATTTTCCTCTTTGAGTGCTACTGCTTCTGTCCATTTGGTGAAGTAGTCTGTGGCTATCAAAATCCATTTATGCCCTTGGCTTGAATTGGGATTAATGACTCCAATGAAGTCCAAACCCCATTGCATGAATGGCTGGTCAACTGAGATTGGATGCAATGGAAGGGCAGCAAACTTCTCTTTTCCTGTGAAGAATGCACAATTCTTACACCTCTTGATCCATGCATAACAATCACTAAAGATTTTAGGCCAATAATAACCAGCCTTCATGATTTTTAGAGCTGTCACTCTTGGTGCAAAATGGCCACCAGCTGGTCCACCATGAAACTCTTCCAACACCCTTTGAATCTGATCTGTGCTAATGCATCTCAGTAGTACTCCATTCACGTCTTTCTTGAACAAAACCCCATCAACAATGGCGTACGGAATAGCCTACAACCTGAAGTGTCTCCTTTGGGTCTTGTTCATCTCTCGGAGGGCATAGGCCTGTGCTTAGGAAGTGCCTAATACCTTGGGTCCAGTAGGGAGTCGGGGAAGCATTGTATTCTTCTTGATTACCACTTGGCTCATGGCTGTCCCGAACTCTCAAAACAGCCTCTTCTTCATTGCATACTTCCTTTTGCTTCCCAAAACCAGCTGCTCACACAGTCCTTTCCCTCTTACCAGCTTGGTGATCTTGATATCAATGTCATACTCCATGACACGGGTGATCCAACCTACCCTTTTCTCATTCAAATCCTTGTTGAGGAGGAAGTCCTTAACTCCAAGATGTGAGACCAGCAACTAGACCTTGCTTGTTTGAGACTAAATGCATGAATTTCTTCAAGCTTCGATTCATGCAAGTACATGCTTTTCAATAAAAGAGTACCTCACCTCGCATCACCTAGGCTCAGGCCGAAGAAGAGCAATCGCCGCTCATCATTATCTTTGTTACGGTATACGAGAATGGCAGAGATAGTGTCATTGCCTCCAAATGCATAGAGGATGAAATCCTTGGAGAAGTCTGGGTTGATGAGGGTTGGTGCCTGGGAGATAGCTTCTTTGATTGCTTCGAAGCTCTCCTTGCCTTCTGCTATCCACTTAAAAGCCATGCTCTTCTTTAACATTTTGGTGATGGGCTTGACAAGGGCTGTAAAATCTGGAATAAACCTGTGGATGAAATTAATCCTTCCCAAGAAACTTTGAAGAGCCTTCTTGTGACTTGGCAATGGTAGTGCTCTTATGGCTTCAACTCTCTCTGGATCAATTGCCAGTCCCTCTTTCGAGACAATATGGCCTAGAAGTTTACCCTCGTGAGCCAGGAATATGCATTTTTTGGGATTCAATGATACTCCGAACTTTCTACACCTCTGAAACACTTGCCTGAGGTGAAAGAGATGGTCTGCTGCATTCTTTGAGAAGACAGTGATATCATCTAGATATATCAGCACTATCTTGTTGATCAAGCCTTTGAATGCCATGTCCATTGCCCTTTGGAAGGTAGCACCAGCATTGGACAGCCCAAATGGCATCTTCTTGTAAGCATATGTGCCCCATTTAGTTGTGAAGGCTGTCTTGAATTGGTCTTCTTCTTTCACCATCACCTGATTATACCCTGAGTAGCCATCTAGGAGAGAGAATCTCTCTGAACCGGATACTACTTGCAATATTTGTTCCATGGAAGGGAGTGGATAATGATCCTTGAGAGAGGCCCTATTGAGGTCTCGGAAGTCCACACACAACCTGATTTCTCCGCTCTTCTTCCTGACCGGAACCAAGTTAGCAACCCAGCTTGAGTGCTTGATCGGGAATATAATGCTTGCCTCTATTAGCTTATTTAGCTCTTTCTTCATCAAAGGCTCAATGTGAGGGTTGACTGGTCTTTGCTTCTTCCTGATGGGATTAGCATCTCGATCCAATTCTATGGTATGTTGTGCCAAATTCGGATTGAATCCTCTCAAGTCTTCATAGCTCCAAGCGAAGACATCTAGAAATTCTTGGCAAAGCTGAACAAAATCAGATTTCTCTTGTGAGGTACTTACTTTGCCAATCTGCAATGTTTTGCCTTCTTCCACTAAAATAGGCTCTGAATCCTCACCCTTTACTTGAATGTTTGCCTTCTCCTTCCGGAACTGATCATTCGGGTTGAAGATTGACTCCAAGGTTATGAGGCCTTTTGGTAATTTGTTAGTTCTCAACTGCACCACTTGGTCACCATACTGCTGATGCAACTTGTCTTGATTCCTGGCAGAGAACTCAGCTTCTTCTTGTAGGAAATTGATGATTTACTGGTCATTCTCAAACACTTGCCAACTGACATTGTTATCTGGCACTGAAGGCCTCACAATCACATGGATGTTTGGCTGTACCTTGTCTTGTTGAATGATTTTCGTAATGTCAAAGGCTGCCCCTCTGCTGCAAGCCTGTCAAGGTAGCTTGATTCTCTTTCCGGGAATGGATTCGATGCCAAAACCTTCAAAATATTCCATGAGGTCCCACATCCTGTTCTTGTAGCACTTGAGTAGATCATTCTTGGCAGCATGCCATCCCTTGACCTGATTTACAATCAATTCACTGTCCCCAAAGACTTACAGATTCTTTATTTTTCTCTTGATCGCCCAATGCATCCCTTGCACCAAGGCTTCATATTCAGCAGTGTTATTGGAGCATGCAAATTGAAATCTAAAAGCTAAATAGTAATTTATTCCTTGAGGTGAAACAAGCATGGCTCCACCTCCTGCACCTTGCCTACTCCTTGATCTGTCAAAAAACAGCTGCCATACCTCGTTGTCATCATTATGGCTTGGCTTGGTGATGCTAGGAATAGGTTGATTTTCTTCATGTATACAATAGACTCCCAGCTCAGATTCTTCTACTTCTTGATAGGGATCAAAAGCATGTATATTGTTTTCCCATTCATCAAGAGTTAGGTCCGGGATACTTCCAACCTTGGTGTCAGCCTCATCAGTACTAGGGTGATCTTCTTGATCAAATGCCGAGCAATTGGCATTAATCTGACTTGGGGTGCAAGGCTCAATATGGAAGTTTGCAATGGGTTCGACCTGATTGTAGCCTTAGTTCCATACCTTGTTCTAAACAGCATGTGGGACCAATCACCAGACAAATACCCTCCAATCTTGGCTATGAAGTCTCTTGACAAGCAAAGGGCAAAGAGTGGTGGAAGGTCTATGATTGATATATCTTGTAAGACAACAACATTTGGACATGAATGCAAGGTAAGACTCAAGTTTTTAATCACTCCAATTCTTATTCTTCGTCCCATCCAATTGCACTACCCCTTTAGATATTACTTCATATTGGAGACCCAGCTGATCAGCTATTTGCTTGGGCATCACTGAGCTACTTGCCCCGGAATCAATCATGCAATTGTGTACTAGTTTATCCCCAATGATTAATGAAACATAGAAAGGAGGGGGCTTCAACATTTTACCTTGTTGTCCTCCATGGTTTCCTTCAGGCTGGGCAGCATTTGTAAGCACTTTGTCTTGCATCTGAACCCGCTGATTCGAAGTTGACCAGTCCTTCATGGCAGCTTGCAGCAGATCTCTTTGGCCTGGGATAGATAGGGATTCCCACATTGATATGTTAACGTTTGTCTTCTTCATCTGATCAATGATACTGAATGGTGATGAAGAATCTCTCTGCTGTCCTTTGGTTTGCACGTTTACTCCCTGCACGTGGGCAGCAACAGCTGGCATTTGAGTTGGCCTAGGGGCTGTTCTTGGCTGCCCTTGTGTATTTGAAACTGGACTCTGCTTGCCAATCATTTGTGGAGCCGTGGAAGGTTGTGGATTGGCTGGGGCTAATGGTTGTTCTTCACCCAGATTCCTCCTTTTTGACCTTGTGTTGGCTGCAACACTTGAGAGACTGCCCGCTCACCAATGTGGTGTCATTCATCATTGGGGCTGATTGTTGTTGGAATGTTTCTCGGTTGTTGGTTGTTTCCTTGACTGCCCTTGCCCTCCACACCGGTAGTTGTCACCATCAATGCTTGATTGAGAGCACCATTGAAGCACATGGATTGGTTATGAGGCTCGTTGCATGGAAAGCACCAATCATATTCCTGGGCAATGTTATTTTGTGTTGGCACTAATGCCTTGGAGGCAGATATGGTATTTGGATTATAGGGCTGGAATGGTCTATTAGCAGGAGGCCTTACTTGGCTTTGATTTTGATTCATATTTGCAGCTAGATTAGGTGGTCTTTGTGGTTGGTATGGCTGCCTATTAGGCTGAGCTTGGGGTTGATAGGAAGGTCTGAAACCTTGGGCTTGCTGCCTCTTGAGAGTAACCAGCTCATTGCCTAGGTTTTGCAACTGTTTCATGACCTCTTGGAGTTCATTTGAAGCACTAGGAGATGAAGTGGAAGCTTCATTTGAACTCTGATTTCTAGGAGTGGGAACAGGAGCCAAAGTGGGTGCTTGACTAGTGCTTGGATTTTCTAAGTTTGGATACAAGGGCATGGGAGGCCTAGGAGCCAGTTTACCAGCTTGAATAAGATAGTTTTCAGCCCTAATGGCAATGCTATAAGCCATAGGGATTGTTGTGCCTCCCATGGACTGAATTAACATAGAAATATCAGAATTCAAAGCTTTAAGGTAATATAGAAAAGCACCTCCTATTGGCTTTGATTACCACCTGGAATCCTATCCCAAGACCTTTGAAATCTGAAGTTGAATTGATCCACCGCTCGTTGGGATCCCTCTTGATGGTTGTCAATCGCCTCCAAAAGAGACAAGTTGTCTCCCTTCTCTCCAAATTGCTCGTGAA
This sequence comes from Taxus wallichiana var. yunnanensis, assembly GCA_018340775.1. Classification (NCBI taxonomy): domain Eukaryota; kingdom Viridiplantae; phylum Streptophyta; class Pinopsida; order Cupressales; family Taxaceae; genus Taxus; species Taxus wallichiana. The sequence continues at coordinate 440,277,641 of CM031242.1, read as the reverse complement.
GTGCAATGCACAGCTGATTCCAGTTTGTAATAGAACCAGCTCCAAGGCTCCTAAACCATTGCAATGCTTTACCCTTGAATGAGGATGCCAGTAACTTGACAGCCACTTGCATTTCATCGATTTCATGGATTGCACAAAGGTTAGCAATATCTTTAACATGATCACCTAGAGTATTCTAATTTTCTCTAGTGAAGTAGGGAATGTTCTTCAAGGCTGCAATAGGAACTGGATGTTGTGCATTGAGAGCAAGTGGGCTGCTGCCTGTGAAGTTGACGTAGGGGTTGTTCTGAGCCATTCTGATCGGTCTTAAAACCCTTGTATATTGAAAGAAAGGCCTGTCAGGTGGAGGAGTTGAGAGAGTTCTGTTTGGTGGAGATGGAGACCTTTGAATCCTTCTTCCTCTTTGCCTTCTTCTTGGAGATAACTACAGGTATTCAAACAACACCTCTTCTTCTCCAGACTCTTGACCTTGTGGTGATTCTTCTCATGAGTTTTCAGGCCTGCACTACTAAAACCAGTTGATTCTTCCCCTTGGAGTCGCCAGATATGCAAATAACAGCTCTTATAAGCAAGAAAACTGCAGCAAATGCATATCAACTTTGCTGCAATAAAAATGAGACCTCTAGTGTCCCACCGGGCATGCCAAAACTGTTGTTGCAGACTCACAACACCCCTGGATGTAGATCAAGCTTCTAGGTTGATGTTCAGGCATCCAGTGTGATTGCACAACATGGAATCCTTTCTCCAAGTGTGGGACTTGTAAAGATGAGAAAGGATTCTCCAGAGAAGGCTGGTTCCTATTCCTCTGTTCAGATGCACACAAAAATGCAGAGGGTTTACTAAAACCTAATCTAACTTGTCAAGGAGACAGGGGTGAGAAAATGCATAGAATGAAACCTAACTATAGAGGTGATGCACCAAGGAATGTTAGACACTCATTTTGCAAATCTAACATAGACCACATAGATGTAATACAAACACTACGCATGCAGTAACCAAACTATGCAATAAGAGATCAAAATAACAAAGAATGGATACATGAGAGGGTTGAGAATCAATCACAAACATATATATATATATATATATATATATATTGCTCAAGAGTCAATATAGTACATTACGCAAAGTGGCCAAGAGGCAAAACCGGCATTACAATCCATATGGGAGGTTTGAAAAGCTCCACAAATTCTCTTGCAAGCAGGGAAGAAGGGAGGATGCAAAACAAGAATGTCTGACCTCTAAAAAGGGCTCCTCTTTACAATATATATGAAGAAATGAGGGGGAAGAGAGAGGAAATCTAGAATCTACCCCAACCACTTCTTGGTAGCATTTAAAATCATCTCATTATGATCCAAGCGGCGGATCCTGGCAAAACGGCGGGCTGTCTAACAGGAGCGGCGAGCTGTCTGCTGTATTAAAGTTGGTTGTTGAAGCATTACACGCATCAGAGACATTTTCTTAATTTTCTCCCTCCAAACTACACCAAAATTTAAGATTGACCCCAGAATCATGTAGAGAATTTCAACAGATTTCCGTTGATATAAAGAACGTGCAAATCTGAGCTCTGGATCGAAAGATATGAAGGTCTGAAGATTTAGGGCACAAAACAGGTGAAAACGGATTTTTAAATTTCTTTTCCCGTGTTCTGCCATCTGGATGACACGTGGCAGGCTCTGGTTTGCTGAGCAATTCCCTCTCTCCACCTTTTCGTGGGATTTTCTTGTGGGCCCCTTAAACTTGGACATGTGGCACTATTTCATTGGTTTGGATCAGTGCTCGAAAACTCGCCCCTTTGACTTTTTGGACCTTTTTCCTTGTGACACGTGTCATCTCCTGGTTGGTCCGTGGGTCTGCCGGCTCTTTCGCGTCCACCGCATCTTTTTGTCCCGGATGTCCCACTTTTCCTTGTGCTGAAGTTTCTTGTTTCGGCCGAACCGGCCGGTTCGCGTCCATTTGTCCCTAATGTCCCAGTGCTTCGCGGGGCAAATTCTTCCGGTTCACCCGATCCGGCCGATCCGCGCCTTTACGGCCCAAATGTCCCAAATTTTTGGTGCAAAATTTCTCCTTTTCGGCCGATTCGGGTGGTTCACGTCCTTCGCGCTCTTCCGGTATGACTCACAGTCCCGGTGCTACATTCCCGTTCCGGCCGATCCGGCCGGTTCGTGTCCTTCGCGCACTCTTGTCCCACTTGTCCCTTTACTGTTTGGGCCGCCTGTAGGCTTTTCGGCTGATCCGTGCCTTTGCGTCCCAAATGTCCCGACTGTTCTAGAACAAGGACTTAGCCGATTTTCACAATTTTTTCTGGCCCAGCTTATTTTCTGCAACTTCTCGCATTCTCTCAGAGCTCGTTCTTTTCAGCCTAGGACTTGGGAATCCTGATGTATGTTATCAATTCAACCACGGGGTGAAATTGGATAACGGTATATTTGAAGATGATCAATAACATGAAGAAAATGTTTGTCTAATAACTCAAGTTTTGCCAAACGGTCCTTGCAAAATTCATCATCGTTAAGCATCTATTTGAGTGAAATACAAAGAGATGAAATCTATAATTCGAGAGGTAGAAAATCCTCTGTACCATAGACCAAAGAAAAAGGTGTGGCCATAGTTTAGGTATGAATACTAGTATGGTAAGCCCATAAAGCAAAAGGAATGTGCGTGCGGTAATCCTTTACCATATCATCAACCACCTTCACAAGAATTTTGTTCAAGGTTTTTTTGGTTGATTCAACTTGGCCATTTGTTTATGGGTAGTAAGGTGAGGAAAAACTAATATGGATCTTTGAAGGCATCCATAGAGTTTTGTTTTTGAACTATTTTCTTTTTGATGATGAGGCGGTGAGGGACACCAAAGCGAAAAATAATGTGATGGTTGATGAACTAAAAAATTTTCTTAGATTTTATAGAGATGAGGGGGATTGCTTCTACCCATTTAGTGTAGTATTCAAGTATGAGTAATAATCCATTAATGGCACTATGAATAATAGGGATTGATTTCTCTAATAAGATCCAAACCCCATTGAGAGAAAGGCTAAAGATTTCATGCAACCTGTAAGGCATGACTAGGTGTGTGATGAAGATTAGCATGTTGTTGGCACTTTACACAACATTTGACATAATCAAAACAATCACGGTTGAGGGTGGGCTAATAATATCCTAGGAAAAGGATGTGTTTGGTGATAGCTAAACCACTGAAATGACCTCCAAAAATTCCATCGTGAACCTCCTTGATGGTGTAGGGAATTTCAAAACTTGTAAGGCATTGTAAGAGGATACCGTCAAAGCCATGTTTATAAAGAAGGCCACCCATGATGACATAGCGAGATACACTTTTGAGAAAGGTGCATTTCCCATTACGAGTAAGGTTAGGATGTAGAATCGACAGGAAAGGTAGTCTGTAAACTTCTTATACCAAAGGTCACGTGGGTCGGTGTAATCTTTCTAATGATGTTCGTATCTCTTAAAATAGATAATATGGTGATTGCAGCCTTTATACTGTGACAAATATTTTCGAGTCGAAGGTGAAGTGGGAATCTGAGAAGCAAGGCAGGCCATGGTATCTACAAATTTGTTAGTGGAACGTGGAGTGGTTTGAAGTTCATAACAGTCAAAGGTAGTCAAAAGTATGTCTACATGATACTTATACTTTTGAAGTATTTTATTACTGAAACTGGTATATACCATTGACTTGATTTACAACCAGTTGAGATTTGGTAAAGATATTAATTGATTTGACATCTAAGGCGATGGCGGTTTGAAGGCATAATATGAGTGCTTCATATTTAATGATATTGTTAGTACAATCAAAATCTAGTTTGAAAGATAGTGGCATAGGTTCACCATCAAGAGGAATGAGGATAATGCAAAAACCACCCATGCTTTGACATTTAGAACTATCAAATAATAAGGTTACTTGGTAAATGGTATTGTCTAATGAGAGGATAGCAATATATTTTTCTGGGAAATCAAAGTTAGAGGATTGATTTCTAGAGAGGGGTGCGTCTGCAAGTTGGTCAGTGATAGTTTGACCTTTGATAGATTTTTGATGGATGAATTTGAGGTCGAGGTCTATGAGAAGCATTAGCCAATGTGAAACACGTTGATGTTGGTAGGGCTTGGCATACATGTAATGTAAGGGGTCAGTATTAGTGATGAAAAAGGTTTTGTGATTGAGTAGGTAGTGACGAATTTTAGTGGCAACAAAAACTAAGGCTAAGAAGAGTTTTTTGGCATGGGTGTATCTAGTTTCATAGTCCAAAAGGGTACAACTTATGTAATAAACCACTTTCTCCCAGTTATGATCATCATAATGGGTGAGCATGGCCCCAAGGAATGATCTCACAGATAAAATGTAAAGGTAAAATGGTTGGCTATCCTTATGAGGAATGAGTACAGTGGTTGGAGAAGGTACTATTTTAAGGCCTCAAAGGATTTGTGGCATTCATCATCCCATTTTAAAGAGACATCCTTTTGAGGAGATGATGAAATGGGTGGTAGTGGTTAGAAAGTTGTGAAATAAAACAATGAATAGATTATAACTTACCTTAAAAACTATGAAGTTAGTGAAGGTTAGAAGGTCGAGTCATTTCAATAATGACCTTGATTTTAGCGAGGATCAACTTCTATGCCACACAAAGAAATGATAAAACCAAGGATCTCTCTTGAAAGAAAATAAAAGACACATTTCTTGGGTTGAAGATGAACACAATACTTGATGAGATGGTTAAAGATGGCCTTAAGGACTTTAAGGTGGTCGGCTCAATGTTTATATTTGGCAAGAAGATTGTTAACATAATCTTCTAATATGTGATGCATGATTTCATGAAACATATAACTCATAACCCGCTGATATGTAGCGCCAACATTTTTAAGGCTAAAGGGAATAACACAATAGCAAAAGGTCCCCCAAGGAGTGATGAAGGAAGTATTATGTTGATCTTCTGTAAGTTATATTTGGTTATAACCTCGAGAACCCATCCATGAGTGATAAAATCTCATGATCCGTGATAAGATCAAATAGTTGGTCAATACTCGGTAGAGGAAAGTCCTCTTTGGGGCAATCTAAGTTTAGGTCACGAAATATGTGTAACGTAGAGTCCTCCTATTACTTTTTTATATAGGAATGATGTTAGAGATCCATTAGGGATAATTAATGGGTAGGATGAAGGAAACCGAAAGAAGGTGTTGAATTTCTTCATTGACCATGAGGGCAATGTGAGGATGCATTTTCTGCAGCTTCTGTTTTATGGGTTTGGCTTTAGGAACAATTATGATATTTTGAACCATAATATTTGGGTCAATATTGGGAATATCAGCATAGGACCAAGAAAAGGCATTGCTATAATCCCGGAGGAAAGAGGTAAAAGATTCTGTTTAGTAGAATCTAAAGATTGACAAATCTTTAGAATGTGCGGCAAATCCCGAGTGTTAATATTGATTTTTATGATAGACTCATTCAACATGGTATGTGTCTTAGAAGGAAATGACCAATGAATATAAGAATCTTCCACACCGATGTAGGTGAGAATAGACTCATCATCCTAACATTGAATGATGTTAATTGATGGTGTGTCTTCATCGATCATGTCAGGATATAAGAAGGGAAGAGAAGAGGGAACCTCACCATTACATTTATAAGTCGAGAGGTCCTAGAGAACCGTGTTCAAAAAAAAGTAAGGAGGAATAGATTTGGAATCTATAGACTTCGTGGGTGAAGGTGGTGACATTGGTGAATGGGGTGGAGAAGGTTTGTTATCCTCGATGAGGTTGATGCGGGATTTCTTGGAAGATGGTTTGGAAAATCCAATACCACTACGGTCTTTGTGTTTACGTGTGGTACACGGGATGACAGTATGATGGCCATATTTATAGAACCCAAAGCCAAAGCCTTTCCATGCACAACGGTGAAGGAAAGTGTGGGAAAAACGGTGGTTGGTGAGAGATTGGAGATCAGATGAAAATGGTCATGTTTGGGAAGGTGGATCGGGTGAATAGGTGGAAGTGTTAAGTCCCCCATACATTAATTTGGTGCGAAGGTGGGGAGGACCATAAACGATGACCTCACTTATGCGATGTTCATAACAAGGATGTTGGTGTAGGTTACCATACTCTTGTGGAGTAAAGAATGTGTTTATGTTGTACAAGTGATATTCCCTAGGGTGAGGCGTTGAAAAAAACCTTCTAAGGGATCGTAGTGGATATGTGTGTAACCATAATAGATGAATTAATAGGCAATTGGGAAGAAGAAGGATTAGTGGGTTAGGAACTAGACGGGTTAGCGGATGGTCAACTATAAAGACCATGACAATAGTGGGAATAAAAGAGGTAGGTGCGTGTGAGGTAGAAACAACATCTATGGATGAGGTTGTGGGTGAAGGAGAAGTGGAAAAAGTGGTAGATGCCTTAACTGGTATGAGGACATCATTAGGTCAGTATAACATGTTGCAAGTTTTAAATGGCAAAGGGTCAACTAGGGATGGTATAGTTATGTCCTTCATGTTCAAATTTTACACAACAATGTAAAGTTGAAGAAACAAAACCCATGACATGGATCCAAGGTCAGCAAAGCAATAGGTTATACTCAAATTCCCTAAAAATGTAGAACAACTCCGACACAGTATGGGGGCCCACATGACTATAAAGAATAATAGTGCCAAGGGTGGAAGTGATGGTGTCATTGAAGGAGCACAACATAACTAGGTTATTATGCATGTAATTTGAAGGGATGTACATTTGGTTATATGCGTGGAAGGAGATAAGGTTTATGTTGCCGCCATCGATCATAATGCACCTAACGTGAATATTATCGATATAAACATAGATAAAAGAGAGTGAGATCAAGGTCATCTCGATTGGAGAGGTATGATCTCCTACTTAGAAAATATGAGGGTGGCCACTTGATGAGTTGGAGTGAGGGGAAGAAAGAGATGGTTTGGTAAGAGATGCCACGTGGTGAGGGGTGATAATGGAGGCTACTTGGTGTGGGGTCATTAGGTAAAACCTATATGGATTACAAAACCTCCATGAGGGTTTGTCGATTAGATTCGAGAGGTTTGGACGAGATCGTACAAATACATTTTAGAGGGGATTTTTGTAATTGTTTTATCATTTTATGATGGGTGACATCGTCAAAAATAGGGTATGTGGGTCCTTGAATGGTAATTTTGGGTGCAGGTGTAGAGGGTATGTTAGGCATAGGATTAATAGATGGGTTGGTTGCTCTTGATTTTCCTTTTTATTTTTGGGCGTGAGTGTAAACTTGGATCATGTTAATATGTGGGAAAGAGGTGGATGGAGAAGGTATGTCATGAGTACTATAATGACATGATGAAAAAATCCTAATGTGGGTAAGAACCTTGCGAAATGAGTAGGGCACACTGGAATTTAGGCAATGGTTTGGCCAACTCTCGAATACTGAGACCATATTGATCTCAAATATTAGAGGTGGATAAAAATGTTGTGGAGGTGGTGATTTTGGCTGCTGAATAGGTATTGGATGAAGACATGTGGGGATTGGTTAAGGTGGAATAGAGTCATCATCTAGAATATCATCGTCGTCAAAATTTTCTTTAGGAGGCATAATCGGAGAAGAATGGTTTTTAGAGCTTTACTGTTATCTAGATCATGTCATGCCACATGATGGTAGGCACAAATTTTAGTTTCGTGAAACCCTTTGGTTTGGGTTTGAGGGGATTGTAAGGTCTAAGTGGCAATAATGTGATGACCAAGGTCTTGAAGATATTGGATAAAATGTTGGCGTAATACCCTCGCAAAGGATCACACGTGAAGTGAGTGTGGGTTTGGGGAAAGGTACGGATGATTGTGGTGGAAGAGGTATTATAGGAGGTGGAATAGGTTTGACCACCGGCTTGGTAGGTTGTACTATCTTAGGTTTTGAGGTTACCTACATGGGTAAAGGTTTGGTAGATGAAATAGTAATGGAAGGTGTTGTTGGTTTAATTACCCTATTACAAGGTAGTGGGTTTTTGTCCTTGGATTACACCTTCTTGGGTAAATGTGAGGTAGGAGTATGTGATGTAGAAGGAAAAAGGATGATGGAAGAGGCCGGGTTAGCCATGGTGATAATAGAGGTGTGGTAAAGGTTGTTGGTTGGGGTTAGGTGGAATGTTTGGGTTAAATTTGTATAGGTAGTAATGGGGTTATGGTAAATTGTGTGGGTATAGGTGGTAAGGAAGTTACGGGTGACTACAAAGATGTGCATGTCGACTAGATGTAAAAAGGACCATGATGAAGAGGTAGGGTACTGTGATTTTTTTCCTCTAAGTTGGAGGTTTCTTGACTAGGGTAGATGAGTGAGGTTTGAGGATAAACGGAAGGGGTGAAGGTGACAGAGGTGTGGTGGGTGAAACTGGTGTATGCGGTCTTGAAAGTTAGGTCTTCTTTTTAGGTGGAGGATTGGTTTTTAGAAAAACATGGGGGGGCATGGCTAAGTCTAATTTGATAGGTGGATGGACAAGGCTTGATGTCGGCATGACACCCAGGGTAGCGATAGGTCTAGGTGTGGGAGGAGATGCAAGTGTAGGTAAGTTCTTAGGAATAGGAATGGGTTTGGTTATGGGTAAAGGTTCGGATGTAGGTAAAGGTGACGAAGAAGAACCCATTTCAATAGGCATGGTCATGGCTGACTTGGTCACTTGAAATACCTTCGAATAAATTGTGGAGGTATCTATAGGTGAAATTTGCATTTTGGTCAAAAAGGGGAGCCAAAGACATCCCCAAAGCATGGAATTATCAACGTAATCCAAGTTATCTACTAGTCATGAAAACAACACTACTATAAGAGGAGATGTATTTGGTTTAGTGGAAATCCCTATAAAATATGTTTGTGAGATAGGGAATTGGTTAGCCTTAGACTCTGTGGGTAAAAGAGTCGAGAGAAGATCAACAGGATCCTGGAATGATAATGGGGAATTATCCCCAAGAGGCAATGACACGTCTAAAGGATCCCACATGGGTGAGAGAAATGGTAGGTGAGGTGCAATATATTCTTATTTTGGTGGAGAAGAAAGTGATGATGATTCTCATGTGGGTAGGAGAGTTAATACCATTGATTGTTCGAGGGTTACGAGGTAGATAGTGGAGCAAAATTGGCGTAAATTGTGGAATCCTCCATGGGTGAAGAGGAAGATGAAGGGGACTCCTTTGTGGGTGAAGGAGTAGATGAGGTATTCCCTCTATGGTTAGAGAAGATCATGCTAGAATTTCCTCAATATATGAAATAGGTAGAAATTGAGGAATGACTAGTATGATGTCGAAAATAGTGTGGACGTCACGGACATTGTTGTCATTGCTTGAAGATTCACCATGATGGTTAGATGATGGTGTATGATTAGGAAAAACTTCTTAAATATATGCAAATTTTCATTTTCTTGTGTGTTTGAGTTGTCCAACACAAGATCTCCGTTAACTAACATTTCCTAGACAATGTTCTTAAAAGTTATGCAAGTACCATTGTTATGGCCTTTGATGCGATGATTGTTACAATAGTCATGTTCCTTATACCATGCGGGAGAAAAGGATGAGTGGCATCAAAACATGTATGAGGTTTTATGGGAGGAAATGCAATGGATTTGGCCCTCGAAGATTTTCTAAGACTGAAGAATAGGGCTCTCTAATTGGAGTGTACTTTCATTGTTCTCGTCAGAAGTGAAAAGTTTGAATGGGAGAAAGATTGGAGGAAGTTTTGGTGTGGTTAGATGGATGAGGTGGACCAGCTATGAGAACTACGACATTGGAAGATCCTTTGGATTTTGAATAATTATTTTGGGGCTTTGAAGATAGAGAAGAATCATTTGATTTGAACCCAATGTTTTTGTTTCGCAATTGGATTTTATTTTCTTCAATGGCACAAATTTCTAGTTGTCACGCCATGGTAAATGCTTCATCGAAGGTACAAAAGGTTTGTACCTATATAGTTGGTAAGATATTCCTGGCACAAGCTCTAGTAAATAATTCTATAAGCTCAGTTTGAGGTAATTGAAATGTTAATTGGTTTATAAGGTTTCCCTAGTGAATAACCAAATCTACAATAGATTCATCATCATATTGTCATGTCAAGTATTGGTCATTCATGGTGACTTTCTTGATGACATTGATTGAGAAATGGTCTAAGAATGCTTGAGCAACTTGGTTAAATGAGTAAATGGAATGTTTGGGAAACCACTATAGCAATCTAAGGTGGGTCTTGTCAAGGACATGGGGAATGTTTGTATGAGTAAAGCATCTTCAAGGGCAATCAGATAGCACCCATGTTTGAATGACCGTAAATTTTGTTGCGGGTCTTCTTTACTGTTGAAACAATTGAACTTGGGAATTTCCCAATGTATAGGGTATGGATGAATGGGGATAGATGGATTAATAGGCTCATTATAGATTTATTCATAAGCTAAGGAGTTAGAGAAAAAAATGATGCTTCTAATGTTTACATCTTTTCCATCATCATCCTAATGAAGTCATTGGTGGGTTGTGAGAAATGGGTACCCTTGCGTAAAGGATTTTTATGATGGATAAATGATGTGGATGGCATCCCCAATATATGGGGTGCCAAGTATGAGAACTGAGAAGGGGGATAGATGTGGGTGGAAGATATCCCGAATAATTGATAGACAAGATTGGGGTTTCTTTGGTGATGCGTGTAAATAGGTGGGGTAGTCGTAATGAGTCTTTTGGTAATGGGGGTAGAGACTACATGATGGAAAGGAAAAGGATTTGGAATGAGGTGTGGATTGTTGATACCATGAGTGGTTACGATGCAACGGGTATATATGAGGTGATAGGTGCAGACGAGGCTATGCCAAGGGCAGCTGGTGAAGGGATGGTTGACACCATAGGTGCAATAGACCCTATAGTGTACAATAGTTATAGTGGATGTGGGGTCTAGTTGAGATACCACAGATGGTAAGGTGGATGAAGGTAATGCCGAGCTAGTTGTAGGCCCGACACGTGAAATGGGGATAAGGGTAGGAAGGATAGACACGAGCATACCATATAAAAACTATCCCGAGGATTATTGGGTGGATGATTGGGTGAGATAGCATTGTAGGTCATCGTTATTTCAGTTAAGGAGTCTTGTGAACTCCTCATCGCTAGTACTAATGGTGATTGGTTGAGTTGGATCCATATGCGACAAGGTAGAAGGCAATGATGGGCTAGGTGGAAGTGGCTAAAGGTTATTGTGAAACACAAGGGCGTTGGTTTAGTTGTGAGTCAAAACCATGTGAATTAGTATAGAACTAGTAAATTGTACTCGATAAATGACACAAAAAAACAACATCAGAAATGGAAAAGGCTAGATTCCGTGAGGTGAAATGGGTCGGTGTTCTAATTAAAAATCAAAACAAATAAACCGTCGTTAAGTTAACCAATGACAGTTATAGGATGACCAATGATGGTCAGGGAAACTGATACCGGTTATTGTGGGAAATCAACAACTTTACAAATGAGGCAAAAACTGATGAAAATGAAATAAAGAAGTTGTATTTGATTGTGATTTTAGAATTCTGGGGGTATGATGATGTCCTGAGAACTTAAAAAGAACAAAGATGTGATGAATGCTATTTTTTGAAGAATGACCAAAAAGATTTGGAAATTGACAAAGGTTAGGTAGACGATATTAGTCGAGTAAACCGATGATGGTCACCGGGAGGTGGACACTATGAAATTTGGAAAAGTAAACAAAAATTGAATTTTTTTACATTAAGTTACATGAAATATCGACCCGAAAACTCGAGTATGATAATAATGGATCCTCGACACACCCAAAAATAGTTGGAATACACCAGCTATTATGGTAGAGTTTGAAAGGAAGAAGAAAATGAAGAATGTGTTGTCACCCTCAAAATTCCCCTCATTTTCCAAGTCTAGACTTAAAATTTTGAGTTGGTGCCTCTAAAAATATTGAAAACAAAGTATTTTGAAAAATGGTTCTTTCTAAGGGCTTGTGGTCTCCTGGAAACTTCTTCATCAGATGGGAAATTTCTTCCCATTTCTGAAAAGGTAAATAAGTCCTCCTAACTCTTCATATTTTTCAAGTTATGGCCCGACGGACTTGAGATGGTATTATTTTCCCAAGGTGGGCGGTGAGGTTGCGGGAGTTTTTTTAGCACTTAACACCTTTTGGAAAAGGGCATAGTTGGTGATGGCGGGCTTGTGAGCCCATGTAGAGAGATAAAAATAATGCCTAAGGTCCGCCACCAATCAGATGGTGCCATGTAGCCGCATTGAAAAGTCAAAGCGGGGATGTGGGTCGGTGGAGAATTTTGAAGTTTTAAGATTTTTGATAAAAAAGAGTTAAAAGTAAAAAAGTGATCCGTGACCCCATCGCCAAGTAGATAATGCCACGTGTCTAACCATTGAAAATTCAAAGCAGGTGAGTGGGCCAAAATGTTCCAAAATGCCTTTTCACTGTAAAAGTTATAAAACGTAAAGGTTTCCCCACCCGCTCCAATCAATTTCTTCCACGTGGGCGAGCCCAAATTTAAAGTTGTAAAAGCAAATCGAATGGCCCATATTTAAACTGGTGAAATAATGTAATGACCATATATTTGAAAATCTGGTTTTTCTACCATTAACGTTTCTTTGTGAATCAAGAATTTGAAAGGGTGCGAATGATTGGAATGATTTGTAACCATTTCTTTCTTGCTCAAGGAAGTTGTAACCATTTCTTGCTTTCTCGAGGAAGTTGTAACCATCTCTTGTGAGCTATTTCATGGGCTTTCAAAGCCATTGTATTGGGTTAGAATTTTGAGATTCTGGAACTATAATTTTGAATATGAAGAAATCAATACAAGGGTTTTCCCCTTTTCCTCTATTTTCTCTTTCCTTCTTGCTCTGATCTATGAATCATCTAATCCTTGTATGCTTAGAAACTTTGTGTTCTAGTTTATACAATCTCAAGAACTTTGAGTCTGTGGAATTTACCTGTTATAAACGTGAATGGTTCTACTCTATATCTCATTTTCTCAATACATATAAGGGTTTTCTCGCCATATCTTTTCCCCGAAATTATTGTCTTCTTCTTCCTCCCTCCTCTCTTCAAGTATTATATCCTCATGTATTGATAAATTTCCAGGACATAAAACACATTTCAAAATATCGAGAAACCTCCATTGAATGAAAGATTGTGTATTTGTACATAGGATTTTCCCTACTTTCAATAAGGTAATCTCTCCAATTAAAGAGGAGGGACTTGCTTATATCTTGACTTGTGGTTTCATTCCAAGTGCAAGTTTGAAACCCAACATTTTTGGTGATGTTGCTAGGGATTTGTTCAACAAATTTCCTTTCTAAAAAGAACAACTAATTTGATCATTTCTTTGATCCGCGACTCTAATATACACTCGTGGTGGAAGCTCTCTTGGAATTGAAGATTCTAATTTCAACTCCTAGATTAACAAGGTTTTCAACTTCCTCCAACATGAAGAAATAGAAGAGATCATTCCATAAGCATGCTTCCTATTGAAGACAAAGCTTTTAGTAGTAGCATTCCTCAAACAAAACTTAGTCCTAACCTTCATGCCCTAATTCTTGTTGGTGTCTCAGTTCCACTTCAAGCAATATTTCCAAGGATGGCAGCACCTCTACCTTGGGGACAAAGATTTGGGCCTTTGGCTCTTCCTCAACCATTGCATGAGTTACCTAGGGGTAATAGGAAGAATTTTCCCAAATTTAGAGGTGATGGAAAAGTGCACCCTGATGAACACATTACAGCATTCATTATTGCATATGGGGTCCTTGGAGTTGAACATGAGGATGTCTCTGTTAGGTTGTTTATGGAGACCTTGCAAGACAATGTTGTAGATTGGTTTTACCATCTTCCTGCTAGGACCATCACCAATTGGACTACTATGAGGACTGAATTTGAGTAGCATTTCAAACCTGCTGAAGATGTGCATGCTTTGTTAGCTCAGATTTCTCAAATCAAGAAGGAGCCACATGAGCCTATGAGATAATTTGTGGCCAAGTTCAACAAGTTGATTAACAAGATTCCACTAAATACTAGGCTCTGTTGATCAGATTCAGAAGTGTTTCTTCTTGAATGCTCAATTTTGGAAGTAAGCTATGCCCTAAGGAGAGTAAATTTTATAACTTTGGGTGCTTATCATAGATTGGCTATCAGTGTGGAAGATGACTTGATCATGTCTAGCAAGCTGAAAAGGGAGTCTTTCAAATCCAAAGCATATTCTTCTTCCTCTTCTCTTGGAGGTAATGCAAATCAGTTGGTGCAAAATATGGCTAATGACCTCATTGCCATCAAGAAACAATTGTCTCAGCATGCTCCATATCAAGATGTTCCAAGGAAGAACTTTCAGCCTAGGAACCACTTTCCCTCTTCTCAAACTAGGTTGGCCATTAAAGGTCCACCCCTCAAGGTGCCTATCAATGCTACTTGTGAGGTTCTTGAGCCTAATGATGAGGAATAAAATGGGCTCTATGATGAACAATAAGAGGAATTTGATGAAGAACTGGAGGAGCCTAGTGGTTCTCGAGTTCATTTCCTCATCATTGAAGGTGTGGATGATGAATATGAATATGATGATGTAGTGGCTGAGATGAATAGTGAGTCATATGCTGTTATGACCCGGAGCAAACCAAAAAAAGGAAAAAGTGGTGTAACCTACAAAAAGATCCAAGGAGTACCCCATCACCATCCTGGTGATTACAAGAAGAGGAGCTCCTATTCCTACTACTTCCACCCAAAAGGTAAGCTCTGATAGTCCTTCTCCATCTACTTCTACTTCTGAGAATTCTTGTCTAACAAATGATAAAGTTGATAGATCAAAAGCTCGTCCTACTCGTAGTAGTGATTCCCCATCCACATATGGATCTTTTAACATTATAGACCATCTTAAAAAGACCAAGATTCAAATTTTTGAGACAGATTTCTATCAAACTCATCCTAAAGCCTTTGCAAAAATGGTTAAATTTGTAAATTCTAAATATAAAACCTTAACCCAAGCTTGTAGTTGCAGTCACTTCACCTAATGAGAAGATCAAACCCTTCTATGTGACTGTCCTCATAGCTGGCCACAAGCTTGGTAATTGTGTCATTGATTTTGGTGTATCTGATAATGTAATGCCTGCAAAAGTGGCTCATGCTTTGGGTCTAACCCTAACCCGCACTTATGGATCTTGCTATTCCATGGAAAGTAGAGAAGTGCCTTTGGTTGGGAGAATCAAGGATGTACAAGTAGATTTTGTTACTTTACCGAGAGAAGAAGGTCTTGGCTACCATCTTGGTTATTGATATCCCTCCTTACTATGACAAGTGCTAAGTAGGAACTTTTACAAAGATGTTGGAGGTGAGATCCAAATGGATTGGTCACATGCCTGTCAATGGGAAGATGAAGAATTTATTTCCTAAGACACAAGTAGATTATATTGTGCAAAAGATAAATGATCCTAAAGTAGAAATACTATATGAAGACATTGGGCATGGGAACTACATGATCATTTCACAAGAGGAGACAGTCTATCAAATGGAGTTTTGTTTGATCCTAATGGTGTGTGGAATTTGGAGTTTGATGAAATCCTCTCTTGACCAGTTACTGGAGCTGGTGTAGTGCTCATTTCTCATAGGGGTAAGGTTCATCACTTCTCTTTAAAGTTTCAGTTTGAAAATACAAATAATCTTGCTGAGTACGAGGCCCTCATTCTTGGGTTGAGCATGGCAAAGGAAATGGGAGTGAATAACCTTATTCCTTGTGGAGATGTAGAGTTAATTGTAAAACAAGCTAGAGACCTTTATCAGGTAAAGAACAAAAGGTTGAAGCACTATAGGAATCTAGTATTGGATTCCATTGAATTCCTTGATGCTTTTTCCATTGAATTTGTGCCAAGGGAAAGGAACACTAGGGCTGACTCTCTAGAGGATTTGGGGTCCTTATTGATTCCTCATCCTGATTTCCCTTAGGATAAATTCACCATTGAGTTGATCTATAGACCCAAGTGTACCTAACAATACAAATAATTGGCAAGTTTTCAATGATGACCAAAATTTTCTTTCTTTCTCAGAGCTCGAGACAACTTTGATCGGTTGTACTTTGAAGGAAGTGACAATATTCCTAGAGAGTGTGTGTCATCAAAAGAAGAGGGTGTCAAAGAAGAGATGGATCAAGATGGATGCATCAAAATTAAAGGCAAGAAAATCCCTAAAGGGATGGTGAGTGTGGAGGATCTTTTTGATAAACATGATAGGTATATGAAGTCTAAAGTTTCCTAAGGACCCCGAAATCTTTGAGATCGAGAAATTAAATATTGGGAGTCTTGATGATCCCAAAATAATCAACATTGGAAAATGATGCACTCAAGAAGAGAAAAAGAAGGTGGTGAATTTGTTAAAGAGGTATGTTGATGTTCTAGCTTACTCTTATGATGATCTTAAGGATTTTCAGCCTAAATAAATGTAACATTTCATTCCTCTTAATCTTGGGATCAAACCCTTCAAATAGAAGCAAAGGAAATATAATCCAAAGATAGCTGATACAATTTTCCAAGAAATACAAAAGCTTTTGAAGGCTAAGATCATCTTCCCCATCCACCATTCAATGTGGATTGCTAATATAGTTCCTATCAGGAAGAAGAATGGTGAGATCCAAATCATGTGGACTTTAGAAATCTAAATTAGGGTTCTTTGAAGGACAACTACCCTCTCCCCATGATGGACCAAGTATTGCAAGCTATCACAAGCTTAGAGATGCTATCTATGTTAGATGGATTCTCGGGGTACAATCAAGTAGAGGTGAATACTACAGATCAACATAAGACTACCTTTACTACTCCTTGGGGCACCTTTGCATACAAGAGGATGCCATTTGATCTCATCAATGCTGGTGCTACTTTCTAGAGGGCCATGGACATGGCTTTTGGTAGTTTGAAAGGGAAATTCATTGTTTTGTATTTAGATGACTTGACAGTGTTTTCTAAAGAAAGAATAGATCACTTCCAACACCTTGAAACAATATTGCAAAAGTGTAGAGAACATGGAATTTCTTTAAACCTTAAGAATTCTATGATTTGTGTCATAGAAAGAAAGTTGTTGGGACACATTGTTTTAAAGGAAGAGATCAAAATTAATTTAGAGAGAGTTCATGCCATCCAATAAATTCCTCTTCCATCAAGTAAGAAAGGTGTCCATTCTTTCTTTGGTAAGATCAATTTCCTAAGGAGATTCATCCCCAATTTTGTAGAACTTACTATGAGCATTGCTCACATGATGCAAGGGAAGAAAAAATTTGGTTGGTCCTCTGAAGGGAAGAAATCATTTGAGGAAATTAAAATGGCTATTACAAAGACTCCAATCTTGGCGTTACGTGACTTTAGAAAAGATTTCATTATCTATTGTTATGCCACTGAAAATACCCTAGCTGTTGTGTTAGCCCAGAAGAATGTTGAAGATCATGAGATCCCAATTGCATTCATGAGTTATGTCTTGAAAACTCATGAGATGAAGTACACATTTATGGAGAAACATGCTTTTGTAGTTGTCAAATCATCAAGCGGTTTAGGTTTTACATCCTTAATTCTCATTCTGTGGTGTTGGTGCCTAATACAACAATAAAATCCATTCTTACTTTGTAAGAATTTGGAACCAAGAGAGGTAATTGGGTAAAAAAGGTGCAAGAATATGATCTTGACATCAAAGCTAACAAATTTGGTTCAAGGTAAGGGCCTGTGTGAAGTCATTGCGAGGGAGCTACCAGGAGTTGTCCAAAGATGGAGTTGATGTCCATGTTGTTATATTCCTCATCTCGAAAGATGTATGGTATTTTGATATTTCTTAATTTCTAACCTATGGAGAGTGTCCATCTCACTTGAGTGCTAAAGAGAAGAGATCCATCAAAAGGTCCACAATATGTGTTATGGGAAAATTCTTTGTTTAAATGAGGCATAGATGGAATGTTTTTGAAGTGTGTAGACAAGGAACAACAAAAAGGTTATTCTCTGCTTTTCATGACCAGGATTATGGAGGTCATTTATCCTCTGCTATAACAACTCATAAAATACTTCGTGCTGGTTATTATTGGCCCACTCTATTCAGAGATGCATCAAAATGGGTTGGTAAATGTGAAGCATCCAAACATTTGTTGGAAGACCTAAGTTGGTTGTTTTTCCTCTCAATCTTGTAGTGATTGAAGATCCATTTCAACAATGGGGTTTAGAATTCATTGGAGCACTCAATCCATCTTCTAGTGCTTTGGGCATACAAGCCATCCAAGTCAAAAGCACTACTTCAGGGATAGTTTGTAACTTCATTAAGGAGAACATATTGATCAAGTTTGGGACCCCCAAAAAAATTGTGACTGATAATGCTTTCAAATTTTATTCTATTGAGATGATGGACTTCTGCTATGGGTATGAGATCTCCCTTGATCATTCTTTAGATTACTACCCCTAAGGGAATGGATAGGTAGAATCAACAAACAAGAACTTGGTGAACATAGTTAGAAAGCTTGTAAATGATTCTCAAAGGAATTGGCATAAGAAGCTATATGATGCCCTTTGGGCTGATAGAATTACACCCAAGAGATCAATTGGAATGTCTCCTTTCCAAGTAGTGTATGGTGTGGAAGCTCAACTACCAGTCATGGTGGAATTTCCAGCCTTGCATCTAATGAAAACCATTGAAGATTCAAGTTTCGTAGCTCTTTGGATGAGATAATTGTATACCTTCGTGAAGTTTGATGAGGATAGATTGCAAGTGGTTAATAGGATAACAAATCATCAGTTGAAAGTGAAGGCTTTGTTTGACAAGAAAGCCAACCCAAAGTTTTCCAAATGGGAGACATTATGCTCGCTTTGGGAAAAATACATGAGCCATAAGGAATTCAAGGTAAGTTTGATTCTCTTTAGCTTGGTCCTTTTAGAATCGGACATTTTCCCGGAGAGAACTCTTTTTATCTAGATTACATGGATGTATATCCTCTCCCACTTCCTTATAGTGGGAAGTACCTAAAGTTGTTCAAGTATTAGGTGGCTAGGAAGTCCTTTTGTGCATTACGTTTGGTTTTAGGTTTTGGATTGTTTCCCTTTCTTGTTCTTTTTGTGTGGTGTGTTTTGTTTTGGGTCTTCCCTTTTGGTTTGTTTTGTTTCTTTTCCCATCTTGTGTGTGTTGCCTTGTATTGGTTTTTATTTTGACTCCTTTTCCCAATGGATAAGGCACTGGTCCTATTTCCCATAGTTATCTACAGTTTTTGATCTTGCCTTGTGCCTTTTTCCAAGCCAAGTCATCCCTATAAAGAGCCGCTTATTGTATCCCTCTAAATTCCCCTCATTTTCCAAGTCTAGACTTAAAATTTTGAGTTGGTGCCTCTAAAAATATTGAAAACAAATTATTGTGAAAAATGGTTCTTTCTAAGGGCTTATGGTCTCCTAGAAACTTCTTCACCAGATGGGAAATTTGTTCCCATTTTTGAAAAGGTAAAGAAGTCCTCCTAACTCTTCATATTTTTCAAGTTATGGCCCGACGGACCTGAGATGGTATTATTTTCCCAAGGTGGGCTAACGGGGCTGCGGGAGTTTTTGGGCACTTAACATCTTTTTGTGAAGGGCACAGCTTGGTTATGGTGGGCTCGTGAGTCCATGTAGAGAGATAAAAAATAATGCATAAGTTCTCGCCACTAATTAGATGGTGCCATGTATCTGTGTTGAAAATTCAAAGCAGGGATGTAGGTCGAAGGAGAAATTTGAAGTTTTAAGCTTTTTTGATAAAAAAGAGTTAAAACTAAAAAATTGATCCGCGAGCCCATCGCCAACAAGATAACACAACATGTTTAAACGTTGCAAAGTCAAAGTGTGCGAGTGGGCCAAAATGTTCCAAAATTCCTTTTCATTGTAAAAGTTATAAAACATAAGGGTTTCCCCCTTGCATTGGCTCCAATCAATTTCTTCCACATGGGCAGCCCAAATTTAAAGTTGTAAAAGCAAATCGAATGGCCCATATTTAAAATGGTGAAATAATGTAATGGCCGTATATTTGAAAATCTGGTTTTTCCACCATTAACGTTTCTTTATGAATCAAGAATTCAAAAGGGCACAAATGATTGGAATGATTTGTAACCATTTCTTACTTGCTTGAGGAAGTTATAACCGTATCTTGTGAGCTATTTCATGGGCTTTCAAAGCCATTATATGGGGTTGGAATTTTGAGATTCTGGAACTGTAATTTCGAATTTGAAGAAATCAATACAAGGGTTTTCCCCTTTTCCTCTATTTTCTCTTTCCTTCTTGATATGATCTCGTGAATCATCTAATCCTTGCATTCTTATAAAATTTTTGTTCTAGTCTATCCTCATGTATTGATAACTTTCCAAGCATAAAACACATTTCAAGATATCAAGAAACCGCCATTGAATGAAAGATTGTTTATTTGTACATAGGATTTTCCCCTGCTTTTAATAAGGGAACCTCTCCCATTAAAGAGGAGGGAATTACTTTTCCCCTAACCATGGTTTCATTCCAAGTGCAAATCTAAAACCCAATAGAACGTAACCTCACAACTTTAAACACAACTTAAGAAAAGATAAGAAAAACACACAATCCTATAAGTGAAATTTAATGATTTAGCTTATTATATTTTAGACTGAATTTTTGAATCCGAACATAGTTTTTGGTTGGGAAGGTATCCTATGAAGAGGAAAATTCTAAGGGTGGTCCTTTCTCTGATAATATTTGGTTAGAGAAACTAGTTGGGTGCCCACTCTCAATCCTCTAATGTGTGATTATTGACAACTTCTTCTAGGTAAGGTGTTGTTTAAGAAGATGTGTGAATTTTTATTTGTGCAAATTTGGCAAAGAGAGAGAGAAGAGAAAGTGATTTCTATGATTTGATTATGTCAACCTTCATCCGGGCATGAATTTCAGCATATAGGTTGCCCTCCATTTTAATGTGAGCTAAAAATACAAGCATAGAAGTATGAAATGTAAATTTTTTAGAACCCAAATCAAAATGTGGTAGTTAATGTAAACAGAGAGTGATTAAGAGAGAGAATGAATTTCACTAATGTAAAAAGGAAGAAAAAGAATAATTCTTTTTAGTTCTGAATACAATTTCACTTAGAAAAATAGAAGAAAGAGAATATTCCCAAGGAGAAGCTTTTGAAAAGAAACAAACATATAAAATATTTCCCTAAGATTGAATGAATGCAGAAAACCCCGGATGGCTCCCGCCAAGCATGCCAAAATGTTTCACTAGATTCTTGATAAATTAATGAAACAGATAGAGGGTGATAGGCCAATGAGGAATACCTATTTGTGATGTCGGTTGAAGGTTATGCATGCGTTCTCATTTCCGATTCAATGCTGATTGTAAATAATTCTTTTTGGATAGGAGGAACTACCTATAAAATGAAAAATAATACCACCAAATAGAGTTAAATAAAACAAGTGGACTTCCTAGTAGAATCTATATCTGGGAAGCGTGATGCTTCCTGAATAGGTTGCCAATCGACTATTTAAACAATAGTATTAATGTTATCCAAAATAAACATGAAATAACAATATTATTGGAATTGAAATGATTTAGGTATATCATACAAAACAAATAAGAAAGGTCAAATAAAAGGAAATTTTAGGTCAAAATTGGTTAGATGATGGGCTAATATTAGATTGCAGTCGTAAATGTTCTAGGTAAGATATGGTAAAGATTGGGAATGATTTTGGGTTGTTAGGGAATGGGTATGAGCTCACCGGTGCATCGACACTAAAATTTTCCTCCGTAATTTCTATTTCATTAATGTATGTATTAGGAATAGGATTTTGTCAAGTGTAATTAGTAGTAATATCTAATAGAAGATAACAATGTTGCCAGTATGATGCCACCAATAATGTATAGTATGGTAATAGTTAAAAGTACAATAGGAATGTTGTGGTAAAAAGTAAATATTTGTCGTAAGTGGTCCAGTAATGTTAAAATGTCAAAGTTGGGGTAAGTAGAGAAGTAGGGTCTATATGATTATGATTTACAAATATTATATTGGTAATAAGGACAAGGAGTGAGGTCATAAATATTTTGTGTATTTTATTTGTAAAAAGTCTTAAAATGTGGAACCCATGTGAAATGATAAGGTTTATCTTATCTTAAAAGATAAGCTTAGATGTACATATAAGAGTTAAGGTATGGAATATGATTCATCGAGTGTATTTCTTATCCTATCTTAGAGATAAGATGGATAAGCTTGGAAGTTCTATAAATAAAGAGGCCACCCCCTCATTTAGCATAGAAGGAAGTAGTGAGAAATATTGTATGAGTAAGTGTGTAAAGGAAGCCATCATTTTGAAGGTGTGTTAAAGAAGCCATTAAGAGGTGTAATTGTGAATTTTCTCCCATAGTTATTGTTGGAAGGCAAGTGAAGTCAGTAACACTTGAAGTACCTCATGGGTGAGATTGTAACAATTTCATGTTGATATTATAATTTACACTGATATTTCAGATTTATCATCATTCCTTCTTATCATAGTCTATGGTATTCTTGTGTTATGTTTGTTGTTGTGTTTCTAGATTTCATCCACCAAACTAAAAGTTGTGCATTAGTAAATAATTATAGCATGAGGATTTCTTGGTGAAGAATTATCATAGTGCTGGATTGGTGATGACATTTTGGTTCCGATGTCAGGACCATTCCTCGTTGGTAGATTTTTCGGAGACATATTCCGATTTAGTCAGAAAATATTTGGAGGGTAACCATGTTTTTACTATGCATAGTAGTTACCATGGTAAAGTTACTTTTTGCCGTGAATAGTATTTACCTCAGTAAATTCACTTTTTACCGTGAATATTATTTACCACAGTAACTTCACTTTTTACTATGAATAGTGTTTACCATAGTAAAGTCAGTTTTTACCGTAGTAAGTCAAGTTTTACCATATTTTACCGTGGTCATTTCTATTTTCTATTATAGTGATTCCAATTATTTGTGCACATAAGTCTTGTTGATTGTACTTGTGGGTTGGTATTTCACTATGGTTACTTTTGGAAATGGGGAAGATTCCTATTTTTTCAGCCCAATCTAATGAAGATGCTTCCTCTTTCATTCAAGAGTTTAAACAATCTTGTATTTATAATGGCCTTATAAGAAGGGAACAATGGACTAATTTTTTTCCTACCTTTTTGGATGGTTCAGCCCTTAGGTGGTTTGAAACACTAGGTGATAATGTGAAAAACTCATGGGATTTATTAACTGAAAGTTTTCTTGAAGAATTTGGTGAACAAAAAAATATGTAGATCTCATGATCGATATCACAAAGCTATCCCAAGGAGAGAAGGAGAAGATAAGGGATTATCATGCTTGTGTTCTAGAGCTAAGGAGGAAGCTCGATGCCTAGATCCGAAAGGAAGGATTAGTGGATGGGTTGATGAATGGCATGGATAATCTCCTCTGTAGGTTCATTCTTGGGATGAAGCCGGAGATCGTGCAACGAGTGAAGTATGATGCCTAGCTACCATTGAACAATCAAAGGAGATTACAATAAGGAAAGAAGAAAGCATGGAAGAGGAGCCCAAAGAAATTTTTACTAAGTAGAGCCTACACCAAAGCACCTTTGGTTCGAATCCACAACCACTCTCGGTGAGCACAAATATTTCTCCTAGTACATCTATAGAGTATGAAGATCTCGCTTACGAAGATGGGTCAGCTTAACTATTAATCTTCTTCAAGGAAAAGAATTTAGTTCTCGGGGAGGAGATAGAGGTACAAGAGATAATGATAAAGGAAAAGCACTGTGAATTCTTTTGATGTAGTAGATAAGAGCATAAATAATTAAGTAGATGTGTTTGTAAGAAAAAGAAAGAAAGTAAAAGATAATCAAGATGGAAATGATCCTAAGAAGATGAAAGGAGAAACTAGTAAGAAACGTAGAAAAATAAAATTGGGTGTGTAAGATTTTCTGATTTCACAGGACAAGGACCATACTCCATCCTAGAAGATTTTCCCAAAATGCCTACAAATATTACATATGGTCAACTATTGGCTATGTCTTCTGAGAAGAGGTGGGAGCTGCAAAGTGGACTCAATGCTCGACGAAAGAAGGAGGTTGAGGTCCCTGTTTTGGAGGTAGAGGCAGATCCCTACACTCCACAAGTTGAGGTATTATGTAATGGTATTTCAATTCATGATGTCTTAGTTGATGGAGGTGCTGCAGTTAATGTAATGACCAAGTCTGTAATGAATATGTTGGGTTTAAAAATTGATCACCCTCAACACTTATGTTAAGGTTATTAAATAAGGGAAAACTAAACCAAAGGTATAGTTTCAAATTTGGCAATATCTATTATGGGTTTTGTATGTGTGGTAGACTTTCAAGTGATGAAAAATGGTACTGTTGTGTACCCAATGTTGTTGGGAAGGCCATGGCTAAGGAGAGATCATGCAATAAACTACTGGAATGAAGGCTTCATGACACTTGGATGTCATAGAGAAAGGGTGAAGATAAACATGATCCATTGGCATCATAAGGCGAACACGTGGATTCAAGTGATGAAATTGATGATTGGAAATCCTCTCGATTACTCTAGTACCAGTGAAGTGGACACAAAGATGAAGAGAGTGAGGTTGATGTTTTGGTCATGGATATCCTTCTAGTCACACCGACTCATGAACCCATAAAATTATCTGAAGAAGAAATTGATGATCGTCTCCAACAAATAAATATTGGTGATGCTGTGATGGAGAGTGAGAAGGAATGCTACCTCCAACTCTTTCGAAGGTATATACACCTATTCACTTTTGATTACAAGGAACTCCATCAAGTAAGTTGGGTAGAACATTCTATTGAGCTGGTAGATGGTGCTAAGCCCATAAAGCAAATGCCATATAGAATGAATCCTAATTTTTCCAAGACTGTAAAAGAAGAAATAGATAAGTTGCTTGATGCAGGATTTATATTTGCTGTGGAGAATTCAGAATGGGTTTCTCCCATTGTGATCTCAATAAAAAATAATGGGAAGCTATGCATTTGTGTTGATTATAGGAAGCTCAATAAGGCAACAAAGAAGGATCATTACCCTCTTCCATTCTCAGATCAGATCTTGGATGAAGTAGCTGGCCAGGAGTGCTATATTTTTACTGATGGATATAGCGAATACAACCAAGTTTGTATAGCATAGAAAGATCAACTGAAGACCACATTCACCACTCCTTGGGGAACGTTTTCTTATAGAGTTATGCCTTTTGGGTTGTGTAATGCTCTAGAAACATTCCCGCATTTGATGAATAGGGTGTTCGAACCCTACATTGGGAACTTCATCAGATTATTTTTGGATGATTTTTACATCTATGGGAGCAAGATGGACCACCTGCACTTTGATGGAGGCAGCATTTCAAAGGTTAGATGAAGCACAAGCCTCACTAAACCCTATAAAGTGTGTCTTTGGATGTTCTAAAGGCATTTTGTTAGGGCATGTTGTATCAAGAGATGGTATTGGTACTGATCCTAATAAAGTTTCAAAATCAAAGAGTTACCATTTCCTATGAATAGAAGAAATAAGGTGCATGAATCTTTTGAACAACTAAAGGAAGCCCCGATTTCTTCACTTGTTATAAAGAAACTAGATTGGAGCAAGCCATTCATTGTGTACACGGATGCCTCAGGTGCAGCACTAGGAAGTACTCTAAGCTAAAAGGATGAAAATGGGAATGAAAATCCAGTTTACTTTGGGATTAAACAAATGAGTAGTGCTAAGGTAAATTATACTATAACTGAAAAATAGGCTCTAGCTATCATTTTTGTTGGAAAGAAGTTTAGGAATTACTTTCTAGGGAAAAAATTTATAGTTGTAATAGATCATCAGTCTCTAAAATATATTGTAACTAAGCCTAACCCATCAGGGAGGATAGCACGATGGATAATTTTGCTATAAGAATTTGAATTTGATATTATAGATAGGCCATGAAAGAAGTATGTCAATGCGGATGCACTCTCTCGAGCCTATGATGGTTTAGGTTCATCTTGTGATGATAATGATTTCCCAGATGCAACATTGTTATCCTTGACGCAATCCCTAGTGAATACATAGATATTTGGAATTATCTCAATGAATTCAAGTTTCTTGATGGTGCTAATGCAAATACTAAGAGGAAGATTAGTCAAGCCAGGTCATCCATATTCTATTCTCGCATGGAGTGTTATTTCAAATAGGATCGATGGATAGTAAAGAGGGAAGTTAGACGTGATCAAGGGAAGGATCTGATAGAATAATTCCACAATGGTACATGTGGAGGACACTTCTCCGGAAAACTTACAACAAGAAGGATCTTGGATGCATGTTATCACTGGCCCACTCTTTTTAGAGATTGTTAGAATTATTGTAAGACATGTAATATTTTTCAAACACATGGTAACCGTAACACTTCATCAACTCCATTATGCCCTATTCTTCCACTTGGTCCCTTTGAAAAGTGGGGAATAGACATTTTAGGTCCACTTCCAACTAACCCACACCAAAATAAGTATATTGTAGTTGCCACAGATTATTTAACCAAGTGGGTTGAAGCTAGGCCATTGAAAATAGCTTCCATGGATGAAGTGGCAAGGTTCATATATGAATGCATTGTCACTAGATTTGGTTGTCCATTAGAAATTATAACGGATCAAGGAAACCACTTCATTAATGAGGTGGTAAAATCCCTAGTCAATAAGTTTTCTATTAAGCACGGAAGACAAAAACATACAAGCCAAGCACAAATGGGCAGGTGGAATGAAATTTTTTTGTGTTGTGTCAAATTCTAGCAAAAGATGTAGCCTTACAGGTACATAAGTGGGATAAAAGGATTCATGCAACATTGTGGGCATATAGGGCAACATCAAAGTCAGCAATAGGATACTCCCATTTCAATTGGCTTATGGCATTGCTCCAGCTTCTTCCTATTGAGTTTGATATTCCCACTTACTATGAGAGTTATGAAAAATTAAAGGATGGATGAAAGTGATTCAGTAAAAGAAAGGTTGGTACATCTTCATTTGCTAGAGGAAATGAGGGAAATAGCGAAGGATACAAGCTATAAAAAGAAAATGAAGCAGAAGGAATACTTTGATCAAAAGATCTGTTGGTCTTCATTTCATGTGAATGACTTGGTTCTAGTATATGATTCCAGGATACAAAAAGGAAGACATAGAAAATTTCTTCCAAAATGGATGGGGCCCTACAAAATAAAGCAAATTGTGCATGAAAATGGTACGTACTGACTGGAGGAATTGGATGGCACTCCCATTATGAAATGGTTCAACCATGACAAGTTGAAGATTTTCCAAGCACTAGAATAGTCTACTCAGAGGACGGAGTAGAAGCTAGAAGGGGAAGATGTCGACACTAAAATTTTCCTCTATAATCTCTATTTCATTAATGTATGTATTATGAATAGGATGTTGTTAAGTGTAATTAGTAATAGCGTCGATAGAAGATAACGGCACTTGCCATTACGATGCTGCCAATAATGTATAGTATGGTAATAGTCAAAAGTACAATAGGAATGTTGTGGTAAAAGTAAATATTTGTCGTAAGTGGCCCGGTAATGTTAAAATGTCAAAGTTTGGGTAAGCAGAGAAGTAGGGTCTACATGATTAGAAATTAGAAATATTATATTGGTAATAAGGAAAATGAGTGAGGTCATAAATATTTTGTGTATTTTATTTGTAAAAATTCTAAAAATGTGGAACCCATGTGAAATGATAAGGTTTATCTTATCTTAAAAGATAAGCTTACATGTACAGATAAGAGTTAAGGTATGGAATATGATTCGTTAGAGTAGATTTCTTATCCTATCTTAGAGATAAGATGGATAAGCCTGGAAGTTCTATAAATAAAGAGGCCAGCCCCCACATTTAGCATAGAAGGAAGTAGTGAGAAATATTGTATGAGTAAGTGTGTAAAGGAAGCCATCATTTTGAAGGTGTGTTAAAGAAGCCATTAAGAGGTGTAATTGTGAAGTTTCTCCCATAGTTATTATTGGAAGGCAAGTGAAGTCAGTAACACTTGAAGTACCTCATAGGTGAGATTGTAAAAATTTCATGTTGATATTATAATTTACACTGATATTTCATATTTATCATCATTCCTTCTTATCATAGTCTATGGTATTCTTGTGTTATGTTTGTTGTTGTGTTTCTAGATTTCATCCACCAAACTAGAAGTTGTGCATTAGTAAATAATCATATCACGAGGAGTTCCCAGGTGAAGAATTATCATAGTCTTTGGATTGGTGATGACAGTCTAAGGTATGTTTCCAAACATAGTAACTAACGTCGATTGCATGACCGATGTAAATTTTTTAGGATGACTAATGTTGGTTGGCTAACCGCGCGGTAGGGGAAGTTAATAAAAATCTCTTAGAAATGGTCTTTAGACTCTCTTTGATTGCACGAGACCTGTAAATGGTGGGGTGAGGTCTTGGAATGGTATAAAAGGTTCAAAGATGATTACGATATGGGAAAGATAGGTGGAAGGTCCAGGTATGGTAGGGTTATTACCGAGATGAATAAACCTACTGAAAGAAAATAGAGATCAATGAAGAGATATTAGGTAGTTCTTGAAGAATAGGTCTAGAAAGTGGAGGTGATGAGGATGGTGATAGTGGAGATCCAAAGAGAAGAGAAGTTACATTCATACCACATTAGTTTGAGTCTTTTTGCTTCTCTCGTATGAATCATGTGCTTGTGTAGGAGGTGATTGATGCCAATGGTTGTTGGTATTGTTCGTGTGTTTTTATTTTCCTGAGTGCTTCTGAAAAATGAGTGCTCCAAGTATCTATTTGTATGAGATCCTGAATCGAATGACCAACCTCAGCAAAGGATTTTGGAAATTTATTTAACCTAACCAATGATGGTTAGGGGACCGATGTCAATTGAGGTATAACCGACATCGGTTAAGGTGGGAATATCTAGGTTGGCCAAAAATAGCCTGATTGTTACTATTTTTGGCATGGTGTTCAATATTCATCCGAGTCTCGAGTGATAGACCACGAGAGGAATGAGTAATATTCCTCTTAGGTTTGTTAATAGGAGTTAAGTCTAGGTTTAGAGTAAGTCCTAGTTGGTTAGGATAGGCTTAGACTTGGTCTTAGGTCATTAATGGGGTTTGAGTGGGTCATGGGGTGAGGTGGCTAGGTGAGTTGGTTGAGTGAGGTGGTCAATTGAGGATGCTAATTAAATTGATTAAAGTAATTAATTTAGTTAATCATGTGCACTATGGGGTATGAATAGGTAAGGTATGGTTAATTTAATTAACGGTTTTATAAGGGTAGTATGACCTAATTTTTGTGTCTACATGATGGCGGTGCTAGTATTAACATCATTTCCTCCCATGCGTATAACCAAATGTGCATCCATACTAATTACATATATAATAACCCAATTATTCTATGTTCATTTAATGATGCCATGACTTCCACCCTTAGCACCATCGTTCTCCACATTTTCGGGGCCCCGTAACATTCCTAATTTATTTTATGTCTTAGAGGGGGAATTCCATTACAACATGTTGCTTGGTTGACCTTGGATTTACGTCATGGGTTATGTTCTTTCAACCTTACATCATTGTTTCATATTCAAACATGAAGGGTACAACTATCCATTCCAACTAACCCTTCACCTTTCGGGACTGTAACATGTTATATCAACCCAATGATTTCCTTTTACTAGTTAAGGCATCTACCACCACTACCAATTCTTATTCAACTCGCGGCCTCATCCACCTCTTCTACCACTACATCTTCTCGAACTAACTCCTATATTCCCATTGTTTCCACAACTTCGCAGCTTACCCATCATCCAACCCATCTACTTCTCAAACATTTAATGCTTCTTCTTCCCATCCATCAAGTGATTCATCCATTCTTGATACCCACATACCAATTCTTGATCCCTTAGAAAGTGTTTTTAGCACCTCACTGGGGAGTACGACCTTTATAACATTAAAACATTATTTACTCCTCAAGAGTATGGTAACCTTCACCAACATCCTTGTTATGATCACCGCATAGGTGAATATTTCTTGTATGGTCCTCCCCACCCTTACACCAACTCAACATATGGGGTACTTGATGCTTCTACCCACTCACCCAAGCCACCTTCATAAACTTAACCATTTTCCTCGACCTTCAATCTCTCACAAACTACCACTTTTCCCACACCTTCCTCCATCATTGATCTTGAAAAGGCTTTGGCTTTGGTTTCTATGAACAAGGCCATCATACTTGTCATTCCTTGCACCAATAATAAGAAAAAGACCGCAATGATATTGTATTTTCTAAACCAAATTCTAAGAAAGCTTGATTAAAACTCATCAAGGATGATAAACGTTCCCCACTCCATTCACCTACCTTATCACTTCACCTACAAAGTCTATGGATCCATAATCCATTCCTCCTAACTTTTTTTTTTCATGAACACTTTGTTTCCTTAGGACCTCGACTTATCGGCTGATGACGAGGCTCCCTCTTCTTTTCCTTCCTATATCTTGACATGATCAAAGATGATACACCTTCTATTAATGCCATTCAATGTCAATATGATGATTATATTCTCACCTACCTTGGTGTGGAAGATTCTTATATTCACTTGATCGTTACCTTTTGAGATGCAAACCATGTTGAATGAATCGATAATAAAAATCAACATTCACACTCGGGATGACCCACACATCCTAAAAATAGGCCAATCTTTAGATGTCTTTCTTTGAACATGAATGTTTCACTTTTTTCCTCTAGGATCATAACAACACTTTTTCTCGGCCCTACACCGATATGTCTTGTATTGACCCAAACATTGTGATATGTAATACCATAACCATTCTTAATGCTAAACCCATGAAATAATATCTACAAAAATACATCCTCATATTTTCCTTCTTGTCAAAGAAGAACTCCGATCCTCCTTTCGATTTCCTTCATTCTATCCATTGATTCTCCAATGGATCTCTAACATCATTCTTGTAACAAAAGTGACTGGGAATCCACATTTGTATGTATTTCCATGACCTTAACTTAAATTTCCTTTAAATAGTATTGAAAAATTGGTTGATGTCACAACCGGACATGAGATGCTATCACTCATGGATGGTTTCTTGAGTTATAACCAAATATTACTCACCCCGGAAGATCAACACAAAAATTTCTTCATCACTCCTTGGGGACCTTCTCCTATCATGTCATGCCCTAAAAATGTTGGTGCTACATATCAATGGGATATGAATTATATCTTTCATGGAATCATGCATAATATATTGAAAGATTACATTGATGGAATCAAAGCTAAACACATTTCCATCCTTAAGGTTGTCTTTGACCATCTCATCAAACACTATGTTCGCCTTCATCCTAAGAAATGTGTCTTCATTGTTCTCTTAGGAAAGCTCCTTAGTTTTATCATTTCTTTGCATGGCCTTGAAGTTGATCCTACTAAAATCAAGGCTATTCTTGAGATGCGTCCACCTACTAACCTTTGTCAACTTTGTCATTTGCAAGGAAAGTTACAATCTATTTGTCAGCTTTTATTTCTCATCTTTCTCGACCACTTCTATCAATTTCATCATCTTCTCAAAAAGGATGTCTCCTTCAAATGGGATGATGAATGCCACAAAGCCTTCAACACCTTAAAACAATACCTCCTCCAACCACCTATGCTCATTCCACCTAAGGATAACCAACCATTTTACCTTTACATTTCTTCCACTGATCATTCCTTGAATGCCATGCTCACTCATCATGACGAAAAACATAGGGAGAATGTGGTTTATTATATAATCCGTATAATTTCAGACTATGAAAATATATATAATCACACTAAAATAATTTGCCTAGCTTTGTCTTTTTGCAACTAAAATTCTCCATTACCTACTACACCACAAAATCTTCGTTGTTACCAATACTAACCCCTTACATTACATGTACACTAAGCCCTACCACCAACAACATGTTACATGTTGGATCATGCTTCTTGTAGACCTAGATCTCGAATTCATCCATCAAATTTTTCAAAGGACAAACCATTTTTGACCAACTCAAAAACATACCTCTCTTTGGAAACAAATCTTCTAACTTTGACTTCCTTAATGAATCCATTACTACCATCTCCCTAGATGATATCATTTACGAGATGACCTTATTCTTCAATGGTTCGAAATGTCATTGTGGTGGTCATGCCAAAGTTATCCTCATTCCTCTTGAAGGTGAATATATGCCATTATCTTTAAAACTATATTTTTATTGTACTAACAATATCACCGAATTTAAAGCACTCATGTTATGTCTTCAAACCACCATAACCTTAGATGTTAAATAAATTAATATCTTTGGTGAATCTCAACTAGTTGTGAACCAAGTTAATGGTATATACCAGTGTCGTAATGAGATACTTCAAAATTATAAACATCATGTTGACATGCTTTTGACTACCTTTGACCATTATGAACTTTAAATCACCCCACATTCCACTAATAAATTTGCAAACACCATGGCTTGTCTTGCTTCTCAAATCCCCACTTCACCCTCTGACTCAAAAATATTTGTCATAGTACAAAGGTTACAATCACCTTCTTATCTATTCCAAGACGTTAACTTTGTAGGAAACATTGAAACTAACCCACGTGACCTTTGGTATAAGCAGTTTGTTGACTACCTTTCCCTTTCAATTCTACCTCCAAATCTTACTCACAATGGAGAATGAGCTTTCCTCAAAAGTGTCTCTCGCTATGTCATCATGGGTGGCCCTCTCTATAAATAAGGATTTGATGGTATCCTCTTATGATTCCTTAGAAGTTTTGAAATTCCATACACCATGAAGGAAGTTAACGATGAGATTTTTGGGGTCACTTTAGTGGCTTAGCTGCCACGACCAACTCTAAACCATGATTTTGTGACTATGTTTAGCATTGTGTGAAGTTTTAGTAACATGCTAATCTTCATCACACCCCTATTCATGAATTACAAAAGGTTGCACGAGACTTTTTCCTTTCTCTCAATGGGGTTTGGGTCTTTTCGTAGAGATTAACCCTCATTCTTCCTAATGTCATTAATGGATTATTACCACTACCAAATATTACACTAAATGGTTGGAGGCCATCCCTCTCATTTCTAAAAATCCAAGAAAATATGTGAATTCATCAACCATCACATCATTTGTCGGTTTTTGTTCCCACCGCCTCATCAATGATAATAGAAAACAATTTAAAAAAAAACCTACAAAAACTTTGTGATGCCTTCGGTATTCAACTAAATTTTCTTCAACTTATTATCCTCAAACAAATGGTCAAGCTGAATCAACTAACAAAACCTTAAATAAAATTCTTATGAAAGTGGTTGACAATACTGGAAACAATTGACACACACACATTCCTTTTTTATTTATGGCCTTAACACACTAGTATTCACACCTCAACTGCTACCACACCTTTCTATTTTGTCTATAGTATAAAGGTTGCCTTTCCTCTTGAAGTTAAAATTCCATCTCTTTGGATATCACTCAAAGATATGCTCAAAGATGATGATTTTCTCTAGGACCGTTTGACATAGCTTGAGTTATTAGAAGAACATGGTCTAAATGCTCTTGATCACCTTCAAATCTACCAAAAATGTATCAAACGTGCCTACAATAAACGTGTCCAAGAAAAAAACTTCCAAGTCGGAGACCTCATCGTGAAGAAAAATCAACATGCAACAAAAGTCGGGAAAAGTAAATGGGCCAAGTTCACTCCTAATTGGCTTGGACCCTATATCGTTACTCATGCCTATGGATCGGGTGCTTATCATTTATCTTCACTCGAAGGTAAACTTGAACCTGAGCCCCTCAATTCCTTACATCTTTGGCCATTTTATTATAGAATCAAGTCCTATATCACATTTTGTCTATTAAATGTTCATCCCTTAGGAAAAATTCACTTTTCATCTACCTCATTTAAGGACCAATGACTAAACCAAAATGTTGTGATTATCTCATACCTTTTAGCTTTATCTTAAATATGAGTGCCATGGCTCTACTCATGACACGATTCTCATGGTTACTTTTCATCCTTTTTAAGATGGAATCTCATGGTCATTCATCACTTAAAACCTCTCTTTCATAGCTAACCTATGTGTACTATGTTTTTTTCTTCATAAAAGAAGCCTATACTTCTCTATAGTCTTGTCCATGACCTAAAAGTCCAAAAAAAAAAAAAAATTCAAAAGTAATACATGGGATTTACAAATTCAAACAACTTGAGTAAAAATTCTGTCAATAGATGAATCCCTCCTAAAAGGACATATGTCTTTCCATCTTGCTGTTATAAATAGACTACTCCCTTAAAGGACAACTATAAAAATCTAGCCCTATTGTACATAGTCTATCACAAAAATAAGACTATTTCTACAAAAATTAAAATAAAAAATATTCTAAAGCTTCCCACATCGATCAACTTCATGAAGACCTCAAAGAGATATTCTATTCATCCCACATAGACTTCCCACATTGATCAGTCTATAAAACAAAAGAAAAATAAAAAGATAAATTTTTCATCATGGACTTTCCTATTTAGGTCTTGCTTATCTTACAAAAGAGGCATGTTGTCTCACACCAAGGTTATGCTAAAACAACCCATTTCACCTCATTTGTATTTCCTTTCTAATATTCTACCTACTCAAGGACATGCCAAAAATGCAACATTTCATGATCATGTAACTTTCTTCACCCTTATAATAGCCAATCATGCAACACCTTTAAGGTCTT
Source organism: Taxus wallichiana var. yunnanensis (assembly GCA_018340775.1). Taxonomy (NCBI): domain Eukaryota; kingdom Viridiplantae; phylum Streptophyta; class Pinopsida; order Cupressales; family Taxaceae; genus Taxus; species Taxus wallichiana. The sequence continues at coordinate 440,242,931 of CM031242.1, read as the reverse complement.
ACGTTCATAAGAAAATTCTTGGTATGATAAACTCATAATGGTGCTTACTAATTAGGCATATTTTTATCTCCTCTTACTATTCACCTCTTTTCTTACTTATTGATCCTCCTTCACAAGACCGGACCTTGAAACTTATATTCTTGGAATTCCTCTCCCACCAAAATTACGCACACTTATTCAACCTAGATGACAACTATGCCTATTCAACCTATACTCAACCATGCATAAATGAACTAAACTCAATCATACATAAAACCTACCTACCCATTCATCTCACTTATCATATTCTTCCCTAACTTATGGGAGAAATACATTTTCTTGAGGCCCCTTTTGTTAGGGCTATGTAGGTAGAACTCCAGGGCATTGGGCCCTTGGAGGTTAGCTCGACCACTCTTACCCCTAAACAATTTTCACCCTTTACATTCACATTCTACCCTAGTTAGTTTCCATTTACAAAAAAATTGGTTATTAGAATATCATAAAAACATACATACCTACAATTTTATCACCACAACCATATTCTACTTAAATCATTTCATATTTCCATGATATTAGTTACTTGGAAACTTAAACACAACATACATACAACACATTATTTCCATAAGATCAAGTAACTTGAAACTACCATGACTCCACCATGTTTATACCTAACCAAACCATACGTATACCTAACTCCACCATGCCTATACCTGAATCCACCATGCATACACCTGAAAAAAAACCATGTCTATACCGGACTCCATCATGAAAAAAACCTCAACTCAATCATGCCTAACTCACCTAGTTCCCATGATACAAAAAATAACAATGGAAATTAAACATATTACATCATTCATCCAATAATAATAATCAACTATATAAGGGGGAATGTCTGTGTATCAATACATATGTACACAGGGATATAAGTGTCTCAAAAACTCTCATATACAATATCACAAAATCTTTGGCATGCGAGCGAATATATATCAAAATCATAATACAATCTCATAAATATCTCAACCCCACTTTAGTCCCTCCTCTCCACTCTCAAATGTCTCTTCCTCTCTCCCATCACTCTACCAACATCTCTCCACTCTCTACGGGTCCCTACCGAGCTCCATCTCCTCCTTTTGGCCCTCTGTCAAACCCGGTCTTTGGCGCCATAACCTCACCCGACCCTGTCTGGGGGTGACGATCCTATTAGGATAAATTTTATTATCCTAATATTTAATTATGCATAGTTTAATAATTATTTAATTTCATTAATTAAATAATAAATGGTTATATTGTTATATGGTTAATCAACCATATTTGTCTGTATACACACTTTTATATTGTTTTCAACAATATACTTGTTTTTATGTAATTGTTGCTTCCCGGGTGATTTGGAAGCTTTTTTATTCTGGTTTTTGGTTGCACTGTGTAACTCATTTGCCCGGATGTATTTGGGCTGTGCAATATCTATAAATATTGCAGCCTATTCACTGTAATTTTTACTTGATTGAGATTAATAAAATTACACAAGCTTTCATCCTGTTTCTCAATTTACATTTGGTACCAGTGAAATTCGCCTGTGAAGGAAGGAGTGGAAAAAGAATGCGGCGAGAAAGAGAAGATTGGAGAAGAGTATGCAGCAATAGAGAGCTGTGCAGCCTCCCCGCAACCTCCCGACCTCATCTCTGCCTTTCCACATCCCCGATTCGTTCCAGGTGTTTGGAACGCAAATTTTTTTTTTTGGTGCACACAAAGCACTGAGCAAAAATTGCTCTCAGTATTGAAAATAATAATAAATTTTTTTTTTTCCCAATAAGGGTTTTGTCTCTAAATTAGAGAATTTTTTTGTCTCTGCAATCACCCTCCTCGCTATTTGTTTTGTGGCCTCCCATGTATATAGAGTCAGGAATGACATTAAACGTGTTCACACTGCGTAGTGAGAGTATTCCTTTGTTTTGTGATGAAATCTTGTTAAGTGTTTGATCAAGTCGAGCCGAAAAAGAAATGGGACTCGATGTGGTAGCTCAAGGCATGCACACGCTTGTGGATCCGTATTTGGAGCAATAAAACACAGTGACAACAGAAAAACGCGGGCCAAGCAAAAAATTTTTTTAAAAAAAGCGCGCCATTCTCTGTCTCCCACGGACCTGCACAAAAGAAACAAAAAGGGAGGAACAACAACAAAAAATACAGCGACCAAGGGCACTAAAACACGCGGCCAGGCATTAAAACACGTGGCCAAGGAAAAAAATACAGCAAAAATACGGCCTGTACAGTGCATCCAAGGAAAAAAATGCGGCCCAGGAGGAAACTCAGCGCCCAAACACCAAAAATGCGGCCAAAGGAAGGAGAAAATGCAGCCTGAGCAAGGAAATAAAGCTTCAGATCCATTTTTTAGGCAAATACAACCCTAAAAATTCCTCTTCACCAGCATGCGCCACGTGGAGGCTCACCAAGTCACATTTTTTTAAAGGTAAGTCAATTTTACTTATCATTAAATACAATTTGCTTCCTTTCATAGCCCAAGCGCCCTAAGTGGGCAAGTTGGCTAGTGCATGCGCCTTGGGAGTGAGAGGTTTGAGGGTCAAATCCCACCAAAAACACTCAAAAACTCTCCTTTTGCATCTGGCGGATTTTTTGGCGGAACTGCTAAATTTAGCAGACTTTTTTGAATTTAGTTACAACTAACTAAATTTAGTGGAGAAATCCCTAATTTAGGGTAAAAAATTTTTCTCCCAATTGGTCTTTTTCATTCAGGACATTTTTACAAAAGGAGACCCATCTAAAAATTGCATTTTCAGCTTTTTTTTTTGCAATTTTTAGCATTTTCGGTCATCTTGGGCTCGGGAGTCACGGGACCCAGAAACTGAAATTTTTGCACATTCATTCAAATTGTCATTGTATATTGTACTAATTTGCAGGTTGCCATAGTCAACTACAAAACTTTGTAACTGCTTTCGAAACTAGAAGAATTGTAATAAAAAACAGTAAAATTGGTTCTGTAACACTCACGAGATCCTAGATCTCATTCGCACGTTCGATATACGGTGCCTGCAGGGAAGTGCTTACGGGTAAAGCCGTCGCGACTACTACACTTAACGCCTAATATAAGCTGCAACAACGTCGTGCTGGGCATCGTCCCTATAAATTGACGAGGAGTAATAAGGTCATAGTGCACACACTATGAACCATCCCATCCGTCGTGAATGCTTGCAAGACATAAATCCGGACTGAGAAATTATCCGAGTATATAGCGAAGTTACGCGCGTGTATGAGGATATTTCTTTGAGCCGGTGTCATAATCGCCTGAGACCCCATCGATCTTGTCTTGGTACCACGTATCGAATTCTTTCACGTGCGTTAACACCTCTTTCACGTATGCATGCGGGGTATATAGAAAGGGCGAGCTTCTTCCACGTCTCGACGGGTATATCGAAAGGGCACGTATATAGAAAGGTTCGGTATATCGGATGATGACGGTATATAGATTGGGAGACCTAATACAGGTGATAAGAGCCAAACTCTGTCGGTGATCTCTCAAAATGGGCACCAATGCCTCCAAATTTTTCTTCCGGATTCACATTGCTCGGAGGAAACAACTATCTATGCTTGGAAGACAAAAATAAAAACACAACTTGAGTTTGAAGAAATCGGCTGTTGTGGGTACTCTAACCGAGATCACCAATGGATGCAACATAACAACGAAAATTTGATAGAGTAGATCAGAAAGCAAAACTCATCATCTTGTTTGGAGTATCCGACAATGTGCAAGCCCACATTCGAGATGCCACATCAGCAAAAGAAGCTTGGGATAAGCTGAGCACAATATATGAGGCCAAGAACAAGAATGTCATACTCAATTTGCAGAGTCAGTTACATACATTGAAATTCAAACAGAATGAGAAAATTGAAGCCTTCCTAAGAAGAGTTGCAGAGTTGAGGGCTTCACTTCTAGCCCTAGGAGAAGAGGTCAAAGATGAATCTCTCGTTCCCATTGTTCTGAGAGCTCTCCCTCTTCTTACCGCATTTTTGTCACAACTCTAAACTTGTCAGATACAACAATTAGTTTTGAAAAGCTTGTAAACCTACTGCAATAAGAGGAAGCAATGCACAACAAGGATGATGAAGAGGAGCAGGCATTGTCTTCACATCAAAAATGGAAAGGAAAAGGTAAAGGAAAACCTAAATCCTATCAGAAATCCCCACATCAAAATCAGTATCATGGGGACAATCAACAGAAGAAGCGATGTCTAATTTGCAAAAGAGGACATGACTTGTAAGAATGTTGGTTTAACACATATAAGAAAGGTTCATCAAGCAATTCTGGACCACAACAACAACAAACTTACAAGGGACATTCAAACAACTATCACGGGTAGAAAAAGGGGAACTGGAAAAGAAGACCCCACCAGCAAGGTAATATTGCTGAGCAACAAGATCAGTCAGAAAATGAAGACTTCTTGTTCACTTCTCGATCAAGTGAACCATCCACGTCATCTAGTGACGTTTGGTATGTTGATTCGGGAGCCACTCGACACATGACCGGCCACAGAGACTGGTTTATTTCAATGAGGGACACGCCATCGAAAAATCATGTTTCGTTGGGAGATGATTCTTCATATACAGTTCAGGGGATTGGAAACATTTCTCTACCCCTTGGTTCACGCAAATGCAAACTATCAGATGTTCTATATGTCCCTAGGTTGACAAAGAACCTTCTTTCGGTCAGTCAACTCCTAGATCACAACCTGAAAATTGACTTTGATAGTCAATCCGGCAAGAAAATGTGTTTGATTCGAGATAAATCCAGAGGCTCGAAAATAATTGCAAAAGCCTCAAATGTGGGACAAATGTTTCAACTTGATTTCATTCACAAAAATGATCAAGCACTTGTGGCTAAAAACTCCACCTCAGCTCAGTTGTGGCATCGGAGATTTGGTCATGTAAGTTTCAAATATCTCGAAACACTTCACCGGTGTAATATGGTACATGGGCTACCATCTCTTCAGAAGGATACAGACAAGTGTCCTCACTACTTAGCAGGAAAACAACACAGAGTTTCATTCCAAACGAGTACTTTTCGAGCTCATGGTAAACTTGACCTGGTTCATACCGATCTGTGCGGTCCGATGCAGCCAAGTCATTCAGGGTTCCAGTACTTCATGCTCTGTGTTGACGACTATTCACGGAAAATGTGGATTTTTTGTCTTCGCAAGAAAAGTGAAGCCTTTGAAACATTCAAAAAGTTCAAAGTGGCAGTTGAGAAAAAAACTGGTCCTCACATCGAAACTCTCCTCTCGGATCGAGGGGGAATTCACCAGTGATGAGTTCAGAGACTATCTACAAACTCACGGGATTCATCGACAAATGCCTCCTCCACACACACCGCAGCAAAATGGTGTTGTTGAGAGAAGAAATCGTACTATCATGGAAATGGTGCGATGCATGATCGATGATTCCGACTTGCAAAGACATTTTGGGCAGAAGCAACAAAAACAACAGTGTATTTGTTAAACAGAGCCCACAACTACTCTTGATGGAATTACACCACAAGAAGCATGGTCAAAAAGGAAACCATCCATTGCACACCTCAGAGTATTCGGGTGCAAAGCCAGCATGCACATACCCAAACAGAACAGAAAGAAATTGGACATGAAGTCACAAAAATCTCATCTTCATTGGATACATGAAGAGACTCTTGGAGTACAGATTGATGGATCCTAAGACCGAGAAAAGTCTACACAAGCGAGAGATGTTGAGTTTTTTGAGAAGAAGGAAGCGAGACTCCTCCTCCTCCGACTCGCAAGATGTAGATTTTTCACCAGTTGTAAAAATTGAAGCTAATGTTCCCTCAGAAGATGAAAGTGATGATGGGGATGATGGTGTTGATCAGATAGAACCACAACCCATGGGAACAAGTCAACATATGCCTAAATGGTGTACAAGCACATTACGAGATGCAAGATTGGATGCTCCACCGGATACATCCACCCCTGGACCACGGACTCATAGTAAAGCAAGAGAAGAAGTTAACTTTTCTTTGATGAGTAGAGTCATTGAATCAGACGAGCCCTCTACAGTCTAGGAAGCCCTACAGTCAAAAGCTTGGAAAGATGCCATGGATTCTGAATATCAATCAGTGATGAAGAATAACACTTGGCAGCTTGTTGATCTTCCACCAGGGAAGAAACCCATTGGGTGCCAGATGGATATTCAAAACTAAGTACAAAGCGGATGGGACGGTGGACAAGTACAAAGAAAGACTTGTAGAAAAGGGTACGCACGAAAAGAAGGCATTGACTATGAGGAGACATTTGCTCCCACAAACTAAGATCAAAACGATCGGGATGATCTTTGCTCTAGCTGCATGATTTGGATGGAAAGTTCACCAAATGGACGTAAAAGTGCCTTCTGAATGGAGATTTACAAGAAGAAGTCTACATGACTCAACTTTGAGGGATATGTTGTACACAGTCAAGAAGAAAAGGTATGCGAGACTCGGGAAATCTCTGTATGGCCTCAAACAGGCACCCCGGGCATGGTACATCAAGATTAATGAGCATCTCTCGTACAACATGGATTTGTCAAATCCATACGATCCCAATCTCTACCTCAAAAAAGCAAGGGGAGATGGTGATTGTTGTAGTTTATGTCGATGATCTAGTCATCACTTTGGCATTCGGTGAAGATGATTGATGAAACAAAGAAAGATCTTAAGCGATCATTCGACATGATAGATCTTGGGCTTATGCACTACTTGTCTTTGGACTGAAGTATGGCGAAAGAGAATCACATCTTTGTTTCTCGGATGAAATATACCAAGACAACGCTCAGAAGTTTAGGATGATGGATTACACACCAATTACTACACCTATGGAGAACAGATTACAGTTATCTCGTTCAGATCCATCTCCTGAGGTAAGTGCCACTCTCTATCGGCAGCTGATTGGGAGTCTCATTTACCTGACCTACACTAGACCAGATATCAGCTTTGTAGTGAGCTATCTATCCAGGTTCATGCAGGAACCCAAAATTTGTCATTGGAAAGCAGCAAAGCACATTTTGAGATATCTCAAAGGATCAGTGGATCTTGGTCTAGAATACAAGAAGAATGAAAACTTCTTCTTGACTGGATATTCGGATTCAGATCATGCAGGTAACATTGATGATAGAAAATCCACTTCTGGATTTGTATTCTTTATGGGATCTGGACCAATATCATGGGGAAGTAAGAAATAACACTTTGTTTCTCGCTCTTCCACAGAAGTCGAGTATCATTCTGCAGGAGAAGCTATCTGTGAAGTGATTTGGCTACGTCACATACTGGAAGGACTTGGAATACCACAGGACAAACCGACCACCATGTATGTTGACAATGAAGGTGTTCTCAAACTTGTTCGCAATCCAGTTTTTCACGAGAGAACAAAGCACATTGAAGTTTAGGTTCATTTCATACGCGAACATGTGTTGAAGCACAACATCCAGCTTCAATTTTGTCCAACGGCTGAACAACGAGCAGATATTTTCACAAAGTCACTTGCACGTGACAAGTTCGAGTTGTTCAGAGCATTTCTCTCCTCATCTCTTCAGACAATGCACAATTAAGGGGGGGAATGTTAGGATAAATTTTATTATCCTAATATTTAATTATGCATAGTTTAATAATTATTTAATTTCATTAATTAAATAATAAATGGTTATATTGTTATATGGTTAATCAACCATATTTGTCTGTATATACCTTTATATTGTTTTCAAACAATATATTTGTTTTTATGTAATTGTTGCTTCCCGGGTGATTTGGAAGCTTGTTTATTCTGGTTTTTGGTTGCACCTGTGCAACTCATTTTCCCGGATGTATTTGGCTGTGCAATATCTATAAATATTGCAGCCTATTCACTGTAATTTTTTAGTTGATTGAGATTAATAAAATTACACAAGCTTCTGTCCTGTTTCTCAATTTATGATCCCCAATGTTACCCGAGCTATGAGTCCTATATTTATTCCACTCACTTTGGCTTCATGTTGGTCCTCATTGCTCTACATATGAGGGAACATCAATACATTTTGTGGCTAGATGGACTTGGTAATAATGGGCCTTGTTCAGGGAATCCCTTAACCTCGCCATAGATATAGTTTGGGGCAGTTCCATTAGCCTAACTTCCACCTGTGAACTCTGCCCTACCAATAAAGGACCATGTCCTAGTCCCGGTTCTGTACTATGGGAGCTTGTATTGGTGCTTGTGTTGGTACTTGCAACTACCGGCCTGTAAGGTTGTAACTCTGTGCTTGCATGGCTGCCAACTAATATAGCCTAGAATTTACCGCAATAACCCTAGGTGCGCTAGCACATCACTCAGCCTAGAATGAGCATTCACATGAAGCGTGCAAAGGTATTAAGCCCCTCTTTAGGGTTGCTTGTGTAGGATGTTAGCATGATGAAGACTTAATGCATTCAGATCCATAAATAACATAACATTCTACAGAGCATATTCTAGATCTAGATCTAAGGGTAACAAATTTAAATAATAACCATAATGAATTCAACCATGCAAGAACTAATTATACTCATGTTTAACACCTTGATTCAGCCAATACACTCCATTATATTAAACACAATAAATAATAGCCCATGTAAAGCACTTAGTAGCCGATATTCCAATAATAGCCCATGTATGTTGCATAAGTCTTTATTTGGTTTGTGTGCTCTGCACGCTATCTCTAAAAATAGAAGAAAATGTGAAAATGGATAAGTTTTGAATCTTCCCCTGTCTTTTTCGTGTGTGTCATTTCCTATCCTTTCGTGCCTTTGATTGTGCTTTACTCCTGTGTGTGAATATTTTGTGTGCCTTCTCCTTAGTATCATATTATTTTCTGCTCAACATTACCCCACACTAAATTGCATTGCTGCCCCGAAATGGCTGCTCTTTGAATAATAAAGAATAAGGAATGGAAAGAAATGAAAGAATTTCTGTACAAAGAATGAACTCTCACTCTGCAACATCCTTTGTCTCAACTAGAAGAATTAATTATGGATATTCTTCTTTTATCTCATCTTCTAAAGTCTCGCCACTTTCGGTTATCTCGACTTGTATCTTCTATCGAATGTCTGCTGCAATAGATTCCAACTCATCTTGGGTGATGTCTCCCTTCTTGTTTTGTAATACCATAACAATGTTGGACATAGCAAAAATTATTTCTTCCAATAGATCCATCTTCTATGCTATACGTTTTCCAATCTCATCCAACCTTTCCTTATGGGGGTCCTGTGATGCTGTAAGGGCCTCATGCTTTTTCTTGACTAGCGCCAATATTTCTCGCACATCCCAATGTATCATCTTTCATTGCCTTTAAGACTTCATTGTCTTCTACTATTGTCCTAATTCTTATTACTACCTCTAGAGCTGCAAAAATATTCAATGCTTGGTCCACTTTCTTCAGCTCCTCCTGCAAGGTTTGAAGCAATTCCTCATATGATGAAATATTTCTAACTATTAAAGCCTTTTCTCTCTCTAGCCTCCTGTTTAGGGTCCTTTGGTGCTTTGGCATGCGAATTGGTCCATCCTCAAGTACCAAATTGACTAATGTACACACATAGTGCATAGCCGAAGGGAACCTTTCAGGTACCTTAGACTCCAAGTGCGGTCTTGCTTTCAGGACATGATCGCCAATCTCCTCTACCATATTGATGAATGCTTCATTCTTCTTCTATTATAAGTCCTTCTCTCCCTTCAGACGTGCTATTTTTTCATCTTTAGCTTTGATATCTTCCTGTAGCACTCTGATAGTAGTGGATTTTTCTATGTTCCTCCACGCCACCTCTGTAGACATTTTCACTAAGGCATTACTCACCTATTCATTAGACATAATAGTGGGCTTGATAGTTATATGTCTAGTCTGGGGTGCCTTCTTCAATATTCTTGACACACATGACTCTTCGCATACATCAAAATCTGGCTCATCCATATGTGTGTGCATAGACCAAGACAATTTCTTCCTTGTGTGCATGGTGGCCATGTCTTCATCCATCAGCTCCCATCCATACAATTCTATAGGGCTCACCATGCTTTGGAAATAGGTGTGGATAATTTTACTTGTGTCCTCAGCATAGCCCAAAGATGGAACATTATACTCTCCACTCGCTCTTTTTGATCTTGGCCCCTTAGGAACTGGAGTGCCAAGATTTGGAGTTGAATCTTCAACATTCTACACAACATCATGTTTTGTTCCTTCTACTTCCTTTACCTCCTCTTCTCCATCCTTCATATCTTCACCCCTGGGTTCTTCTACTTCTTCTAGTGGTACGAGAGTAGCAAGCACACTCTCTGTAGAATCCTTTTCCTTCTCATTCAACTTTAACTTTCTCCTTATCTTCTCAATTGCCTCTTTATGAGGAGAGATCTATAGTGATCTTCGTACTGATTTTGGAGTAGCACCTTGATTTCTTGTTCATCTTAACACCCTCTTAAAGTGGCATTCTTCATGGACTACTCCTACTTCCAATTCTTCATCTCCTTATTCTTATTCTTGGGGTGGATTACTTGCGCACTTAGATTTTACCCTATCTATGGGTTTCCTCCATCCCCTATAATCCAAGCCACCACTACCCTCATGTTCTTCCTCATCATCTACCTCTACTATTTTTGTGGGCTTCGAGAAACGCTTACCCTTAGGTAGCCTTGGGATTGTGAACTCATTTTCTACATATTTTTACCCTCCAATTTAGGCTTAAGATGAAGGTATATAAGCATGGCTCCACTGTCTCTAATCACCAAACTCATATGATTCATGATTATCTTTTCTGAAATTAGCCTCTCAATATAGTCATTCTGAGCTAGATATACATATGTCTTCCTCAACGTGTGGTAGTCACAGTTTACCTTGTCTGCAACAAAACTCAGGTGGTGCGCATTAGTAAAATAGTGGACAGATGCCTAGAAGTAGCATGCTATGAATGCATATGATAGTTTGCACTAGGGGCTCTAAGTCCCATCCTTTATTGTAGATCACGTGATGTAGAGGTGCTGGTAAACCATGAACTACACTACCTTTCCCACCACAAAAAGTAACTCCTTAGGGATGTTCCACTCCTCTTCAAATGCCACGTGGAGCTTATTATACCACATATTTTCCCTCTACTTGAATTTCCCACTCATTGAACCTTCACATAAGTACTTGTCAAATATTTTTGCAAGGGACTTGTTTTGCATGGGATACTCCTAGATCTTGTTCTTTGGCCCATCGGGCACTCCAATCTCCATAAATACAAGGGACAATAGGATAGCACCAAAACTAATTTTATCACCTGTGCACACTTCCTTGATGATAGTCTCTACAATATAGCTTAATATGTTATAAATTACTCCCTGTGACATTCTCCTTGCAATGTGTAGCCACATTTTATTCACCTGTGACCATCTCTCTTAATTTTGACACTACATGTGCAGCCGCTGTACCACCGGTACTTCTTCAATTTGTCAATATCCATTCCCCATGGACCATTGGTATAACCTAAATCCTTCTATGTCTCCAAGATTGTTGTTTTATCTATCAAGTCACTATCGAGATCCACTTCTCGTGCCCTTTAATATTGTTATTATTGAAATCAATGCAACTACAATCCTTACCCTTTATCCGATGAAATAGAAAAAATATTCATGTACTCTATGAAAAATTAATATCATAATTGCATAAAGAAAATTTGAAATCTTACTCTTTATTCTTGCTACATTCATAGGAAGTATTACATCCATTTAAATAGGAGATTTTGTTCCTATATTTAAGGAGATATAATCTCCATAAATATCTCCACACATAACTCCTAAAACAACTCCATGCTATTTTACGTGAGATTTTGTTTTCTCACAAAACTAATATTGTTAATGATTTGTTTACTCAACAACTCATAACAATATTTACTCACCCACTCATAATTACATTTACAATAATGTAATTAATTATTACAACACATATTATATTATCCTAGATAATATAATCACTTACATAATATTCTATGTTCACACTACAACATAGATATTCCTAACATTCGCCCCCTTAGTGTGAACATGGGGTAAGAGCTCCTGGAAACATCAAACTTGTCGGAGTAGCCATTGCTACTGGATCTTGCTATCTGGATCTTGCTGCTAATGATCATCCTTGTCGTATGAACATCTTCATCGATTGATCACCTTCCAATGAAGTACCTTCCACCGAAGTATGGCAGTCAGAGGACCGTACGATAGTCGAGGATCAGTACGTAGAATATTTTCCCTCGTAAGCCGAGCAAGCGCTTTCTTTCTTCCACACCAAATAGACACTCAAGAACTGTTGTTAGTCTATGTGAACACATTAAAATCAAAACATGAAACTAGTTTCACCCCCTTGTGTATAAACACACCACATAACTGAAATAAAATATCACCACATCTGTCTGCGTAACCCCATCGTTGGTGAATGACGAGAGGACACTGATTGTCCTCCTTCCTCCAAAAAGAAAAGAGTCTACCATAGGAAATCCTCATCACTAGGACATGAAAGTTATTCATCGCTTGAGTAGACTTCCCAATCAATTTCTACTTCAGCTAGAAAGGGCTTTCTAATCTATCCTGTCATCAAGAAGATCCTGAGCTCTCTTTTTACAGTTCAGTATTACATGCCCAATCTCATTACAATAAAAGCATTTTATTTTTCCATGTGAAGGAACCTTCTTTGGTTTATGTTTTTCCTTCTTAGATGAGGAGCTAGGTTTGTTTCCTACATATAGTACTTCTTCATGTTCTTCATGACTGCTTTGTTCTAACAATGTAGAAATCCCTCCTTCTAGACTAATAGTAATTTTACTCAAAGTAAATACAATATTTGAGTAACTCTTAGGCATGCTATTAAGAAGAATAGCTTTAGCATCATCATCTTTTACATGTTCTTTAATTCCACTAGTTGTGTAGACACCAAATTTGTGTCTTACGACCCCTTTGTGACCCGCATCTCATCTTGCAATCTAACCTCATCACCTAAACCTTACACAATTATTTGTTAATTACCTTGTAATTGATAAATCCACATCACCTTACCTGCCACCTCATTTTGCCACCTCATCATGACCTAGCCCTAACCCTAAACTAACCTAATTAAGACCTATAACTTGGTCCACATCTACACCCATGACTAAGGACCCCTTTCTCGCACCCAAAACCGACCTTCTAGTCACTTGACCAAGCCCGCAACTGATCTCTCGGGAGAAAAGCAGGGAAGGTGGGCTATTTTACTAAAAATAGCCTACTTTTTCCTCACCGATGCCGGTTCCTACTCGACCGCCATCATCGGTTCCTCAAATGGGCTCCCAAACCAAAATCAAAGGTCGAAGGATTTTGGAATCAACAGAGATCATTTGGGAGTGATCAAGAGAGTCCAGATCTTCACTTGACCGAGCAGAGACGAGTGGAGAAACCAGAAGAGTTTGCAGCAAAGGAGATCAACTTGCATCTTCGTAAAAAACCAGTAAGTCACATCTTGCATGTCCTCTATTATAACATTTCTTATGCTTTTTGAATCACAGTCCTCATAAATCCATTCTTGAATCCACTACCCAGTGTGCCATTGCATCTAACTATCATTCTTTTACCTCTCATCACCTCATTTCCTAATATCACCCATAAAACCAGCCTTACAAACAACATAGCTACCCTACAGCACAACCACCCCACAAAACAACCAACCTACAGATCCTAAACCCTACCGACATCGGTTACAAAAGAATCGATCGCTTATCCTGACTACAACCAGAAACCAACATTTTCCTACCCGTTTCAACAAAATAATTTAATTGATATTTTACAGTCTTTTGTGTTGATTCATATCGACAGGGGAACTGACCACCTTCGAAAGGAAGTTTTATATTTCCTGGGCCCAAGGCGCCTTCCTCATTTATTGTTTAATCAAAATCTTGTGGTCTTGTGTTCTTATTTGCAGTAGTCCTTCCAAGACAAAAAGGAGTTCTTCATAGTCAACCCGATCTTCCTCTATGGTACGTGCACACCATCTTGACATTCCACAGTGTTCCTCCTAGCCCTAACCTTATCTCTGTTTCTAAAAGGAATGAAAGGATAGAAGAAACTCTATTCCCGTGGCCAAACATTCTCGAGCGAAACATTTTGGCACGCCCGGTGGGACCCATTTTGGGTTTCTTTCTTTCTTGCTTGCTTTCATATAGGGAGTATACTTGCTGTTTTCTTCTTCTAAAAAGATATTCACAAGGTTTTGTATTATTTTGATAAAAGAACTTGCTTTGCTTTTACATCTCGCATTAGTGAAAGTCATCTCTTTTGCTTCATCGAATATCATTTTCAATTTGGGTTTAAAACACGTGCATCAGACATCATTTGTTGTTTTCAATTCTAGTGAACATAGATTAAGTAACAGGTCGTACATGTGGGGGTGATATCCACGGTATTGACAAGAAATTAATCTTACTTTCACTGCACAACACATACCGAATCACTTCACAATTAACACAACAGCTCAAACACCCCCCTTTTCCGCGGTATTCCTCCGCCCGATTGAGGTAACCTTATAAGCCAAAACAACTTGACATTTCCCCTAAGTCTTTTGTTTAGGATTGACATCGTTCCGCGTCTAAAGGCATAAGCCCACAATAATTAAAATTAACCCTAGGGTTAGTCTCTGGATTTGCGTGTGCATCTTGCTTGTTCTTAGTTCTGTTTTCTTTCTCATACCCTGTCTTCTGTGATCAATAATTGGACAAGTATACTAAACGTTGTTAAAAATCAAATTAGCAGCCTTTTATATCTTGTTAGCCCAAAATTCTTACACCGACATCGGTTTCGACCAGCCGCCGCTATAGTATAACCGACATTGGTTACGAGACCGATATCGGTTACTGTTTTCCCAATTCCTGACAAACCAGCAACCTACCAATTTCACTCACCTCGAGATTGTTTCTGTTCCTGACAGATTGAAACCCTACTGTGAACTCCTGTCCATGGTTGTTATCACTCGAAAGCAAGCCGCCGCCATGGTTTCACATGCTTGCTCTGTTTCTTTGCCTGAATCACCCCCTTCACATTATGTGGGGAATCCTACGGATACCAGCGAGGTTCCTAAAATTCCTGTGGGAGATAAGGACTTTGCCAAGTTTCTGGATGCTAATTCTAGCATTGTACAATACTATTTGTCTCATACCCCTGACCGTACGCCTGATGGTCAGCTCCTTGTTGGTATGCCTATTAGTATAGCTGCTCATTTAGCTCCCACTCCGCCTGATAACACCGCCTTGCTTCCTGCATCTCTAGCCCCGTCTCCCAATCCGATGGCTTCAGAGGTTCATACGACTCGATTGGCTTTCCGTTGGTTACTCTTGACCCCACATATCATTACCACTGACTCGCCCCTACCTCATCTCTCTTGCATCGCTCCGTTCATGACTTGCTCTCTCGCCACCTATCCACACTAGCTTTCCTTCTCAAGATCCGCCTACCTTTTCTTTCCCATACACGTATCCAAAGAACCTCAACATCTTATATGGGACATCCCTATTCGGCCGCCTCAACATATTCATCCTCCATACCTTATCAACACTTAACCCCACCATTGTCCAGCTGGAGGCCCTTGGCCCAATTTGCCTCCGTTTACCACAATCACACCATCATCTCATCCAACCACGGATTTCATTAAACAAATGATGGACAAAATGCAAAACCTGGAGGCTTCTGTTTCAGGAAGTCGTAGCGCCTTGACATACGAGCAAGTTTGTCGGGAGCCTATTCACCCATCTCGTCCCCCTTCATTTGTATCCTCCTCAATGGGAATTACCAAAATTTACCCGCTTTTAACAAGAAAGAGGACCCTCAACAACACTTGCGATCATTTAGACATGCTTGTTATTTGATTGCTCATGATGATGCCTCATACTCCGCACTTTTCCCATGTCCTTATCAGACCCGCCTTGAGTGGTACAAAGGTTTTAACCCAACACTCAATATTCTCTTTTAACCAACTAGCCCAATCTTTCTTGATCATTTCTCCATTAACATTGCCAAGAAAGTATCTATCACCGACCTTTATGCCATCCGACAATTCAAGATGAATCTATCGCAAATTTCATTGGACGATGGCGGGGCTTATCAACCAACTTACATATGCCTTGCCTCAGTGAACTTATCGAAATTTTTACGCGGGCATGTGCTAAGCACATTTCTCCTACTCTTCAAATTCAAACTTTCCGCACATTCGATGAGGCCTTTACCATGGCTCTGAAACTAGAAATTCGAGCCTTAGAAGAAGAGAAATTGCGGTCACAAGCAACAAAACCCCAATTTCCAAACTCCGATTCCACCAACAAACCTAACACCACCAATCCTCACCCATCGACCGCTTCAAAATCAAAAGGAGCTGTCCATGCGGTGATGGTTAAATCTCAAGCACCATCTAATACTCCACCAAAAACTACCTATAAGTACAAAGCCGAGCCCATTAATTACACTCCCTTGGGAGAAACTTATGGTGTCATCTTGGAAAAATTGCTCAAAGCCGAAGCTATCACCTTGCCTCCTGTTAAACCTCACTCCGGGTTTGACTCCACCCACGCTATACCTTCCTGGTACAAAGAAAATGACTTCTGTAACTTTCACCGTGTAAAAGGACATAGTCATGAAAACGCAAGATGTTGAAAAACATAGTGCAGAAATGGTTGTGACGCAGCGATATAACCTCAATAATCTTAATGCCCCCGCCAACCGAAATTTGAAAATCTTCAACAAACCATTCCCAAATCACTCGTCCAACAGTAATGTAAACCAGGATATCTTAGCCGAGGAGAGTGTTCATGAGATCCATGCAGTCTTCGACTCCTAGCCAAAAGCCTCTATCGAGAAAATTTTGAATCAAGCCTCTCCACTAACACAAGAGTCCGAACCTCCTTCACCACCATCAAGCCAAAGCGAAATCATTCCTTTACCCATAAAAGAGTTAACTACCCAGACTTCTCTTCTCATCAATGAGTCTGCTTACACCACATCCCTACAAGACTGCGAACGGATGTTATCTAATCTATCTATTTCCCAAATGTCCCCTTCTACCACTCTTGCTGCACAAGAGGAAGGCTCGCCACTCCTTTTGACATCCTTAGACGAGAAATCTCTTGCACCAACATCACCAAATTCTTTAACCATAACAGACCCTCTCAAACATGCCCTCCTGCCTATTAGTCCTTCATCGCCTAAATCTTTTCAACAACCGGTCGACCTCTTAATATCTATTGATACAGACTCTCATCTACCCCCTCAGATCACACCCACAATGGACAGAATCACAACCCGTCTTTCTTCCCTACCAAATTTACAATTCATGCCTCAAGATTTTCATTCTCCAAAAGATAGACGAGTCCTATGGGAACGCTTTGAGTACCCCTGCTCTACTCAAATGCAGTGACCGATCCAGACACCTCTACCATATATCCTAAGTGTTTACAGAAACTCAAAATGCCTATGTCCTCAGTCTCATCCCCCGTATCTATACCAAGTAGCCTATCCACCTCTATTAACCTAACCAAATCTTCCCCTACACTTGGGACCTCACCAATGCCGAGTCTAACGCACCCGCCATGCGACTTGATTTATCCAAAATAAAACCGCCCCGCCACCTAGGAGACAAACTCAATCCGCGCCTATCACAATCAAAACCATCATCGTCACACCTACCTTCCATATTGGGACCTCATCCCTCCACCTTGCATCAATATATCATATCTTCTGCATTTTCTTCAAAACGACCTACGCCTTCTGCACCTATACAGAGATCAAAGGGTATATCAACATTGTCACCCCACATATCTTGTCCACCCATCAACCCTAAACGAACTCCATCATCAAAGGATTTATTTTCTGTCACTCCTCTTTCTCCATGGTTGTTTCCCGCTACCACGCTATCTCGTAGCCTCATCATCTAACCAAATTAATATAGCTTCACGCCAAAGAAACCACGTTTAGTGAAAACCACGTATCAACACCCCTCGCTAAACCACCACCCGTACGAACCAACCACGCCCAAACATTACCAAAACCCGCAAAACCAATACCCTCATCCTCCTCCGATTTTGACCCACTCAAAGGATCTTACGCCAAAATCCTTGCTATGTTGGTGGAGAATGCGACCATTTCCCTACCCCCACTTAGACCTTATGACCCGTCTAAACCTCGACCTATAGGTTATGATGAGTCTAAAATCTGCGCCTATCACCGCACACCAGGACATGATGTGGAGAGATGCAAAGCTTTAAAAACCATCCTTCGTCACTCACCTCTCCCAGATACAAAGGTTAAGAAAGACAACTTACGAAGGGAGAGACCTTTAGCTTCAATTCCCTCTACTATACCATCTATCCCCGCCTCACCAAGATCTATCATTATTACAACCCCACCTCTTGAAGACCATGATTTATCCCAACCATCTTCTTCATCTCCGGTCTACGAGATTAATATGATTAGTGTTGCTACTCGAGCGCAGAAAAACAACGAAAGCAAAAGAAAGCACACATGCATCCTCTCTTTCTCCATCCAAAGATCCCGATTGCACCACCACCCAAAGTGGTTATTCGTGGACCCGCTTACCCCGACTCTAATGGAGTTGCCCATCGAGCCATGATCAAACAAACTTCACCAATCACCCGTAAAATGACACTATATGGTCTCATTCAGACTTCAATCTCATCGACAAGCTCTCATTGAAATTCTTCAAGGGATTGAGGTCTTACCTAATGAAACCCCGCCTGTTGCCTCCATTCTAACACCCAATCACGTTGCTTCTCTCACCAAACAACCCACTGCCCCAACCACTTCTGTACAACAACAAGCTGCGGCAGTCAGTTTCTCTAAAGATGAAATTGTTGACTTTGGTACAGAAGATCCTGACCCTGCCCTTTTCATCTCAGCTTACATCCGGGACATTCGGGTATGTCGTGTTATGATTGACGGGGCGCTAGCCTAAACATCATCTCTTCAAAAGCCTTCCAACAAATGAATATCCCTCTAGCTACATGTGTGCCAATCCCATCATGTCATGCGGTCATTCAATGACGCTATTACTCTCTACCTTAGGCACCGTGATCCTCAACATTCGGGTAGGACCACGACTTTACCCGAATTCTTCTATGTCCTCAAGGAGAGTTCCAATATAACATATTGCTAGGTCGCCTTGATCCGAGCTATGGGATGCGTTCCTCAACATTACATAGATGCATAAAATTTGAGTACGAGGGAAGTCCTACACCGTAAAAGCTGATCCTCCCCTTTAAAACCTCCGCAATATGTTATACCGCCCTAACGATGTGCTTATACCAATCCAGATACACCCATACATTCAACCCAACCATCCTCTTCAAATGTACCTCAACCATCCACCTCAACCGCACCTACGCCTTCAACTGATGAAACCACCGTCGCAAAAACCACTTCCCTTCCCGCAACTAACATCCCAACCGCAGATCCCTTAGTAGATGTTTTTCAACACCTTACGCTGGGGGAGTATCACCTATATAACGTCAGTTCTTTCCATACCCCACAGAATACGGACAGTACATACATCCTACCTATGACCGTCGTGTGGGGGGAAGTAATCTCTTACGGACCACCCCATCACCGCACCAACCTAATGTATGGGGTGTGTTGACGCATCCTCCATTACCCCCGAACCCCCTCTTGGTGTGGTTCCTTCCAATCCGATTTTCAATACTTGACAAATTGTCGCTTTTGCCCTCACCTTCTTGGCTCGCTGTGCTTGGAAAGGCTTTGGTTTTGGTCTTTATGAACAAGGCCGACATACACTCATTCCCGTGAATACACGCAAACAAAATGATCGCAGTGGTCTCGCTTTTCCTCGAAACACCTACACAGAGGAACCTCGTGTCGGCTTGTCTTCTAGAAGACAACAACGCACCCCTACCGAACCATCATCACCCATTTTGCCTTCATCACCCACAGAGTCAATAGATCCCGAATCTATCCCTCCTAAATTTTTTTTTCATAAATGCTATCTTCCTAGGTCCTCTCAATTATCAACGCAATAATGAGGACCCCTCTTCTATCCCCCTTCAGATCCGCATGATCAAGAGGATTCTCCTTCGATTAATGTTGTTGAGTGCCAGGATGACGACTCCATCCTCACTTACCTTGGGGCGGATGACTCCTATATTCAACGCACCTTACCATCTGAAACTCAAACCATGTTGAATGAATCGACTATAGAAATCAACATCCACACGGAGGAGGATCCTCACATTGTGAAGATCGACAATCCCTTAACACATCGTAACAAGCCGCCTTTACTACCTTTCTCCGTACTCCGCAACCAAGCTTTCACTTGGTCCTACGTGGACATGCCAGAATTGATCCTACCATTGCCCATAACATCACTCTAAACCCCGATTCCAAGCCAATTAAATGTAAATTGAGAAAATGCATCCACGCATTGCTCTCTTGGTCAAAGAGGAGCTTCAATGACTCCTTTCTGCTTTTTTCATTCTACCTATTGACTATCCTCAATGGATTTCTAACATCGCACTGGCTACTAAAGTGACGGGGACTTCGAATATGCACGCATTTCTGGATCTTAACCTCGCTTGCCCTAAGGATGACTTCCCCTCTGCCTAGCATTGACTAACTTGTAGATCTCACTGCAGGCTATGAGATGCTCTCTCATGGATGGTTTCTCAAGATATAACCAAATTTTGGTTGCCTCGCCAATCAACATAAAACGCCTTCATAACTCCTTGGGAACCTTCATCACCGGGTAATGCCATTTGGCCTTAAGAATGCCGGTGCAACCTATCAAGAAAGCTATGACCTACATTTTTCATGACAAGATGCACACTATCCTCAAGATTACGCCGACGATCTTCTTGGCAAATCTAAACATCGTAGTGAACATCTCGATGTTTTAACCATTATTTTTGATCGCCTGTTACAATATTCTGTCTCGCCTTCAACCAAAGAAATGTGTCTTTGGTGTCCTTTCGGGAAACTTCTTGGCTTTATCGTCTCTTTGTGTGGCATCGAGGTCGACCCATCTAAAGTCAAAGCTATCCTAGAAATGCCCCCACCTACCAATCTCAAACAATTGCGTAGTTTACAAGGTAAGCTCCAATCTATCCGACGTTTCATCTCCCAACTCTCGGATCGATGTCAACCTTTTCATCACCTTCTTAAAAAGGACATTGATTTTCAATGGAGCGAAGAGTGCCACCTAGCCTTTGAAGCTCTCAAAACTTATCTCTTGCAGCCCACCCGTGCTTATCCCACCCCAGACAACCGCCCTTTCTACCTTTACCTTTCCGCCACTGACCATGCTGTAGGTGTCATGCTTGCACATCGTGACTCCGAGAATCGAGAACAAGCCGTTTATTATATAAGTCGTACTTTGGTGCACTATGAGACTAGGTATACACATGTAGAAAAGTTATGCCTAGCCCTATCATTCGTGGCTACCAAACTCGACACTACCTTCCTCAATCACAAAACTTTTGTCATCACTAACACGGACCCCATCCATTACATGTATGCCAAACCTCATCTAAACCAACACATCGCCATGGCTCATGCTCCTCGCCGACCTCGACCTTGAGTTTGTCCACCGTAAATCAATCAAAGGACAAACTCTTGCACTAACTTGCAGCAGAGGCCCCTTTACCTCGGGAACAATTTACCAATTTTACATTCCCGCATTTAACTCATCGCTACTCTTTCCCTCAAGGAGGAGTCGTATCCAATGACCCTCTTCTTTGATGGATCCAAATGCCACCGTGGTGGAGGAGCCGGCATTGTTCTCATTCCTCTCGACACTGAGCCCATGCCTCTTTCATTCCGACTCGATTTCCCTTGCACTAATAATACAGCGGAATACGAGGCCCTTGTCCTGGTCTCCAAGTTGTGTTACACTTAGGTATCAAATCTATCAATATTTTTGGCGACTCTCAATTGGTAGTCAATCAAGTTATGGGCATCTACCAATGTAAAAATGAGGAACTTCAAAAGTACAAACACTACGTGGACTCACTTCTAGCCTTATTTACTCACTATTCTATCCAAACCATTCCCCGCTCCACTAACAAATTTGCGGATACTATGGCTTGCTTAGCCTCGCAAATTCCAGCTTCATCAACTGACTCTGACATTTTCATCTTGGTCCAACAACTCTTTGCCCCATCTTATTCAGCCCCGGTTGTTTGTATGATAAATACTGTGTCTGCTAACTCGCAGGATACTTGGTATCACCAATTCCACGACTACCTTACAACCTCTGTTCTCCCTTCTGACCTTACTAGTACTAGTAAACGCGCTTTTCTTAACCGCGTTTCTCGTTATGTAGTTATGGGGGGACTCCTTTATAAACGTGGCTTTGATGGCATCCTCCTTCGATGTCTCACCGGCGCGGAGGTCACCCATACCATCCAACAGGTCCATGACGGTATCTGTGGCGGACATTTTAGCGGCCTTGCCATGGCCAAGCGAATCCTTCACCTAGGTTATTATTGGCCTACTCTCAATAACGACTGCTACGAATATGTTAAGCGTTGTGTTATGTGTCAACAACATGCCAACCTTCAACATACTCCTAGCCACCCGCTACAGGTCGCCCGAGATCTTTGGCCTTTCTCACAATGGGGTTTAGACCTTATTGGTGAGATTCACCCGTCCTCTTCACAACGTCACCGATGGATTATCACAGCAACCGAATATTACACAAAATGGGTGGAGGCTATCCCACTCATTTCGACTAAAAAAGAGAAAATTGTAGAGTTCATTAACCACCACATTATCTGTCGTTTTGGTGTTCCTCATCGCCTGATTACAGATAATGGCAAATCTTTCAAAAATAAGTTGTTGCAAGACCTTTGTGACAACTTTGGTATCAAACTTAGCTTCTCATCACCCTACTATCCACAAGCAAATGGACAAGCTGAATCCTCTAATAAAACCCTAACCAAAATCCTCATGAAAGTTGTCAATGAGTCCGGAAGAAATTGGCACGATCACATCCCCTTTGCCCTTTGGGCTTATCGTACTAGCATTCGTACCTCCACTAATGCCACACCTTTTTCTTTGGTATATGGTACCGAGGCTGTCTTGCCTCTCGAAATACAAATACCCTCCCTCAGGATATCTCTTCAGGATATTCTCACCAACGATGATTTCCGCCAAGAGCGGTTAGCCCAATTGGAGCTTCTTGATGAACGTCATCTTACAGCTCTCGATCACCTTCAAATCTATCAAAAACGCATCAAGCGTGCTTATGATAAGCGACTTCATGAGCGTACCTTTAAGGTTGGTGATCTTGTCCTCAAAGAGAATCAACATGTAACCAAACTAGAAAAGAGCAAACGTGGAAAATTTGCTCCCAATTGGATCGGGCCTTATATAATCACTCACACTTATGGATCAGGCACTTATCGTTTAGCTTTGCTTAATGGTAAACCTGAGCCTGAGCCCCTTAATGCCTTGCATCTTCGACCATTCTACTGTTGAATTTAGTGTTATATCACTTCTTATCTACCTACTGCTCGTCCCTTGAGCTCATTTACCGCTACATACACTTTGTTTTCTACATCTCAAAATAAAATCAAGCTCACTTCTCACCTCCCCTTAACGATGCCTTCCCCTTTTTAGTCTAGTCCATGACTTCAAAGTATTAAAATAAGCCGTATTCTTATGGGATTTTCTTGAGTCAAACTTCCTACCAAACTAGATGCTTCATGCCAAAAGAACATCTAGTCATCTAAATTAAATATAGACTGCTCCCTCGAAGGACAGCTATATGCCGAACTATTGCTGCTATTATATATAGACTGCTCCCCCGAAGGACAGCTATGCACTAAAATTTCATCTCGCTGCTATAAATAGATCGCTCCTCGAAGGACAAATATACACAATCGGCCACCTTTATCAAGCTTCTCGCATTGATCAGCCATCGAAGACCTCAAGAATAATATAATCAATATCCCTTGTACTTCCCACATCGATCGCCTCATATTCAATAAAATAAAAGCCTCATTCAAAAGAACTTTTGAGTCATGGACTTGTCTATTTAGGGTAGGTTCTCTTTCATCAGAACACTCACTTTGTAATAAGTTCTCCGTACCTCAACTATACCATTCACCTCACCTCACCATTTGTTTCAACTCAAGGGACGTGACGTACACCTGATATGTTGTGATCATACAACTCTTTTCACCTATTGACTTCTCGCCTATGCACCGGTACATCTAGGGCTTCAAGTTCATTCTATGTTGTGTGGTTTGTTTTTATCTTTTCACTGCGAGCACTCTTTCCTCTTTGCCTTGCATCTAGGATTGTGTGTTGATCTTAATCAGGACATGATTCCCTACCACTTGGGTAGGCTAACTTTCGCTTCCCTTATACCTTTTACAACATCACCAATTCATTACCAACACCATCAACCTTACCTTACCAATATTACTATCAATACTTTTACCAACCAACCAATCGCCTAACCATACCTAAATTGCCTGAATTCACCTCTCCCTGGTCCTAAGGGAGAACTACATCGGTCTGAGGCCCCTCCTTGCTTTGTGCAATGGGCTATGTAGGCAGCACTTCGGAGACATGGGGTCTCCCAAGGTTAGCTCGACCATCCCCTACCATAACCTATCATGTGTAGTAAATATAAACATTTTTTGTGTATTTCTATTTCATCACATTCCTCTTTATCCTTTTTTCAAAACACCGAAAATCAAAACACAAACATTCTTATTATTATCGTAACTCAAATCAACATACATATTCAGCTTTATTTAGATGTTAAACACATACATCTTCTCTATCATCGACATGCAGGTCGGCATCCTTATTTATTCTTATACCTTGCTAACATTTACTTAGACCCTCACGCCTCATCCCGAACTAGGGGATGATCGTGATCGACGACGCCGCTCACCAGGCCTCTCTGTCCTCAACGGTACCACGGCTATTGGTACCGCCCACTGATCTGCTAATCTCTCCTGTAACATATGAATACGCTCCCTCGCATGGAGGAATCCAGCCTCTAGTCCCTGTGCTCGTGACTCCGCAACCACTAACAATCCTCTTGTCTCATTCACCTGCGTTTGGAGCTGCTACACTAAACTCTGCAGACGATCTCTCTCTGCTGTAATCCTAGCTATGTCAGGACGATCACGTACACCTCGCAGTTCTGCTACCCACCATAATCTATAGGCCTCTGTCGTTCCTGCATCCATTACCCTGCGATCGGCTGCTACTTCTTCAGGACCTTCTGGAGGTGTTGGCCGGGGAGGTGAGAATGTTGCCTCTGCGTCGATCCTCATATATGGTCTATAAGCCTGCGGTATGTCTTGCACCAATCCAAATTGTCGCCGCACGTGATCTATAGGAATCCTCTCATACTCACCTGGCCTGTGCCCCGCGATCCACCTCAATCGCTCTACACCCCTCAACTCCTCAGCTATGTTCTCTGTTACCATATAGTTCCCGTAAGGCCTCCAACAGATATCCGCAATCGTCGCCCTCTCCCATACCTGCCTATAATACTCAATGTCACCTGTCACAGCCTGGGATCTTGCCTCTTGTTCTGTCTGGACCCATCGTCTGAACCCCAACCTCTGTACTCCGGTCTCTCCTGACTGGATGGGTCGGCCTATTGGTCGCACACACACAATGTGCTCATAGGCCCAACAGTGTAATAAGTATGAACCATCCAATGTAGTCCTGTGATTTCGCCTACAAGCCCATAAACCCCTGTATAGCTCCACCAAATATGCAGGTGCCCATGCAAAAGTCACGTTCCTTTCTATCATCTCCCAAATAACACACATCAATGCCTTTGGAAATCTTCCCCCTTCCGCCCTCGGTAATGCATAATACCCTACCGCTATCATTAATATCACTGCTAACCTTGTCTCCTCAGGGTGTGCTACATACATTATGCCATACGTAAATGTCAAACCTCACTATGTCAAATCTCGTGCATATGGACCAAATACTGTTGTTATCGCTGCCCGCCCCGCACTAGGCATTGCCTGATATACTGGTGTTCCTATAATCGGGAGTCTCAAAATACGGAACACATCTTCCAATGTCACTGTCATCTCCCCTGTTGGCAGATAGAAGGTATTTGTCTCAGGATTCCATCTCTCAATCAACGCCTGTAACATAGCATGGTTACGTGCGATTCGTGAATAATAGCGATTCCACTTAACCCCAAACGATTTATCAATGTCCATTCAGCTGGCATTACATCCGCTCGGATTCGTGACAACAGCGCTAGTACACTATCATTCATCCTCAACCCTGCCTCTGCCTGCATACATCCAAATAACAAACAACCATTCAATTCCTCAAATCCCCTGTGTTTTTTCTCAAATTCTGGAAATTCCTACAAAGAATCGGTATCGCTTTATAACTAACTGGTATTAAGGTTGAGTAACCGATACGGTTACCCAAACCGATATCGGTCACTATTACCTTCATACAAATTTGCCTAAATACACCACCTACGACAATAATTTGAGCGTTCATTCCTTTCTATACATACAAACATACCTGAAACCCCTGATTACCTACCCCGTAACACTCACCTCATCTATAACCCTTGCTATCATGTTTTCTTTCTCATATCTACCCACTTAATCTCCCTCCTATTCACAAAACATGCAAAAATCAAATCACAACCAAAATTTTTACCTCTGGGGTTGCATGCACTTATGCGGTGGCACTTGTCTTCCTCTCATCCCCGCTCGCTGGATGCTTCTCCTCGTCTGTCATGATCACCACTCTTTTCAAATTCGCCTTTCTACCGTCTCGAATCTCGATCACATTCAATTTCCCTGTCTCTTTTCTTATCACCTAAATCTCTCATGCAATACCCTCTGCTCTTTTTCTCCTTATCACTCAAATCTCTCATTCAAATACCTGTCCCAAATCAAAAAGCATCGCGTTCTCACGTATTTAACTTCTTGCGTAGCTCTCAAAATTAGAACTTAAGTTGCCACCCTAGCTTTTCTATTTTTAGAAAAGCTCATCCCTAAATAACCGGTATCGGTTTATATGACCGATATCGGTCTATTAGCTACCGACATCGGTTCCCTAACCGATATCGGTTACACACCTACCTTTTTGAAACATGGTTCTTTTCTTCGTTTTTTACCTAATTTTTGTCGCGCCCGCCTCTTTTCCTGCATCTCATCACCATTATCCATATTTGTCCATCCACCACACATATCATTACAATTTCATTAACATCATCTATTTTACAAAAACAAACAAGCCATCAACTAAGGATACCAAAACAAAACAAAAAACTATCTATCTATACATCATTTGATCCAACTCATCGATACATATATAACAATGTCCCAAAACCAGCACCAAAACATGCAACATTTCATCATATAACATGTCATCCATATATACGTGCAAAAGACATCAACATCATCCATATATCAACATGTCAATTAAACTCATTATACATTCTATATCACAAACCATCGACGAAGTACTTAAAAACATTTTAAACACTACATGTGGATCAAAACATCATCTCTATATATATATACAAGTTTCAATAGACAATGCCCTCAGACGGGGCCTCTATGATCTCATCATCCAACAGAGCCGGCACGCAGCCACAATAACTATCAAACATCTCGACTCGCTCGTAGGCCGGTCCTCATATCAAAATATACTCGGCTCGCCGCAGTTTGAGGTGTCAATCAGATAACCCGTACTCGGCTCGCGCAGCGCCTATAATGAATCAATAAATGAATAAATGTAGGCACGCAGGCCTCTATCAACACAACTGGTTCGCAGACCGGTGCCCATGTCTAATATACAAATGTGCAGGGACCCTCGGCCTCTCTCTCCTCCCCTCGCTCTCGCCTGCTGGTCTTTGTCCCGCCTCCCGCCTCCTACCTAGAATGCACACACGGGCCGTGGCCGCACCTCCTCGTGATCTCTCGACTATGCGAGGTCTCTCGCTTTCGGTGTGCCGCATATGGCTGATACTCAGCTCCGGTACTATCAAGAACATCCTGATAGTACCGGGCCTCCGCTCTCGCCTCCATATATCTGTCCCGTGCCACCATAGGTACTGGGGGCCGGTCCCCGACTCCTACTTGCCCGCGTTACCCCTATGCTCGGGTTGTGGCTATGCCGTTGCTTGGTGGTGGTTCGTACTGTGCTCGGGCCGTGGCTGTCTGCTGCCGGTGGTGGTGGTGCTCGTGCTCGTGCTCGTACTGCGCGCTTGGCTACAATGCCTCGTAGGACACCTATTCGTGCTCGTGCAGCAGCCCCCGCTCGTAATAGCTTTACACTGCCTCGAGCTGATCTCGCTCTGCTATCACTGCAGCCTAAGTCTCTGCTATGCCGGCATATCTATCTAGCCGCTCTCTCGACCCCCACCAAACCATGAATGCCCCGTACACCCAAAGATAATCTACACCATCACTGCGGCCTCTCAAAGAACCCAATCTGGGTCCAAGGGCTATGGTGCAGGCAAGTGGGGCCTCTACATCATCCCTCCTATACTGAGGGAAGGGAGGTGGCTCATCCTGTCGCAGCCCCATCTGCCTGCGTACCCTCTCTAGGGGTATCCTCTCGTACTCTCCCGGCCTCCGCCTTGCTATCCAAAATGTGTACTAGATCGTGCACAATCAGTAAGCGAGATCCTCTGCGAGGGTGATGACCTCTGTAAGGTCTCCATACAATATCTACCACTGTCAGGCCCTCTAACAAATGTCTATAATAGGCGACATCCCGCCCTGCAAGCACTGCTCATGGCTGCCCCACGACCCCCAACCACCTCTGAAAGCTATATCTCGTATATGACTCAGTGGCCCGGCCGCCGAGGTAACCCTATCGTCTCGATGCATATGATGTCCTCATATGCCCAACAGTGAAGTAAAAATGTAGAGAAAATCCCAAATCGCCTCATCCGGCGATAGCCCCATAGCTCCCTGTATAACTGCACTAGGTATACTGGTGCCCAAGCGTAACAGGTGTGCTCCTCCACCATCTCAAGCAGCACCCCCATCAATGCACGTGGAAAGCGGCCTCCCTCTGAGTCCGGGAGGGCGAAGCAGGTGATCTCGATCATCATCAGCACGGCAAGCCGTGTCTCATGTCGGTGCGCACGGTACATATCACCATACCCGATACTCACGCTGTGATAGGTAAGTGGCGCGGCTGCATCTCCAAAAACCTATAGGATGTTGTCCATGGCCGTCTCAGAATCTACCTGGAAGACTGCCTCTCCCTCGATCGACAGTCAAAGGATGCGATACACATCCTCCATGTGATAGTCATCTCCCGGTCGGAGATGGAACACATTGGTTTCGGATCCCATCTCTCGATGAGGGCAACCATCAAGCTATGATCTCTATCGATCACTCTATATCGCTTTGTACTGACTTCGCCAAGTCCCACCTCGCGCATGATAGCCCAATGCGCTGCGGACACATGTGGTCACATCCGCACCAACAGTGGGGGCATCCTGTCCCGCATCGTCAACTGCTAACGTGCCTGTAAAACCCACCCACTACATTAGCCCTACTCTTTATCACGATATCTACCTATACCCCCTTTTATCCCCCCACCACACCCCGACTCTCTAAACCCACCCCTCTACCCACCCCTCTTCTCCACTATCCCCCTCCCTCTTCACACCCACACCGAAACCCCGCAACCAATACCCCAACCACACAAACAACAAACAAACCAAAACAAACAAAACAAAAACAAACCAAAACAAAAAAAACAAAACAAAACACAAACAAACAAAAACAAACAAAAAAACAAAACAAACATAACAACCGATGTCTTTGCCGATATACGACCGACACCGGTCAACCACACAGAACCCAGCCCCTAAAATTGGTGACCGATGTCGTCGCTTAGCAACCGACATCGGTCGCTGTTTTTTTCCCCGGAGCCGAACCCCCGCGCGGCCCCCAACCTACCTTTTTCCAATTTTCTACCAACATACCCACCCAAACACCCTAAAAACCTACCCACCTAGCCTTAGCCTTAGCCTATTTAACCTATCTACCCTCTCCCTTTTTCAAATTATTTCCATTTTCTACTTATTTCCTAAAAAATGTAAATTCCTACCCAAACCCCACATTTAACATAATAACATCAAATAAACACAATAAGGGGTTTCGAACCTACCGGTATGATGACACGTCGTCGTGGTGGGATGGGTGGTGGTGGTCTAGCTGGTCCAGCTCTCCTCGCTCTCCTCTTGGCTATGCCATGGCTCCAAATGTCCTCTTCTCGGGTCTCAACCAATCACCTCTCACCGCTCCTCCTCACTCGGGCCCGCTAACAACTCACTCCTCCAGTCAAATAACGCCACCTCATGCACCAAATGCTCCAATCTCAACTCTCCATGTCAGACAACTCAAATCGATTTTCAAATTAGACAAGTGACAATGACCAGCCGTATTTTTCTTTTTATAGGTTTTTTACATCGAACCGATACCGGTCAAAGCGTGCCCTAAGGAACCGGCGTCGGTTATCTAACCGGTACCGGTCATATATAACCGATATCGGTTTCTTCCTTTTTCACCCAACTTTTTGCCCTTATTCACTACTTTCTCTTTCCCACCACATTGCCTATTTACCACATCGCCTATACGTTCCATTGCTCTTTAGCCGTTTTTGACTTCACCGGCCTGACCCAAGGCCGCAACCAACTACTCCGGCCCGACCTAAGGCCGCAACCAACCATTTGGCCCGACCCAAGGCCTCAACCAACTAATCCGGCCCGACCCAAGGCCGCAACCCTACCCATCCGGCCCGACCCAAGGCCTCGCCCTAACCATTTGGCCCAACCCAAGGCCTCACCTTACCCATTTGGCCCGAACCAAGGCCTCACCTTACCCATTTGGCCCGACCCAAGGCCTCAACCAACTAATCCGGCCCGACCCAAGGCCGCAACCAACCATTTGGCCCGACCCAAGGCCTCAACCAACTAATCCGGCCCGACCCAAGGCCGCAACCTTACCCATTTGGCCCGACCCAAGGTCGCAACCCTAACCATCCGGCCCGACCCAAGGCCTCACCTTACCCATTTGGCCCGACCCAAGGCCGCAACCCTACCCATCCGGCCCGACCCAAGGCCGCACCCCAACCATTTGGCCCGACCCAAGGCCGTACCACTTCCATACCTTACCCAACATCACCAACATACACTCTTATCCACCCATCCTGTAGTTTTTGTCTAATCGAGCCAACCTATTCGTGTTTTAGCATAATTAGGGTCCTCGACTTGATCTGCCGACCAACTTTGCCTGCACCTAGACCGTGACGTTTATCTCAACCAAACCAGCCATTTGGTACCGCCAAACATGCCTAAACATTCCTGTACCTTACCATGTTATATACCCCGAGCTACTTCCTATGCCTTGGATACCGTGATTATATCACCCTTGTTTGGATAAACTATCGACCTTTGCCTATGCATTGCACTGGTTTGCTCATCAAATCATGTACCCTAGTCGTACTATTGCATTTCAACATGCGTCGCTTCCTCGACCTACCCCACCACCTTACCATCCCCTCTACACCATTTACCCTTTATCAACCCTATCCCTGATTTCCCGTTCACTCAATCTGTGATAGATTTGAGGGGGATTACCTATACCCTTAACAGGGGAAACCACTTCATATTATTGTCCGTGCAGCTTTACAAAACAAGCTACACGACAATAAGGGGCTAATGTAGACACCAAATTTGTGTCTTACGACCCCTTTGTGACCCGCATCTCATCTTGCAATCTAACCTCATCACCTAAACCTTACACAATTATTTGTTAATTACCTTGTAATTGATAAATCCACATCACCTTACCTGCCACCTCATTTTGCCACCTCATCATGACCTAGCCCTAACCCTAAACTAACCTAATTAAGACCTATAACTTGGTCCACATCTACACCCATGACTAAGGACCCCTTTCTCACACCCAAAACCGACCTTCTAGTCACTTGACCAAGCCCGCAACTGATCTCTCGGGAGAAAAGCAGGGAAGGTGGGCTATTTTACTAAAAATAGCCTACTTTTTCCTCACCGATGCCGGTTCCTACTCGACCGCCGTCGGTTACGTAACCGCCATCGGTTCCCTGTAAATGGGCTCCCCGAACCAAAATCAAAGGTGGAAGGATTTTGGAATCAACAGAGATCATTTGGGAGTGATCAAGAGAGTCCAGATCTTCACTTGACCGAGCAGAGACGAGTGGAGAAACCAGAAGAGTTTGCAGCAAAGGAGATCAACTTGCATCTTCATCAAAAACCAGTAAGTCACATCTTGCATGTCCTCTGTTATAACATTTCTTATGCTTTTTGAATCACAGTCCTCATAAATCCATTCCTGAATCCACTACCCAGCGTGCCATTGCATCTAACTATCATTCTTTTACCTCTCATCACCTCATTTCCTAATATCACCCATAAAACCAGCCTTACAAACAACATAGCTACCCTACAGCACAACCACCCCACAAAACAACCAACCTACAGATCCTAAACCCTACCGACATCAAGGTTACACAAGAATCTGCATCGGTTATCCTGACTACAACCAGAAACCAGCCTTTCCCTACCCGTTTCAACAAAATAATTTAATTGATATTTTACGTCTTTTGTGTTGATTCATATTAACAGGGGAACCGACCACCTTCGAAAGGAAGTTTTATATTTCCCTGGGCCCAAGGCGCTTCCTCATTTATTGTTTAATCAAAATCTTGTGGTCTTGTGTTCTTATTTGCAGTAGTCCTTCCAAGACAAAAGGAGTTATTCATAGTCAACCCGATCTTCCTCTACGGTGCGCGCACACCATCTCGACATTCCACAGGGTATTCCTCCTAGCCCTAACCTTATCTCTGCTTTCTAAAAGGAATGAAAGGATAGAAGCAACTCTATTCCCGTAAGCCAAACATTTTCGAGCGAAACAAGTTGATTTAGAAAAGAACGAAACTTACTTATATGATCTGCCATTTTTTATTTCTCTTCCATTTTCAACCCATACAAGCATTGCTTCAGTGTAGTCTTTGTCATTTCAGCTTCAGAACCAAACAATTTGTTAAGAGACTCCCAAATTTCTTTTGCAGATTTTGTGAAATCCACATGATGTAGATAGGCTTTTGATAAGCCCAAACCAATGGCACCCAATGCTCTCTCGATCTTTTGCATTCCACTTTGCCAATTCATTTCCTCCAAAGTGGGTGGAGTTGAATTAGACTTCACCACATCCCATAGATCCTTTTCTATTAAATGTAATTGCATCTGTAGTTGCCATGTATGGAAATCTTGTCCTTCAAACTTTTCAATCAGATTTAGTTTCTCCATTTTTTTGTACAATACTGATAAAAGAATACAAAATTGAATCAAGTACTTTAAAATTTTATATTGAATACCTTTTAACCTCCAAGCAAGTCAAGAACTTGTATTAACAATTCAACATTATTGAAAATTGGAGAAAACTTTCAGTAGAAGAATTGATGTGCTTAATTTGATAGCTGCATAGTAAAATCCATATTTCTTCCAAACTACATACTGGGTTCTACTGAAATTTCTTTTGTAGTTTCTTGACCAGCACATGATTCTACACAAAAAATTATAGAAAAACCCACATCCGGAAACAAAAACTATGATATATTCTTTGAGACAGATTTGATCATGAAAGCACTGAAATTTCTTGCATCAAACCTGCTCTGTTACCAAATGAAAAATTAATATCATAATTGCATAAAGAAAATTTGAAATCTTACTCTTTATTCTTTCTACATTCATAGGAAGTATTACATCCATTTAAATAGGAGATTTTTTTCCTATATTTAAGGAGATATAATCTCCATAAATATCTCCACACATAACTCCTAAAACAACTCCATGCTATTTTACGTGAGATTTTGTTTTCTCACAAAATTAATATTGTTAATGATTTGTTTACTCAACAACTCATAACAATATTTAGTCACCCACTCATAATTACATTTACAATAATGTAATTAATTATTACAACACATATTATATTATCCTAGATAATATAATCACTTACATAATATTCTATGTTCACACTACAACATAGATATTCCTAACGCTCTACTCATCAACCACTAGTACAAAGGTTCATATTTTCTGAAATATGAGATCGCGTCAATCGGGTAGACTCTAATATAATTTAACAACTTCTCTCCAAAGGTGTCATCATACACCGACATGTCCTCTCGTTATGTGCTTATTTGTCTATTTACTTGAACAACACATCTAATTCCTTTTTATCATCTCGATCTGCAGTGGTTGTAATCACTTATCTTGCACTTACAGACGTTAGAATCCCATTCTTGTCCCACTATCATGTGTTTTGGGTATTTCATCTATGAGAAATTAATCAAGAGAGAAATTTCAACCTCTCGATTCTAGTTTCTTCTTTCCCTTGGCTCCTATAGTAGGTGCTTTCTTTGGTGTCATCTATAAATCAAAACTTTTTGTCCTCTGTAGTGTGCAAATGCTTGCCTTCTATCTTATGTAATGATAAATTCCAAACCCTAGCTCAAATCTATGTGCCCTATTTGAAATCATGTGCCCTAGCTCTTTCACAATGCTTTGCTTCACTCAAACCCTTCACCAATGGGGACGTAAGCTTCTCCCACACAAATCTACTCTCCATGTCTAGTTTCACACTCTCTCGCACCTCAACATGATTCGCTCAACTCATTTTTCACTTATCTCATTCAAATTTTTGTGATTACAATGGTAAAAATTAACTCACATCCCATCCTTATATATATTTTTAAAAATTTAGTGCATTTATTGCTCCTTCACCTACTAACAACCCTCTCATTAATTGACCATTTTAACAATTTTTGCATAGTACATCTTCACACCTTAGCTAGAAAATTTTAGCATGCCTTGCTACCTTCTCGAATATAGACTTCTTTTTAGCAGGATTCCATGCGCCTAAGTACCTCCATAACACCTTCTCTTGGTAGTCTCCACGGCCGCTACTTACCTCGCATTATACAGTTCCTTCATTTATCTCCATCTTTGGTCCTTATTTGGAAGCAATCTTATGTCCACCAAATCTCCAAACTTGAATAACACCTATAGCATTTTGTCCCTAATGTGTACCCATTTTTTAATAACCACCCCACATAAATGGTATGTGCAGATTCTACGCATAAAAATAATGCAAATGGTAAATAGCTTCTGGTGTGTAAACGTGCTTATTTAACAAAACACCAACTAAATTAATAAAGCATAGTGACGAAGAAGGAAATACATTAAAGGAATACATAACTAAAAACCTAATATAAATGGCAACACTACTTTATTACAAACACCAAGAATAATTTATTTATAGTGGGGCTTCAACCTACTCCTATTGAAGTAACTGAGTAACTGTATTCCATTAAGCACTTCTAACTAAAAAGCTCATGTTTTAAGTATGTAAGTGATAACATATGGTCCTAACCAATTTACTTTGAGTTTACCTGGATGGTGGCAAAACTTAGAATCATAAAGAAGCGCCATCTATCCTATCTCAATATTTTTGTCCATGATATGCTTTTCATGTCATGCTTTCGCCTAGATATTTATTACTTTTGAATCCAAAGTGTGCTATTTCTTGTCACTTATCTAGCTTAATCATTTATTTAATTCATTCTTCTAATGTTTTTTTAGCTAGACTCAAGCTAGCATGCATAATACGCTTTGATGGTAACATGAATTCCATAGGAAGAACTAATTCTCGCACCAAACAACATCCGAAAGGGTATGGCCTTGTTTAATTGCTTATAGGTCATTCTATACACCTAAAGCACATTTGAAACTTTATCATCCCAATATTTTCTTCCAACATCAAAAAAATTTCTCAATGTCTTTTTCAAAATCTTGTTGAAAGCCTCAGCAGTCCCATTTTCCTAAGGATGCTATGGTGTAGTCTTATGGTGTGCAATCATGAACTCATCCAATAGAATTCTGATTGTCTCATTCAAAAAATGTGTACCCCTATCACTTTTCAAACTCAACGAGCATTCATACCTTGAAATAATATTTTCCCATATAAACCTAGCTACCAGTATAAAGCTATACAATCCTTTGTAGGTGTTTCTTTTGCCCACCTTTTCAGATAATCTATGCAAGTGATGATATAGCACGATATAGTCATATGCACGACTAGTGAAATAGGAACCACAAAATCTATAGCCCATTTCTCAAATGGTTTTGCACTGGGAATATTTCTTAAAGGAATTTCATCTCTTTGTCCTATTTTGTCAAGGCACTGACTAGGATCAAAAGCCTTGTAATATGCCTTACAATCTTTATACAAGGTCTCCCACCATAATCCAATGAGTAGAATCTTGTGCGTAGTGGCGTCACCTGCATAGTTCCCACCTGCAATACCACCATGAGCCTCTTCCATGATATCTATGTGCTCATGTTCTAGTACACAAGAAGATAATACTTCATTTTAGTCTAGCTTGTATAGGTCATCGCTAATCAACATTAACAATGCCGCACAAATGGCAAGTTGTTTCTTCTCTAAGTATTTCATTCCTTCTAACGCTACACTGTACGTAGAAAGACAAAAATGTCCTCTAATTTTTTTGGTGCATGTTGTAAATCGTATAACTATGCATCGAGAATGGTATCTTCAATTACCTACGCATATTCTCTTGATCGTATTCTATATAAATGGTCCATTCCATAATTACTTTTCCCCGGGTTTTACCATAACTATAAAATAAAATTCTTGGAATAAGAGTACCCATCGACATATGCACCCCAAAAAATGAGCTTGTTTACCAAATAATTCAATGCCATGTGGTCCATATAGATTACAAATGTTGTTACTAGTAGATATTGTCTGAATTTATGTAATGCATAGGTCATTGTCAAAGCTTCGTGCTCTGTAGTTTTATAATTATTCTTTGTAGGAGTCAAATTTCTACTATAAAAACATATAATATGATCTATAATAACTTCTTCAGACTGATCCAATATTACACAAATGGTCATTCCGTAAGCATCCACATGTACATTAAATAGTTGGTCCCATGAAGGAAAGCACAAAATAGGTGTTGTAGTAAGTTTTTCCTTTAATGTCTCAAATATGCTTTGTTGCGGTTCACCTATTAGAATATCCCTTTTCCTTTTAGTAACTCCTTCAAGGGTGCGACAACCTTAGCATACCCTTTTATTAAATTTTCTATAATACCTAGTGTGACCTAAGAATCTACATACCTCACTTTGACTAGTACGCTCTTCTAGGCTGATAATGACTACAACCTTAGCTGGATCAACCAACAAACCTTCCTTGCGGATGATATGCCCTAGCAAAGTGTGCCAAATGGTGTAGCAAATATAAATTTCTTGATGTCTAAAGAGATGATTTACTTGAAGGTATATTTCAAACATTAAGTGTAAATTTTCACAATGATCCTTAAAAAGTCCATACATTGTCCAGTCATCTGAATAAACCTTCAAGAAGTTGTGAATAAATTATTTGAACACTTGGACAACTATGCATGAAAAATACAACAGGCACGTTTTTTAGACCAAAATACATCACAATATAGGAAAAACTTCCCCATTTAGTGGTAAAAGTAGTCTTTTCCTAATCCTCATATGCAATCCTAACCTAATGATACCTAGAGAATCCATCTATAAAGGAATATATCTTGCACCCTACAACGCCTTCTAATATTTCCTTTGTGAATGGCGTAGGAAAAGGATCAGTCACACATGTAGCATTTAGCTCCATGTAGTCCACACAAATCCTAATCCGACCATATTTCTTTATACTGATCACCATTGGGCTAACCCATTCTGATTCATCCATGGGCTTGATGATGTCTAGACTTCAAAATTTTGTCAATTTCTTCCTTGACCTTTTCACACAAGTTGGGGTTCACCCTATAGGGTTGCTTCCTAACTAAGTGTGTACCTTTCTTAAGTTTTATCTTCATTTATCCTAATGATTCATGCATGCCTTCGAGTTCATGGTATCCCCTAGAAATAAGTCCTGATAATATCATAGAAACTCAATGATTTTGACCACTTCAAAGTCGACCAACAATCCCCGCTTATGGCCTCCTTAGGCTCAACATCTGATCTAATATTCACTTTCTTCATTTTCATAGGTTCACGATAGGTGCGTGCGGTCTTATCTTCACTGCTTCAAAACCTCAAACCTTCCTGTTGAATGGTCTACATCCAAATTTTCTACTTCATCATCCACTAAGTAGACCATCTTTCCTTTTTCTTCCTCAAGGCAAGTGTGCTTAAGTAGTGTGGCATCTGTCTCGCTTTCTTCAACAAAACTTACTCCTAAATCATTTCCATCAAATAAATCATGAATGATTTCTTCCGCCTTGCACTATATCCCATAGTTAGGTGCTTTATAACCCCTAATGCCTCTTCTACTATAGGTTATGTAGAGAAATATTCAAATGTTTGGATCATTCCTGCAATCAAATCCTACCAATTTCTAGTCTCTCTATGGAGTTCTCATATACATACAAAGCACGCGGGCAACATAGTAGAACTGGAATAAAATTTATGCACCCCAGTGAAGGTGGTAAAGCTTCCTGCCCTCTATCCGAGTCTCTCACACTACTAAACATGGTGTTGACTAAGTTGATTACCATGATAAGTGTAGATTTGAGTAGATGCATTACTCCTATAAAATTGAGTAGAAAGATCTATACTTATTTCGTTCCATCTTACAAGATTATCTCTATGAACCACCCACCAACGCGTTGTTGTTCCATGCAGGTATATGCTAGCATATTCCATCTCTCCAACTGGTATATCCATTGTTCCTCCATGGCAAGTAAAAATACTGTAGGGTCTCCTTATCTAGTGTGTTAAGGTACCAAGTTGTTACCTATTCTATTGATACAATGAGGTCTATTATTCCATGCAAATATGCTTCTTACTTCATGCCCTACCGAATCATAAGTACTTTGTGAGCCCAATTATCATAAGCAATACTTGTGGTATCACTGATTGATTGTGTATCTTTCCATTGGAGAATCCCTTCCTTAGATGGATCAAGGACCTTTGGGTCTCAAATGGCATACACATAGATCCGTTTCAAGTATTCTTCACTTAAAGGTTCAACATAAGGCATAGATTTTCCATCTATTAATGGGATAATAAATCTTTCCTCCTTATTTTCAAAACTGATATATCCCTTGTTGAACCAGTAGATCAACATTATTTTCATAGCACCAAGCGTGTCCAAGTAGAGAGGGAAGTTATCTTCCTCTGTAAGCACTAAAATCTCAAAATCTCCAAAGACTTTGGCTCCATGTATGATAATGGATGCATCTTTTAAAAATCTAATGGGACTCGACTTAGTTCGGTTAGCCATGAAAATACATTTGAATATGGCTACAATTGAGTTCTCCTCATCTCGTACCCATACATCTAAAGTAAGAACATTGACTTTTACTCCTATATCAATCAATATATTACTCAAAATCCATCTATCCACAACAACATTCAAAGTGATTTCCTTGCCATAGTCTAAGCTATAGGGGCGAAGATTTGTATGTGGGATTTTCCATCCAGCCTCAATACTTACGCACATAGTGTTTCCTTTAGACAATTCCCTAACAATGGAATGATATTCTCCTAGTGAAACATTTTGCACACTTCCTTCATGTCATCAATATCATATTGGATCGTCTCTATTGTTTTATTTTGTTCCATCTTTCATGATTGCTCCTTTAAATATTGTATTTCACCCAAAATATTTCTGAGTACCTCCATGGTTTCCTCGATACACCTCCTTCTAATGGACAGGATCGGTGGTATGTATGTAGAACCTCCTCCTTAGTGATGGTATGCTTTTGTTGTAATTCTTCTTTGGCATGCCCCACTTCAACGCTGGTAGTGATCTTTACAGTAATACCTTGGATTGTGGTTCTAACCGAGGCATCCACTAATTTACCATAGCACGTTGTATCCTAATCATCCCTACACCTTTGTTTCTTGTTTATGTTGCTTACTAAGATGTTCATATATGTCCAGAAATCCTCATAGCTATGATTGTTTCCACATAAGGAACAAGTAAATATTCTGAGGACATTCGTGCTTGTAGTGGTCAAGAGATCTACATGTTTAATATGTTCCATGAGGAAACTCACCTTGTCCACCACCATGGCCTCGGCCTCCAAATCCACCATGGTATCTTCAACCTCTACCATGACCTCCTTCAAAATACCCTTCATTTTGATCATAGCACGCTTGATTGTGATCTCAATCTTGATGTTTTTTCTTTCCTTTAGAATTATCTAAGACTCCCGGGTCGTACACCAATATCTATAGCATCATAGATCTGACCAATTAATCTAGAGTCCTCTGTATCATGAGTCATGGACTAAAAAAATATTACAATAGCAGGATACCTTATTCCTTATTGCATGTTATAATAATGGGAAGTGGCTAACATCATAGTTCAAATGACATATCTCACAATCTAGTAATATTTAACGTACTGATCTACGGGGAAAACTATCCTTGGTGTGCCCTTCCACTTCAATATCTATACACCAAATCCCTGTGTGTGTCTCATGTGTTGAGCTCACTGAAATTTTTTCTAGCTGCTTTTCCATAGCTACAATCTATGCTTCCAATAATGGGTTGAACCTAGTGTCTATACTTCAATTCCTCGGTAGCGTAAAGCTACTTCAAGTGGATCAGTTTATGTCTTATGCATAGTGCCCTTCTAAAAGGTGTAATCAGACCTCTAAAAATCATTGTGCATGTTGTCTTGCATGAATATCATAAGAAAGATTAGATTAAAGAATTTTGAAATTGGAATCATACTCCCGACACTCTCAAAAGTAGTTCCTTGATTAATATCCTTGAGCATGGTTATACTCTTCTACCTAAACTCAAGGATGTGAAACTCTTTAAGGAAAGCATCTTTTAATGTTGCATAATCTAAACAAGTTTGATCAGGGTCAAACTTTTTGTACCAGCTTATGTGTGCATCCTTGTAACGTAGTGGAAAATTGACTTTCCCTACACTCAAAAGCCATGATCCCTTTTTTGCACCATAGTATTTCACACATGTGCACATGTTCAACAACATCTTCTATGCCCATATATTCTAGAAGATGAAGAGACATCTCCATGTAAATATTCGGGGTTGGTGCACCTTTTCACCGATCCGTAACCTCCTTTATTTCCTCTGCCTTAGAAACCACTAGATCCCCTAGAACTAGAACCACCTATACCTCTTGATCCTCCACCAGTGGCCGGAAGTGTACCAGTTGATGTACTTCTCTATGTCCCAATAATAGTACTAAACCGAACCCATATAGTCTATGAAATGTTACCACTCCTGAAGTGAGTCCAAAATTATGCGCGCTTGAATTTTGTGTGGATGATGTACCTGAAAATATACCCCCAAAAACAATGAATACATTTTACCTAGCATTGATGTAATTGCTATGTGACTTACTCCTGCTCTCCCATTGCATAAATTAGCTTGATGAATGTTTGTTGTACTAGATATTGGAAATCCAAGTGTAAGGTCTATGTTTTTAGGTATATTTAGATGTGCACATGTAGATCAAGTTGTTTCTATTGGCACGCTTCCATGTGAGGATGAGGGAGTTCCTATTATGATTTCCCAAATGGGGAGTTCTTGAAACTCCGGCTCTACGCCTTCTACGTGAGCTAAAAATCCTTTGTGGCCCATCTCTCTCCTCAATGGCATTCACTCTGCAACATCCCACTACTTCTTTATCTCACTCTCATGCACCTCATTATACTCAAGCCACCTTTCTTCTCTCTACCTTTATACCACTAGATCTACCATCTTTCACTAAACCTGCTCCTTCCCCCATGCGTGGTGGGGTTTAGTTATCCATCGCTTGCTTTCCAAGTTTAGGGTGACCATCAAGATTTTGATCTCTAGTGGAATGCCTTGCAAGTAAGTTCCCCTGGGATATCATAAAAAATGGAATTTTTCTACCTCTGGGAAAGAATAAGTGGAAATTGAGTACTCTGTAATAGAACTGCTCATAACACCACCAAACCAAGTATCCACAGTGCGTGTCCAAATCAAATCAGCATTAGAAAGGGCCTAAAATTGGTCCTACATCCAAACAAGTGCATAATACCTCTAATCCCTTTTTGATGCATAAGCAACCAGCCACTCGCATGCTTATACTAAAAATAGAGATGAATCTATCATACAAACGTTTATATAGATTATGTTCCACCCATGCACGTGTGTTAAACTCAGATCTGGTGTTGAACCTCCATGTGTATTCTTCTTCTAGATCTTGTATCCACTCCTCAACACTTTTTAGGGTCAAACTGGTATGTCTTCATCATGAGCCATCTTGAAAACAACTAAAAAAGAGGTCCAAACAACGAAACCAATGATGTAGCCTAGAATTTACCAGAATAACCTAGGGACACTGGCACATCACTCAGCCTAGACTGAGAACTCATCCAAAGCACACAAAGGTACTAGACCCCTCTTTAGGGTTACTTGTATAGGATGTTAGCATGATGAAGACTTAATGCATTCAGATCCATAAATAACATAACATTCTATAGAGCATATTCTAGATCTAGATCTAAGGGTAACATATTTAAATAATAACCATAATGAATTCAACCATGCAAGAACTAGTTATAATCCTCTTTAGCACCTTGATTCAACTAATACACTCCATTATATTTAACACAATAAATACATAGAAGATTCTTACAATAAGCAATACCATAATCTCATGCGTGCATTAAATATGGCAACATAACTTCATAATAACTTATCTCCAGATCTGTCTATGTTACAAAGATCACTACATATTTATAAGGGTGGAGACTTTCCCTTTACTACTTACATAATTCCCAAAATAGGTCACATGCTGAAAATAGCCATGCACCTTTACAATAATAGACATACATGCAAGTTTGCTAATAATAGACCTCTTCTAGTTAACTGTCAGTAATAATTCTATTAATAACTCAAACCTATGTAGATATCTTAGTATATTATCTTCTAATAATAACCCATGTGTGTTGCACAAGTATTTATCTCGGTTTGTGTGCTCTCGCACGCTATCTCCAAAATAGACCATACATGTGAAAATGGCTAAGTCCCAAATCTACCCTTGTATTTTGCATGCATGTACTTACCTATTGTTGGTATCTAGATTTACTCTCCTTCATAACTTGAACAACATCATGAACTTACAAAAGACACTCAAGGATAGATAGATGGTTTGTATTTCATTTGTCAAATCTAGAACCAAGAATAGCCACTTATCAACAACAACATTAAGACTTCTATCATGGTAAACAATGTTAAAGGAATCAAACATTTCAATCAAGTCCCAAACAACATGCTTGTATTGTTTCATATGCTGATTTTTTGTAGCATACAACTTTCTTACTTGCTTGACAACCAACTCTGAATCCCCCTTGGAAATAATATCCTTCACTCCATATTTCCATGCAATCCTTAATCCCAATAACAATGCCTCATATTCAGCAATATTGTTAGTGCATTCAAAATTAAGTTTGAAGGAAAAAGGAAATTCTTCCAAACTAGGAGAAACCAACACTATACCAGCACCATTTCCAACTTTGGAGCAAGCTCCATCAAATAGCAAGGTCCAAGGAGAACCTATCATATCAAGGCATTCTGATTTATCCATCCTGTTCTCCTTTCCATCAGCAAAACCAATGAAGTTGTCAACATCCACATCAGCAAACAACACTTCATAAGAGGCATTGTTGGGATCTTCAATCAAGTGTAACATCTTCTTTTCACCATAGAGTTTGACAAGGCTACCTTCAATGGGAATGGTGGCAAAAGACATGTACATTTGAACACTACCACCAACAATTGCAACCCACTTTATTGATAAAAGCATACCCCATTTGGCAGGGCAATCAACAATTACAACATCAAGTTTTAAATTCTTACTTGGATAGGATACAAGTTGCACTACTAAACCCTTCACACAACCAAAAACCGGCACTTCCTTTGAATCCATGGCTGTACACTACCCATATGCTACTGTCACCTTGGCATCCAACTCATTCATGACATCTAGAGGCATGACATTACATGATGCACTAGAATCAAACATGCAATTGTGAAGAAACCTATCTTTTATGACCAAATTCGTGAAGAATGGATCAACATTCAA
Source organism: Taxus wallichiana var. yunnanensis (assembly GCA_018340775.1). Taxonomy (NCBI): domain Eukaryota; kingdom Viridiplantae; phylum Streptophyta; class Pinopsida; order Cupressales; family Taxaceae; genus Taxus; species Taxus wallichiana. The sequence continues at coordinate 440,198,724 of CM031242.1, read as the reverse complement.
TTGGGAATCAACCAAGGATGTTCCCAAATATAATTCAGTGCCTCTCCAAAATATTCCATTGGTGGTGGTGTTTCAAGGCCAGTAATGCTTTGAAGAGGATTCTCAACAACATTTACATTTCTGCTTGGGGTAATCTTTTCTTCTTTCAATCCCAAGTACTCAAATGCTCTCTTCTTATGCTCAGGTTTTCTAAGCAATTCAATAATCGGAACACTCACTTTAATTTGGCTCAAAATCTGGGCTATATCATATGGAACATTCTTTGGTAAGACAACATTGGAAGGGAAACAAGAAGGTTCATCAGATGGAGAAGTATTCTTGGCAGCCTGGGCATGAAGAGGACTGATATTTTTACATGGGACAACAGGGTTCTTGGAAATTGTTTCTTTTCTAGGATTGTCTTTGGGAATGCTTGTGAGCAAGGGTGTCTTTGGTTTGGCTTGAGGACCAGCTCCCCTAACAACTTTACTTCTAGTATTGTACTCTTTCTCTTGACCAACCACAACATTCATTAACAATTGTCTATCTTCCTCCGAAGGAATACCACCATCATACTTCTTGATCATTAAATCCCTTAGATATTCAAAGTCATTATTAGGAATTTCAAAGGCCTGAACTACATCTACATCATGAGCTTGAGGAAGAGAAAGAAATGGTACCCTCTTTATGCAATCCTAAAAGGTTGCAGCAGTCCTTACACTTATCACATTTGTTGATGTTACTACTTGTTGTGAGCCTTCGAAGAGTTGCCCATCATACAAATGTCATCATCCATTTAATTCTCATTATCATCATCAATATCTTACTGGTCCATTTCACATGGAGGATGAGGAAGAAAACATCTATCACACCAATCCATATCAACAATTTCTTGAACAACAGAAACCCTTACGCCGAGGGTCAGTGCACCACTCTATTTTCATGTGCTTGGGGTTTTCTATTTGTAGATCCAACAAGCCCTTTACCTCTATCATCTTTTCTTTGATCACCCCTAGGATGATTTCCAAATCTATCATGGTTTTGAGTTCTTTTCTGTCCTTGTGAACCTTGCCCAATACCTTTCTCTTCCCGGGCTAGTTTGTAAGAGATTTCTTTGATAGCCCCTACCAAAGTCTGGATAACATCTTCTAAATCAACACCCTTGCTAGCTTGAGGCTTCTCATGGTTTATCATCTTCACACCATCCATCTTAAGTGGTTTACCAATATCTTTGATATTATTTTCAATTTGGAGTTCCATAGTGAAAGCTTGCCTCAAGTTTGTAGGATTTTTGTCTCTCAAGTAATAGGTTGTCTTTTTATCAAATGCATCTGCATATTTGATCAAGAAAAATTCATCACAAGGCCTCAAAATGATAGGAAACCTTCTCAATGTTTTATTAAATATTGTATTGAATTCATGGACTATCTCATTCGGGTTCCTCTTGATATTTTAAAATTTAGACAAAAGAAATCTAGGATCAGTCTTGTCACCATATTGCAATCTAAATGCATTTTTCATCTCATTCCATAAATCAATAGAGTTATCAGGTAGATCCTTATACCAATCCCTATCATCTTCTTCAAGTGTATGGATAAACAACTTGATATACACATCCTCAAATTCTATCTCAAAATCTTCCATCATATTATCAAACAATTTGAGATGCTGATCATCGTAATGGCATTGTTACCTTGGAATTTTGGTAACCTATTTCTCACATCTTGTGGGACAGCATTTGGATAACCATCCATTCCTCCAAAATTTATAGGACCAAAGGTGTTAACAACAAATGGAGGTATAGGCTGAGCCATATTGTTTGGTGGGGGTGATCTTGGAGGTGAAACAAGCTGGTGAGGAGTAGTAATGGGTCTGATTGGAATAGATGAGTGATCTTTAAAATGACAACCCCCAAAGGCTCTCTCTCTTGATAAACTTTAGCAAACTTAGAAACCATAGGAGTAGATTTAGGAGCAAGTTTTTTAAATACACAAGAAGGTCCCTCACCTGATGGAGAATGAAAATCAGCAAGAAGATTGCCTGAATCAGATCTACTTGAAGAAGAATTATAATCTTCAATAACAGTTGCTCTCCTTCAAATTCAACTTTGGGGATTTATTTTCTTGCAACCAAATCACCAACCACTTTCCACACTCTTCTTCCTTCTAGTTCTAAGCTTCTTCATTTGGTGAGAAATTTCTTAGAAGATTCCTTGATGAAGAGGGATCTCTTTCCCTCTAGCTTGATATATTTAAACAAGTTTCAAATGACAAAATGTGTAAGACAACCGGTATTTGAAGATCCAAACAACATGGAGTCGCCACTAAGGATTTCCACCTTAGTTGTGCAAGAAAGCACTAAAATATTCTGTCAAATTTATGCTATGATTGAAAACTTTGCAAGGATTTACAAATCAGATCTTCTTCTTCTTAATTCAACCAAAAAATGCATCCAAATCATATAAATTGCTAGTAAATGAGAAGAGCAAGCTGAATTTGAAATCTTTTTACCCAAAACATGTAGATCTGAAGTATGAAATGATATCTCAAGAATGTAACAGCTCAAATACTTAATCACACAAATTCTCAAACCTTTCAAACACTTCAAAACCACCAAGAAATTCCAAGAAGTCCCCGATAACGGTGCCACTCGGGTGTTGGTATCCGATTTAATCTCCTTCATAACTTAAACAACATCATGAAATTGCACAAGACACTCAAGGATAGATAGATGGTTTGTATGTTGTTTTTAGCTAGGGAGCACACCTATCTACTTGTTTGCATTCAATATTTGGGGGAGTGGATAACACCCTCAAAAGGGTTTTTATCTAACCCTCACTGCTTTTAGATTGTTCCTATCAACCAAGGCAAGAGAACCTATATTGTAGCCCTTATATGGTAAAGGAGATGGAGATATCCTTGTGTTTTACATATGGTATGGAAGAGGCCTTGTGAAAACATGATCAAGCATCCATTATCCAAACTCAAAGGATTTGTCACTACTAAATGATGGAAATGCTTTCAAAACAAGGCTAAGGCTGCTAAAGACATGATGAAACCCTGATATGCTTTATGCATTTTTGTGGAAGGATTGTATTATTTTGTTGACACACAATGCAAATGCAGGGGTAGTATAGGTAGGATGAGTTAGTTCAAATGAAATTTTTTGGGAGATGTTTAGACAAGTCTAGCTGGGAATTACCAACTTCTTTGAAAACCTTTGCAGGAAATTTGCAATACCTACACAACAAGGATGCTTCCAAGGGTTTTAAATGCTCATTCAACCAGGATATGTGCACAAATGGAGGCCCAGATCTACACTCTTCCACACAACCTTTGATAACCTGCCACAAAATCTTGAAGCAAAATACCAACAAAGTATCCAGGAATCCTTGTTTAATCATGACCTAAGGTGCACCCAAAGGTTTACAAACAGTCTCATTATTCAAGGATAGTGAAATGATTTTAAATCTGTTTATCTTCTATCAGATGAAATCTCTTCTAAATATAAGATTGCAAATGCCATTAAACCATCAACAAGAAATGAGACCCTATATGATCAAAGAGATCCTAAACACAAGATTGCAACATGAGCAAGAAACACAAATTGAAGACATTCTGAGACATAAGTATATACAAAATTTTCCAAGAGATAACACCACATAATCCAAAATCTGATCAAATACATCAGTAGGGGAATGTTATAAGAACAATCTCAGAGCCTGTTGATGGCTTTACAACTGAAACCAACTCAACATGATGAAATATGATACAAAATGGAGTTAAAAATGGCTCTCAGGTGGTTTTTTCTAGAGAAATGGATTTCTTCCAGCCTTTTTGCTTGAAAATTCTAAGTCTTTTTCTCTCTTCTGTCTCCTCCTTTTACAAATGCTTCAAAAATACATTTTATATCTCATGCCAGCTTGGATTCTTGTCTCCCAAGCAAAGAATATGCTTAGGGATCAAATTTGTTACAAGAAACTTTACCCATTTCATGAAAATGACATTAAACTATAAAACAACTCGTAAAATGCCAGGGATGCATAAATAATTTAAAATATTACATGAATTCAGATCCTTATCCATCCTAGGGTCATGTTTTTGGCATTCAAACATGCCAACATGCATTTGCAATCATTTTCCACCTTTTACTTCATCATTTTTCACCTCTGCAACCTTTCATTTTCACTTTTCACATTTTTTCACGGGTCAAGGGAAAAATTTCATCAAAAAACATCATAAGCCATCAAATTAGCTCATAAAAATGATTCCATTATTCTCAGAAGGCCAAGGGGACTCAAAATCATATAAGGTTCGATGAATTTTGATGAAGAAATTTGATTTCCAAGTTTCTTGGAGTTCCCATGGTGCCCAAAAATGAAATTGCACAACAATCGTTGATTTAAAAATCAAATTTTAATGTTATCCCTCCATGTGTCAAATATATTCCATTTTTCCCCCTTTGGAATAGGTGGACATGTGTCCAAACATGATTGGGCGGGTCCCCATCTTAAAAAACACATTTTTAACCCTTTTGAACTTCGGGAAAATTTGGAAAATTTTCACCGCTTGCCGTTGACCCGCCATGTGTCCCTAGGTGCACCCCACAAAAACCACGGACCCATTTTGATGAATTTAGGCACAATTTTGACAAAAGGAAAATTTTCTTGAAAAACACCACAGGCTAGAGCACCCGCTCTCTCTCCCGCCATGTGGCGATCTCCCATTCGCTGCGGAGCCAACCCTCCAAGTTTTCCTTCAAACCTCTGCGAGCACTAAAACCTTTGCGGGCCCGTACTCTCCCTTTTGCCCTTTTGTAAATGCCACGTGTCACCCCCTGATTGGCTGTGGGGGGACACCTCTAATTTTTCCTTGTCGGGGCTGTGGACAACTTTTTATCTTTGCCAAAATTTGTAAAATTTTCAATATTTTCCCCTAGCTCCGAACCTCCACCTCCTTTTGTACACGTGTCCTGTTTTCATTGGACGTGGGCCTATTTTTCATTTTTTACCTTGCAAACATAAAGGCCAAAATTCCTAAAATTTTCCTCGGCCCCTTCTTCCATCTTGCCTCCTGGACACATGTCTTCCTCCAATTGGTCACAGGCTCTTGGGCCAAATTTTTCCTTTGGCATTTTGAAGCCAAAAACTTCAAATTTTTCCAACTCTTCACCTCTCCATTTGACCCTCCTAGACACGTGTCCTCTTTTCATTGGATGCGGGCCCTCGGGTAAAAATTTTCCCCAAAACCCCGAATCAAAATTTTTCTCCAACTCCCCCTGCCATCCACCTGATCTCCCCGCCACGTGTCTCGCTTCCCATTGGACGTGGGCCTTCGGACCAAAAATGACTTTGAGAAATTTTCTAAGTGACCCCGCCACCCGCCGATCCTCCAACCAATCAAATCATGCCACGTAGGCACATCACTGTAGAAAATGTGGGGCCATGGAGCAAAATTTTCCTTTGTCAATTTTTCAAAAAGTAACAACTTATAACATTTTCCCGACCGCCCCGCCAATAGAAACCTACCACGTCATCAAAAGGATGCAAGGATGAATTTGACGGAAAATGACACCCGTATGCCCATCAAAATGTAAAAATGCAGGAGATGCCCTAGAAATCAAAAAAATTCACAAGGAGGGCAGATTTCTCGCTTTTAAAAATCAAGTGAAGCATGATTTTACATTGTTTTTGACCTAGGGAGCAAGATTTTAACCTCAAATTACTCGGATTCGATCCACTTCGAGTTTTTCATGATTTGGCAAATGGAAAAAAACACAACCCGTATAAGTGAAAAAATTAGGGCACAAATGGGGGGAAACTTGGATTTTGTTTCAACTTAGGGAAAAATAACCACATCATGAGCATCTTGAAGGCACTCAACTAGAAAAAATGAGTTACAGATCACCCACTTGAGAAAATAAAACGTTTTGACAAAAAATGGATATAGAAAATTAGGGAAAAGTGTGAAAACTCAGAATTTACGCCAACACCTATCCTTCCACACATTTGACTGTACTTTACTCCTATACACAAATATTTTGTGTGGTTTATCCTTAGTATCATACTCTTGTCCACTCAACACCAACTATCTATGTAAACCAATGACTGCACTGTAAGACTCGCTACCTATGCACCATCCTCTTGTAGGAGCCTCGTATGCCTACCTATTCTTGTGTATGGGAAGCAATCGATGAATTTGTAATTTAGTCACCCGACTTGTCAAAGTAACTACCTATGTCTATGTCGGTGTCTCTTGAACTCCTAGCATGGTCACCTATCCCTATAGGCAATCCTCTTAACCATCATTGTAGCTAATCCCAACCGACTTGGCCATGGTGGTGCTTCTTATAACTCCATTTCCCACCACTTTCTATATGCTACAGTGGTCCCTGCATTGTCCAATATCATATCCACTTGTACCTCCCCGCTGTCCTGTGGGGTCTATATGTTGGGGTGGAGACAAAATTCTCTTCATATCATCCATGTGGTATTGTCGGAAGGGTGGCGCACATCCTACTATAATCCAAATTGGTGTCAAAATCTATCGACCGGGATCATCTCGTGTTGACCGACACATCTACTCTGTATCCACCACAATAATTGTAACTCATGTAGCTCTTGATCCATCCTTCTAAAAGCTAGAAAACCGACATAGGGCTTCCATACTATGTCCATCACATACAAGGCCTCCAGATCCCTCCTGTAGTATACTACGTCATGAGATTCCTCCTCTACTTGAGGATGACCACCTATGGCCACCCACCTCCTGTAACTTACCCTTTTTCCCCCATGGTGCCAATCTGCATCGATAGTCCTTGTGGTCGTACTACCACAATATGCTAATACACTTATTAGTGTAGTAGGAACATACAATAGATGCCATAGCATTGCATCCTCTGGTAAGCCCACAACTCCCTATATAGCTACACTAAATATATAGGTTTTCATGTAAAGAAAACTTGATCCTTGATTGTATCTCATAACACTCCCATCAATCCTCTATGAAATCTTCCACCCTTTGAATCTAGAAGTGCATAGACCCCACCGATAAAAATGATGGTGCTATGCTCATTCGAGTCACTTTCCATCTCCTTAAATACTCTCCAAATTTCACGTAAAATCCCCATCTACCGACATTGAGTAAACCGCTCACAAAAAATTGTAGCCATATAATCCTATAAACATCCTCCAACATGATCATTATGTCGTCGGTGCGTAGGTGGAATGTATTGGTTATTGCATCCCATCTATCAATGAGAGCAACCACCGAGACCGTGATCCTATCGGATCCTCCTATACCGCGTAATCTCAACCAATCCAACCTCTCGCATGTGCATCCACTCATTCTAAGTGACACTAAATCACATCTCCACTAAAAATGGTAGGACCTTGTCCCGGATCGTCAACTAATGTCGTGCCTACATATAGGAAACTCAACAATGTCAAGTACTCACCGCTTTACTCATTTATTCACCCCTACCTACCCCCATCCCACACTCACATTGCTCTACCTATCTATCTATTTCCTAACTACTTCACTAACCTACCATCCATTTTATCTCACCTAAACAAGTCCCCATGTTCCATTTCATATTTTTCTCTCCTTCGATATTAGACCTAACCCATACCCACCTATTCTTAGCTATATCTACCTTCAACCCACCTACTTCTATTCTAGTATACCTCTCATATCTCTAATTGAACTACCTATTTGTTTTATAAATCCATTTTTCCCCATTTATTTACCCTTTCCTACCCTAGGTAACTTTCCATAATAACTAACATCGGTTACATTCAACCAACATTAGTCACCAATAACCGTCTTGGTCCCTTTTGTAGCCACCAATGTTAGTCTACCCAACCAACATTGGTCGATGCCAAATCGCATCGGTCTCTGGGTTCAGCCCCGAGCCAAACCCCCATGCCCCATATTTTAAAAAATTTGAAAAAACAACCTAAATTCTACCCCAATCTCGCCTAAACCCAACCCCAACTCATTTTCCCACCTAGTTAATTTATATTGCACCCTCCCAATACCCAGTTTCATTCACTTTTACCCACATTTCAAAATTTTAATTTCCCACCTCATTTATTCATTTTATCTCAAATTTCAATTCCAAATAACACGATATGGATTGATTCCTACCTCAACATGCTTCCTCTTCCTTGGTGGCACCTCCGGTCTCCAACCAATGGAACTACAACACATCTACTAGCAAAGCACCATACCTCCAATTAAACTCTCGGTCATTTGACCAATCCAATCACTCTAAGTGATTTCATGACCCCTTCCACTACCTCCTCCAACCACTCAGATACCTCCAACTCATCCTGGTACAACACCTCATCCTTTTCTACACGAAAAATTCTAAAAACACTTTTCTCTGTCATTTTCTATAAAGTGAACAGGTTAAAATGAATCATGCATAATACCAATTTTTACCTTTTACCCTACCCCTAACTCGGATGACGCGGTTTAACTTGATGACATCTGTCATGTGCCCTAGAAAACCATTGTTAGTTTCTCTAGGCCAACATCGGTTTACCATAACCGGTGTGGGTTATCCTTTTTTGGACCTCATTGCACCACATTTGGTTTCCATAAACCTTTTTCACCTAACCCAAAGTTGACCTTGACCTTACACCTCACCCTCATAACTTTATTACCTATCACCCAACCTTAGAATTATTTGGGGCATGTTTTTTCCCCTACCATGGCCTTACCAAAATCACCCAACCCAACCTATCTCATTGTGACAATCAAATTTGTATACTTGTTATACCTTGCATGTTTATACTCGTGTTGTTCAGCCTACTAACCTTACCTTACCTAATTTCATGTTGTTTTTCCCAACCTAAGATTTGATGCCTTGGAACAAACCTATTACCCATTCCAACACCTTTCCTAGTTGTGTTTCAAGACCATATCTTATACCTTGGATACCTAAACCACTTCAGACCTAGTTTGACTAGACCTATCGACCTTTGACAACGTAGATTTTTCAACCTCTTCAACCAAGAACCTTATCCCATTCTATACGTGTGCATGCTTTAGACTCCTACTACATATTACCCGAATGAAATCATCCTTACCTATAACCAACCTACCCTCATTTTCATCATGTACCCATTTATCAAACCACTCACCAATCCGTTTAAAACCTCATCGCTTCTTGGTTTGAGGGGTCACCTTCACTCATACCTGAGCACCGACTTCCTGTCGTGTCACTTATCAATACAAGGTACATGACAAAAATGGAAAATGTAGACACCAAATTTGGGTCACACTCTTCTTGGTCCCCTTTAACTAATTAACATAACACATTTAACTAATCATGACCCCTTTACCCGATATTAATATTCCTCCTCGGATTATTAATTAATTTAATTAAGTTAATTTCATCCTCAAACCTCATCCTAGACCCATTCTAGGGGCATTTAACTCATAGTGACCAATTCATCACTCCTAGTGTTGAGTCACTACTGGACCTAACAAACTAATAATTCTTCCTAAACCTAACTAGACTTCTTCTAAGATATTCCTTCCTTCACTCACATTAACTCGCTTCACTAAGCGGACCCAACAATCAAAATCACACCAAAAATAGTAAATATCGGGATATTTTTGGTAACTTAGACTATTTCACCCCAATCGACATCGGTTTATCCTCAGCTAACATCAATCACCTAAACCACCATCGATTCCTTTATATAGAATTTTACAACCCTTTACCTGTGTTTTCATTTAGCTATTGGAGCCTTATTTTATTTAAGTGTGAATCTTCAAGCTCTCATCTATCCAGATGATGAACACACACAACCACAAGTAAGACAAGCATCCGGTTGTCCTTCTAGAGCATTGAAATAATCACAGGAGCACACAGGTTGTATTGTTGTGGCACTGGACTCAAGCACCTCTTCTCCGATCAACCATCTGAACTCATAGGATCTACAAGATACCAAGTGTTATGATTTCAATATTTTGTTCTTATTCCATTATACATTTCTTGTTACTTTTAGTATTTTATTTCTTCTATTACATGTACATCATCTTCTTCCCACTAACCCACTATTCAACCACCCTAAGCCTTTTCACCCTTCTAAACCTCCTTCTTAGTATTCCTAAGTCTTCTCATCCATATTACAACCCAAACCACACTACCCTCACTCTTTGTGCAATCACATGGAGCCTAAAACCCATTTTTAATAGTTCATTACCTATTTCCCCTACCGACGTTAGTTCCTTGACCACCATTGGTTTCATCCCCATACCGACATCAATCACCGGATCGATATCGTTGTGCATGTCATTTTATATTCTCGGACCACCAATCTTCCCACTCACCCAAAACCAAACTAGACCTCAACCAATAAGCCCCAAACCCTTAGCAAACCTTTGAAAAACTTTTTTGACTTGAATAAACCCAAGTTCTAAATAGATTTAGTGTTATTTTATATCTAGCATAAAATATAGTATATTGTGTGTCCGAGAAACCTAAATCATTAAATTGCAATAGGAATTATTTATTTCACTTACTTATTCACATATAATTGTTATTAAATAGTGGATTGATAACCTCTAGGAAGCACCATGCTTCTTAGATCTAACATACATTAGGCAATCCACTATCACATGTTATTTAATACTCTTTTATGGTTTTTTTGCATCTACAAGTAGTCCTTCCCAGATAAAAAGGATTTCTCTACAATCATCTTGGATAACGTAAATAATGAGTGCATTCTACATTCCACCTTTGCCTCACAGGTATTCCTCCTTAACAATTAATTCTCTATTTGTTTCATCCTAGAAAGTGTAAAAGTTCTTGGTGAAACACTCCCATTGTCTCCTTGTATTCATCCTCTTATGCTTCATAAGTAGTGAACCCAATTTTAAATCTTTGGTAGCCTCGATAGTTTCATTAGTCTATTCCTCTTCAACCTCTTCAACTTATTATGTAGTCACTTAATTGTATTCTTCATGGAATTCACAAGTTGTATTGACAAGTTATTTTACTGGGGGATATTAATACCAATTTAGTTTTGGTGCAATTGTGTAAACGATTCCTAGGTGGAAAAATATTCCTAGGAATGTCTATATACTGGGTATTCTAAGAAATGTTATTCTTAAGATAAATTAGGTCATTAGATAGTTTATAAACTAAGTGGTTGGAGTTAGTTGACCTTGAGGTTGAAGCTTTTCCTTTGATAGGTTATTTTTTCCATTTGTTAGACATAATAAGATCATCTTCTACACTTATAGATAATTATTGGTCAAAAATAAGTCTAGTAATGTAGCTCTTTATAATGTGAATCTTACTTAAGGGTGTTGGGCATTAATTAAGAAACACTTTAATTTTTCTATAGTTGGTTGAGTAGAAGATGGAATCGATGAACGTGTCTCACCGAAATTTTCTATAAATTCCCTCATGGGTTCATATGGGTTCATAAGGTTCCTTCTTAACCTAAGAAATTTGTGCTAAGAGGGAATGCAAATATTCTTCCATCTTAAACTTAGCTTAAAACTTAGTATTCATCGTATCCCAATAAGTAATACTATTGGAAGGTAGATGATAGAAAAAAATTTTGCATTATCTTTTATACTTTTGACAAAAATCTTGATTGAACATTCCTCATGCATAACCCCAAGAACCTTATATGAAACACAAAATGCTACCACATTTTTGTCAAGGAGAACTTTACCATCTCCTCTAAATATTGGGAATTTTTTTCTACTCCCTTTGGGTAAGTCATGAAGAGGTTGGGACAGATCTAGGGGTCCAATATTCGCCCCACATTGAACTAGTTTAGTCATTCTAGGGAAGATAGTTTGTGAGGGAATTTTAATTCTTAAAAAGACCAAGCCTTAAATTGTACTTACTTGAGAAGGTTATGTAAATTTACTTCCACCGGGTGGTGTGCTCACATAACGTTTTCCTTTTCCTTTATTTTCTAGAGATAATATTAAAAATGTTGTTGTTGGAACTGTAAAATATGATCTTCAACTCCTTGGGCTCTACTATCTCTCGGTGCATCTACACTCGGCTAGTTTTGAAGTTCTCTTAAACCCTTTTCTATCTAGCTATGGTGAATCATCATATACAATGGGAACTCCTTAAAAATCATAAATTTACCCCATGGTTGGTGCCATAAAACTATTGGCTGAAAAGAGTTTAGTGGAAGGCATCATTCATGATCTTGAATTAGTGATTTAAAGGACATGAAAAAGCTATAGAGCTCAGAATGGCTTCTATACCCTTTCAGTCATATCAAAAGTAAAAGTGCTTAACAAAATTAATAGAACTAGGAAGTTGTAAATCCACAAATAGACTTAACATTCAAATAAGGTTCATGATTATACAAGAACAAAAGCATAATAGAAATATGCAGGTAATACAGAGAAAGGATCTTAATACAATTGTCATGGTAACCTTATCATATTCATTCATAGCATTACTTATAAAATATTACAGAAGGGAGACCATAGTCATGCGCCATATCTGGATCCATACATGTATGCTCACAAAACAAAATTTTCATTCCCCATTCCCTCATTACATCCTTCCTATAATCATCTACCCATTTTATCCCATAGTTCTCACATAGTAATTCTACAGAGCTCCACCTCCTTGTGTCTCTTTTTCTTTGCTTTGCTAGGGCATGCATATAAATAGGCATCTGAGCTCTAACAAACTCCTCTGCAACCTCAGATCTGGCCCCAAGTGTCAAGGTGTGGATCACCTCAGGCGCATGCCTCTCCATGTCATGATTAGCTTTTTGGATCTTCTTATCACAAGGTATATTCCTCCCAGGACACCCTGTTGCTAGGCTGAACCTTATCCAAAATGGAACACGTTCTTCATGTGTTCTGTCCAAAAGGCCAAAAATGGCTAAGTCCCAAATTGTGCTTTGTGGGCGCGCATCCTTGGTTCTCCAAGAACCCTTTTTGAATCTTTCCTTGTGTGCCTTAATTTGTGCACTTCTTTTCGCCATGTGTGCCTACCTACACTGCCTTTAAGATTTGGAAGCTACATTAGGGGCCCAACATTACCCCACACTTCACCTGTTCTCCACCCTCGGGAACCTTTTCAAAGAATGTAGTACAAAAATGACAAGGCCTTGCCTTGGAAAAGAATGGAGGGAAAGAATAAAGAATGGGGAGAGAAAGAATAGAAGGAGAACTACTTAAAGAAGAAGAAGGGGAAGTTCATGCAGTCGGCCTCAGATATTTCCAAGTGCACTGACTTCATCCTGTGCTCTTGTGCAAAGGTCACCAACCAATGTGCTCACCTCGTCGAAGGTTAACCCTTCCCCTTTTGTGTTAATGGTCTCTACCATCATCTCTAGTTCCTTTGCTTGGTCCTCCAGGGCATCCATTTTCTTGTAATGACCGTATAGAGCTCTTTAAGCTGGGTTTTAATTGAGACCCGCAGGGTCTCAATAGCTTCATATTTTCTTTCTACCTCGGCTAGGATCTTTTCTCACTCGGCTCTATTGCTTTTGTTTTTCTCCCTGAAGTCTTTTAGCTCGGCCTCATCATTGGCAAGCAACATGCTTGTCACCTTGTCCTGATCCATCGCAATGGTCGTAGGTGACCCCTGCGGTTTGTGTGGCTATCTTCACATCAACAAGCACCTTGTTGTATTCAGCTACGAGCATGATGACTTTCAACTTGTCCTCCTTCTCCAAGCACGTAGCTACCTCCTCTACCGACTCCAAGGCCAAAGGCTACCTTTCCATGGTGAGGATCCGAGTCAAGTCCTCTAGACACTCCAGGGAGGATCCATACTTTTGCGCGGGGGGTTAAGGTCTAGGTGTTTCATGATAATAGCTTGGGAGATGAGCTCCACCTTCTTGGAAACTTCACGTACCCTGGCCTTTTCCTCCTGAAGCTCCCTCTGTAGTTGAGCATTGATTAGTTTCTCAAGGCTGAGGTCCTTTGTTAGCTTAGTTATTTCCTCCTCCTTTTTCTCCATCAAATCTTCCAGGGCCCTAATCCTGTCACTTTTGCAGAAGAGCCTAGCCTCAACTTCCATGGAGGCTTTGTTGAGCACATTACATACTTGCTCATCCGATAGTTGTTGCATGTTTATAATGGGGTTGTCCCCCTTTCCTTCGGACAATGCTAGTATCACTCCTTGGTTTACCTCAAACTCCGGCTCATCAATGTGGGAGTCGAAAGCCCATGATAGCATCTTTCTTGTGCATGGGTATCCACCCTCAGGATCAAAGGACTCCATGGCGGTTAGCTCCTTGGTGGGCATGGTACTCTAGAAATGCATGCACAAAACTTTGTTGGGGTCATCAACATAACCCATCATTATTCTTCCCCCTTCCACACATTTACTCCCCATGTGCACACCCTTGGGAATGGTTACCATCAAAAATGGGCCTTTTGTGCTACTGAGGCTCTTCTCCTTTTGTTCTTCCTTGAACTCACCAAGCACAAGCCCCACGCTGCACTCTCAATTCCTCATCGACCAAGGCATTAATCATCTTCTCTACCTCCCTTGTCACTTTCTCATCTATTTCCTCTTGAGTGAGCTTGGGCATATCTGGCTCCTTGGTACTTGCCCCCTCACTCCTTTCTTCATCCTGACGTGCCCTCCTCCTCCTAGGTGCCCTTCCTCCGTGCAAAGATGAATGCATCAATTTCTTCCTCTCCTTCCTCCCCTGAGTCATCTACATTAATCAACTCTTGATTCACCTCCAGCTCTTCTCCCTCATCATCATCCTTCTCACCTATAAAGGTGCTTGTGCCTTCTGTCTCTTCTACCTTCTTTTCTTCTTCTTCTTTGCTAAACTCGGCTTGGGAGATGTGGTTTTCTCATCATCTCGAGGGTTCTTCCTGAGGTGGTGGCTTTGCTGGTTCTCGGGGTCTTCTCCTTGACCACCATCCTCTTCTTCTTCCGGACGTAGGTACTTGGCCCCGTGGTATCTACATTCTACTTCTCCACCACCCTTTGTTCCTCTTTCTCTTCCCTCTCCTTGCACTTTGGCATGGGCTTCTTTCTACCAATAGGGTCATCTGGGATGGATATCTCATTCTCCACGTATGTGCCTTTTCAAATTTTGGCCTTATGCGCAGGTAGATCCTAGCAGCAGTGCTCTCAGTAATAGGTAAGGTCAAAGGCCTTACAATGTGCACATCATGTGACACGTACCTTTCAACGTACATGCTTCTCTGGGTAGACCAACTTCTTCCTCATTTCCTGTGCTCTCTGTCAAGGGTGGACAACTCAAGGTTTAATTTCTTCGACTCCTTGTATCTGTTTACTCCCACTTGGAAAAATTGGGCAGTAAATGAGAATGGGAGTTTGCACCATGGACTCCAACTTCCATCCACCAAAATGAACCTACCAATGCAGAAGTGTTGGTAGACCACGAACTCTTGCTTCTCCTTTGGTCACCACGGGGAGTTGTTCAGGGATCCACCATTCAGCCCCGAATGCATTCCTAAGGCACGTATACCATTTGTCTAAGCATGCCTTGTGTACCCCTATCATTGATTCACATGTGTATTTCTGAAACCTCTCTCGTGGGTGAAGGGTCTTCACAGGGTACTCCCACATGAATTTTTCGGATGCATCCGACACCCCAGATTTCGAGAACACAATTGTCAACAAAATGTTTCCAAATAGGATCTTTCCTCCCTTCTCCACATGCTGCTTATGATTTCATCTACTATGTATTGGGAGATGTTGTATACGGTGCCTTCCGTGACCTTCCTGTAGACATTCAGCCTAGGGCTTGCTCACCTGGGTCCACCTCTCTTGTCCATTCAGCTTGGAGACAAGGTGTGCGGCCATCTTCATCACCGGATCACTGATATCCGAGACATCATGTAGTACCTTGATCCCTTCTTCAATTCCTGGGATGCTATGGTTTCTCTGATTGCCTCCTCATCCAGGAGGTCATCTATGAGCACGTCCCCTTTATAGTTTAGGCCTGTGAAGTGTGAAATTAGTTGGGGAGTTATGCACATTTTGTGCCCTATGAAGTAGAAGAAGTCTTCGTGTATACGCGTCATCAACCATTGGTACAAGCACTCAGGCTTCCCAAAATATGGTAACTCGAAGAGTTGGAGAAGCCCTACCTTCTCCATTTTCACCTTGACCACGTCACTGTAGATCGGCAACCCATCGGTGTTCATTTATTTGTGGGGCACACCAGCTCTAGTGCCATTTCCTTCATGATTGTACTTGACCGGTGATTGTAGTCGATCACGGTCCATCTTTCTTATGTGGGACTCCCACTCTTGCCCTAGCAAAACCCCATCTGGGTATTACATCTCCGAGTACCATTCTTCATTTGTATCCAAGGGTATTTCTTCTTGTTTCTTCTTTCCTTTTCCTTTACCCTTTCCCTTCTTGGATTGTTCTACAGGTTTATCTACTAGTTTTGTGGCCATCATTGCACCCTTTGCTTTCATTCCTAGGTTAACTTGCGAGTTTGTTTGAAAGTTTTCCTCATGTGCCCCCCATGCCCTAAAACACAAACCCTAATCTCATATTTTTCTCCTTTGATCACGGCTTCTTCTTCAATGTTCCTCACACCCATGAATCACTTCTTCTCTAGTTTGTAGATCCAATGGACCGATTGCACTTAAGTTTTTGGGATTTTCCTTCACACGAGTCAGTTCTCAAAACCTAGCTCTTGAAAGAAAATCACTCTTCTTGTGTTCGCAAAGTAAAATAATGAAATGCCCATTCTTGTATTTATAGCTTTTCCCACTTTTACGCATTAAAGGCTAGGCTACCTACCACCATATGACAATGTTTAATGCGGTGTTTTCAAACAAAACCCGACTTCAGCTTCTCCTTACATGCCCAATCCTTGCCAAATCCTTCCACCCCACGCCCAATCCTTGCGAAAATTTTCCAACCTTCTTTTTCCAACCTTTTGGCATGCAAATAATCCATCTTGACAGAAGACTCTTGCACGTGTGTTACTGCGCCAAAGGCACTTCTTCCATCCTCATGATTCTTGCTTTCACCTACCTCATGTTTTTGCACTTTTCTCCTTTGTACGTGGATTTCCAATGTAACCTTATCTTGCCACCAATCTACCTTCTTTTCTCCTAATGCATCTTTTCAATAGGGCCAATTCAAATGGTCTACCAACCCAATCCTCCTGGCAGAATAACTCCATGCTTCTCTTTATCACCTCACCCCACACTAAAATGATGCGCGGTCCTCTGCATTCATCATAAGTCAAAAAGTAATAAGGTTACCGGTGCCCAAAGCAAAAACAAAACAACAACGTGAAAGGGAAATACAAGAAAGGAAAAGCATAAAAGGAAATTCTAAACTAACTGGAAAAACTACCTTATTTACAAACACCAAGAAGCATTATTTATAGTAGGGCTTTAGCCTACTCCCATTGAAGTGTCTAGGTAATTTTGTTCCATCCAGCGCTTGTAACTGCACATGCACCAAATCAAGGATGTATGAAATTACATAAGGACCCAACCAATGCACCTTCAACTTTCCAGGATGGCGTAGAAATTTAGAATCATATAGTAATACCATCTGGCCAACCTCAAACTTTTTGTTCTTAATATGGTGGTCATGCCATGCCTTTTGCTTTTCCTTCTCAGTTGTTTGGCTCCATCTTGCTAGTGAGCACCTTTCATCCAACTTTATCAATTCATCTATTCTTTCTTCCAGTGCTTGTTCATCATCCAACCCTCCTGCACACACTATACACAGAGATGGTAGCATAAATTCAATTCGTAAAAAAGCCTCCATGCCAAACACCAATTGAAATGGTGTGGCCTTGTTCAATCTTTTATACGTTGTTTTATATGCCCAAAGAACTACTGACACCTTGTCATCCCAATCCTACCTACCCACATCACATATCTTAGTCAATGTGTGACTAAGGATTTTGTTAAATGCCTCTGCAGTCCCATTTTCTTGAGGGTGATAAGGGGTAGTCTTGTGATGGGCTACCATGAATTCTACCAATAGAATCTTGATGGTTTCATTTAAAAAGTGAGTGCCCCTATCACTTGTTAAACTTAATGGGCACCCATACCTACTTATAATGTTCTCCCACAAAAATCTAGCAGCCATGGCTGTGGTGCAATCCTTAGTGGGCATGGCCTCTACCCACCTTGTCAGATAATCAGTACAGGTAATGATATACCACGAGTTAGTCCTTCACGCATAGCTAGTGAGATTGGTCCGACAAAATCTATTACCCATTTCTCAAAAGGTTCCATGCTGGTGATGGGGCGCAAGGGCATCTCATCCCTTCTTCCAGGTTTTCCAAGGCATTGGTAGTGGTCACAGGCCTTGCAAAACTCAATGCAATCCTAGTGAATCATCTCCCACCATAGTCTGGTGACTAGGATCTTGCACATGGTTGCATTCCCCATAGTGTCCTCCAACAATCCCACCATGGGCTTCTTCTATTATGGCCATGCATTCATGTTCTAATACACACCATGCACAAAAAACTCATCACGGCCCATTTTATATAAATCCCCATTGATCAACATGAAGGGCATGGCGTATGGCTAACCTTTTCCTTTCCAGTAGCATTCATTCCTTTGGGCACCACACCTTCCTTGAGAAAAATAACAAATGTCTTCTAACTCCGAGGGCACGCACCGTAACCTAAATAGTTGCATCGGCATGGTTTCCTCGATACTTTGCACATCCTCTCTCGAATCAATCCTTGATAAATGATCCGGCCCATAATTGTTCTTTCTAGGTTTTACCACCACTCTGAATTCAAATTCCTAAAATAAAAGTACCCAACGACATATGCGCCCTTGCAACACTTGCTTTGTTTACTAGATACTTCAAGGCCATATGGTTAGTGTAGAATATGAAGGGAGTCACCAGCAGATATTGTCTAAATTTGTGGAGCACGTAGATCATTGACAATGCCTCACGCTCGGTCATTGTATAATTTTTTCTACTTGGTGTGTCAAATTTCTACTTGCAAAACACAAGGGATGATCAACAATCCCCTCTCCTAGTTGAGCAAGAATGGCTCCCATTTTGTACTAGAGGCATCCACGTGGACATGGAAAGGTTTATCCCATGATGGGAATCATAGAATAGGTGCGGTGATAAGCCTTTCTTTTAGAGTGTCAAATGCCCTCTGCTGCGCCTCTCCCCACTGAAAGGCACTCTTATGTCTAAGCAATATTTCCAAAGGCACGGTGATCTGGCATATCCCTTAATGAACTTTCTGTAGTACCCAGTGTGTCCAAGAAATCCACACATGGTGCTTTGGCTGGTGGGCTCCCCTAATCCCACAATAACTACAAACTTTCACGTGGGATCCACCAGTAAGCCCTCTTTGCATATGATATGCCCCAACAATGTTCCAAAAGGAGTTGCAAAGACACATTTCTTGATGTTGAGGGAAATCCTCAACTACCGACATCTTTCAAACATCAATCTCAAGTTATCACAATGGTCCCTGACCAATCCATACACTATCCAATCATCCAAATATACTTGAAGGAACTTGTGGATGAAGTCCTGAAATGCTTGTACCACTATGCGTGAAAATACAATGGGTGCATTCCTCAATCCAAAGGGCATGACCGTGTATGCAAAGCTTCCCCACTCGGTGGTGAAAGTTGTCTTTTCTTGGTCTTCCTTGGCAATCCTTACTTGGTGATATCCCGAGAATCCATCCGTGAAGGAATAGACCTCGCGCCCAACAACTCCTTCCAAAATCTCTTCAATGAAGGGGGTGGGAAAAGGATCTATGATACAAACAACATTCAACTCCCTGTAATCCACACATATCCTAATCCACCCATCCTTCTTTATGTTGATCACCATTGGACTTATCCATTCTGATTCCTCCATAACCTTAATGATACCGGATGCTATCATTTTGTCTAGCTCTTCTTTAACCCTTACGCACATGTTGGGATTCATCCTGTAAGGCCTCTTCTTCCCGGGGCACACCATCTTTCAACTTTATCCTCATTTCCCCCAATGAATGGTGGATGCCTTTCAACTCATGGTATCCATGTGGGAATAAATCCTCAAATTCATGCAAGAGATCAATGATCTTTGATACTTCCTTGTCCGACCAGTAGTCCCCAATGATAGCTTCCTTGGGCTCCTTCTCCGAGCCGATGTTAACTTTCTTGGTTTTGAGTGGTTCATGATACACACATGCACATGCATCCACACTGTATCAACTACCTCATGTGTCCCAACCGAATGGTTGACATTCAGGCTCTCCATCTCCTCTCCATCAATAATGTATACCATCTTTCCTTTCTCCTTTTTTATCTCCACTCCTCCATCAATAATGTATACCATCTTTCCTTTTTCCTTTTCAGCACACACGCGCTCGAATTGTAATGTCTTCTGGTTCCTCCTCTTCGAACCACACTTCGAAGCTAGGTCCACCAAGTAAATCTACTAATCTATCTTCCACCATGGCACAATCCCCAGAGTGAGGTGCTTGATAGCCTGTAATGCCTCATCAACCGGTTGCTTGGTACTTTGGTACTCAATGTGTGAACCAGGTCAGCCACTAATTCCTACCAATTTCCCATCTGGCGGTGAGTTTCAGAATGGATGTACCAAGCACACACAACCTTGTAGTGTCGAATACAGCTTGTGCACCCAAAGGGAGGGTGGTAAAGCTTCCGTGCCTTCTCCCCAGACCCTCTCACATGCCTGGATGTGGGAAGAGGTGGGTTCATTGCCATTGTAATCCTTGATAGCGGTGGGTATATTGCTCTTTGAGAATCAGATAGTGAGCACAATTCTAACTTCATGCCATTCCAACAAGTTTTCACTATGCGCGGCCCACCACCTCACTTGTTGTGCCTATCAAAACATAACCCAACATACCTCGTCACTCATCCTCCCTCCATTGAGCTTCCATTTCTCTCAAAAAGACCTCAGGGTATATATCCCCAGAATACTTGGTTATTACCTTTCCTCCCAGGTGCCAAACTATACACGCCATGTGTGGTTACCCTAGTCACCGATCCTTTCAGATGTCACCCAATCATTTCATAAGTCCCATGCACCCAATTATCACATGCTATACTAGTAGTATCACTGATAGATTGAGCATCATCAAACTGGATGACTCCTTTTGTAGGGTGGATGGTCTCTGGATCTCTTATGGAGTGCACATATATTCTATCCAGGACTTCCTCTCCAAGGGGTTCAGTATAGGGTGTGGAATTTCCATCAGCAAGTGGTATAATCACCCTCTCTTCCTTGTTTTCAAAGCTTATGTACCCCTTGTTAAACCGAGATCTGCATTATTCTTATAGCACCACGGGCCCAAGTAACACTAGGAAATTATCTACCTCGGCAAGTGCCAAGACTTCAAAATCCCCAGTGAACTTAGTCCCCTGAATGGTAATGGTCGCATCCTTCAAGACACCTATGGGCATTGCCTTTGTCTTATTTTCCATATACAACACATTTGAAGATGGTTGTAATGCAGGTCTTCCCATTTGATGCCAGGCATCCAGAGTGAGAACATTAACCTCCGCACCTATGTCAATGAGGATGTTGCTAAGCAAGCCATCCATCCACTACTACATTTCAAGGTGATCTCTTTGTCATAATCAAGGCTGTGAGGTGGGAGGTTTGCATGCAAGATCTACCTTTCGTGTTCTTCCCCGGCGCACGTGGTACCTTTTCTCTCAACCATGCTCCTAGCAGGGAATAACATTCTCTTGCCTCAGCAGTTTACACACCTCCTTAACCTCATCCAAGTCATCCTTTGGTGCTTCTACTGGTCTTCTTTGCTCATCTTTTCTAGTTTTCTCTTTTAAGCATTGGATCTCCCCTTGTAAACTTTGAATTATGTCCATGGTTTCTGGTAGACTTCTTTTTGGTGAGCCGGGTTTGGATACTTCCCATGTACTACTTCTTCCCTTGAAACCAGAGGTCTCTTACCTAGGTGCTTCCCTTGCACGTGTGGACTCCACCCTTGTTGTTACCATAACAGGCTCTAGTTCTGATTCACGTATTACTCGCGGGAGCCATTATGTCATCCTTCTTAATACTCACCATGGCAACACCCTTATCCTTCTAGTGTTGCTTGACTCATATGTTCATATAACTCTGGGCACTCTTCGTACTTATGTTTTTTCCACACCATGAGCATTGTAGAAGATCTGGACATTCACGCTTATAATGGTCTGTGGCTCCACAATTAAAGCATGTTCCATGTGGAACTCACTTCTTCCTCCATGGTTACCATGGCCATGAAATCCTCCATGAAATCCTCTTCCACGTGCACCTCCATCTCCATGTGCTCTTCATACCAATGTTCATCTCCTTTGGAACTACTGGCAATGCCAGTCTGGCACACACCAAGATCAATTACCTCATGAATCTGGTCAATCAATCTACAATCCTTGGTGTCATGTGTGGTTGAGGTACATATCTTGCAATAACAAGACACATTTTTGGATCACATGTGCTTTGTAAAAGGGGGCACCTACTTGCATCATGGTCCCATGACATATTTCACAATTTACCACTATGGCGCGTACCACCTTCCGAGTACATATCCCACCATTATCCTTTGTGTGTCCTTCTACATTACAATCTGTGCACCACATCCCACCGTGAGTCTCTAGAACTATGTTGGTAGATAATTTCTCCAACTACTTAGCCATGGCAGTGATCTGAGCCTCCAGAAATGGGCTAACACCAGTGTCAACACTACCAACTACCTCAGCATGCATAAAGTAGCAGCTTCCAATGCTTCACGCGGGTCCATGAATGTTTTATGAGACAAAGCCCTCCTAAAGGGTGTGATCAACCCTCCGAAAAACCACTGAGCATGTTGTGAAGGGTGGATATCATAAGACAGTTTAGACAATAGAGTTTTAAAGCACGCATCATATTCCCATGCTCTCTGCCATTCCCTGTTGGATTTCTTTGAGAGAGCTGATGCTCTTCTGTTCAAACTTAGGTATGTGAAATTCCACCAAGAACACATTTTTCAACATGGTATAATCCACAATAGTCTGATGAGGGTCATACTTTCTATACCAACTATGCATGTGTCCTTGCAAGGTTGTCACAAATTGAAATTGACTAGCCTTTCGATCCTGGGTCATGATCCCCTTCGCGCGCCATATAGCTCACACTTATGCACATGCTCTGTGGCATCTTCTATCCCACTGTAATCTGGTAAGTGTAGAGACATCTCAAAAAAGACTTGAGGAGGTGGCTGAGGCCCTTGTCCTCCCGACCCAGTCCCTTGATTTCCTCTGGTGTTTCCTCCTCCTCCGACCCACTAGATCCTGAGCCACCAGCTCCACCACTTCCACCTCCAGATCCTCCTGTGTTAGGTACAGGGCATGTGTTTTTCATGTCAAATGCTCCCATCATCCCACTAAATTATGCACCGATAGTTTGTGAACTAGTGCCACTCCTAGTCATATTTCCTCCACCACTTCCTAGATGCACTCCCAAAACCACCTATATATGTGCCTTGCCCAAACATTCCACCAAATACTGGAATAGTGTGTGAAGCCATAGAAGTCCCAAATGAGAAGTTGTATCTTCTGGGTGCCGATCGGTTGCTTCCACTGATATCAAATGGATCAACTATACTTTTCCCTCATTCAACAAACCAAGTGCCAAGGTTCGGTCACTAGGTGGGGTCGATGATGCGCACAATGACTCTTCTTTCTCTATGCGATGGACTCTCATCAGAAGCCACAAGGTTTTCTCTCCCACACTTACCAAGATGGGGTATCATAGACTATTTGGGTTCCACATCCTCCGCGTGAACCTCAACTCCTTTCCACCATGTCTAGCTCCATAACCCACTTGTAATCCCATGTTGTCTATCGATCTCCCTTTCACATGCACTTCATTATACTTGAGCCATCTCTCCTCCCTTTCCTTTTCAGTCATTATATCAGCCATCTTTCCCCAACCTGGCTTCCTCACCAAGCACTTAGAGTGGTTTAGCCGGCCATAGGAAATGCCTCTAAACCCATGGTTACCATCAAGATTTTGATCGCAAGGGGGATAACACACAAAAATGATCCTCTGGGCTCCCACAAAAACTCAAACTCAACAACTTCTAGGACAGGAATACGTGGAAATGGCATATTCCAGAGTGTAGCTAGTCAATACTCCCTTCCACCAATGATCTATAGCATGGGTCCACGTTAGATCAACATCTTGCAAGTTCTGATATGTTTCTTGGGTCCAAGGGTGTGACTTATAACACCACCCCGATCTAGATGTATAAGCCGAGAGCCATTCAAATAACTCTACTGGGAAACAACAGAAGAAGGTTTCATATAACTCATGATAAAGAGTGTCTTCCACCCATCTTCACGTGTCAAACCCAGGTCCAGTATTGAATCTCTGAGTGAATTCATCCTCCATGCTTTTAAACCAATCTTCAACACCTTCCAGGTTAAGCACTCCATCATCACTTTTTGCATAGACCATGATGTATGCCATGTTCCACTACAACTTCAAAAGAGGTCCCAAAAATGGAACCAAGATGTAGTCATTTTTGCACCCACCAAGAACAAGGGAACCTCATGCATGCGGCCTATCACCCAACGGGTGTTGGGTGCTCACCCGAGGCACACGAGAGAGGCAGAGTCTCTCTTTTATGTGAGTTTAGTGGAAGGCATCATTCATGATCTTGAATTAGTGATTTAAAGGACATGAAAAAGCTATAGAGCTCAGAATGGCTTCTATACCCTTTCAGTCATATCAAAAGTAAAAGCGCTTAACAAAATTAACAGAACTAGGAAGTTGTAAATCCACAAATAGACTTAACATTCAAATAAGGTTCATGATTATACAAGAACAAAAGCATAATAGAAATATGTAGGTAATACAGAGAAAGGATCTTAATACAATTGTCATGGTAACCTTATCATATTCATTCATAGCATTACTTATAAAATATTACAGAAGGGGAGACCGTAGTCACGCGCCATATCTGGATCCATACATGTATGATCACAAAACAAAATTTTCATTCCCCATTCCCTCATTACATCCTTCCTATAATCATCTACCCATTTTATCCCATAGTTCTCACAGTAATTCTGTAGAGCTCCACTTCCTTACTTGTGTCTCTTTTTCTTTGCTAAGGGCACGCGTATAAATAGGCATCTGAGCTCCAACAAACTCCTCTGTAACCTCGATCTAGGCCCCAGTGTCAAGGTGTGGATCACCTCGGGCATGCCTCTCCATGTCATGATTAGCTTTTGGATCTTCTATCAAGGTATATTCCTCCCGGGACACACCTGTTGCCGGGATGGAACCTTATCCAAAATGGAACACGTTCTTCATGTGTTCTCCAAAGAACCCCAAAAGGCCAAAAATGGCTAAGTCCCAAACCAAAACATTTTGTAGGGCATAAGCATCCTTGGTTCTCCAAGAACCCTTTTTGAATCTACTTGAACTTTAAGTGACTAATCACCTAATTAGCCTTTTAATTTTTACATGCTTCCTCATTAAATGAACTGTAAGCCTGAAATAGATGAAGCCTTTAAGATTAACAGAGATCTATGAGATTAGGGAAGATTTTAAACTTCAAGGATTCTCCCTTTTGGATGATATTCTATAGATTAG
Source organism: Taxus wallichiana var. yunnanensis (assembly GCA_018340775.1). Lineage (NCBI taxonomy): Eukaryota > Viridiplantae > Streptophyta > Pinopsida > Cupressales > Taxaceae > Taxus > Taxus wallichiana. The sequence goes on along the minus strand of CM031242.1, from coordinate 440,173,164 downwards.
AGGAAGCCTCCTTCATAAATTTTGTTGACTATGTTACACTGAAGCACTATTTACGAGATATAATGTTCTTGGAATCATAAAATATTTACTCTAAAAGGATACTTTTATCATAGGTGAGATCCATGATGTGAATATATTGATGACATCAACCTAAATATTTTTCTCCTTCTCAATATTTTCTCTTCGCAAGCTTATTTTTTATGTGCAATAATGATGTTATTATAGGTTTTGCATCCTTTATCAATGAATTGAAGTATAGTGATGATAATATTTTAAAAAAATTCATCAAAAAAACTCCCTTGAATTTTATTTTTATGCACTTCAATTATTTCCTTCATATCAATATCATTTGTTATAGTAGAGGATGGGAAAGAAGCCAAGGGAGTAGGATCCAAAGGAGTAGTGTAAAAAGAGAGGAAATATTTGATGTAGGTTGAAAGGTTCTACACTTTTCTTCCAACTTCTCTTGATTTTTATTAACTTTTTCCACTCTTTAAACCACTTTGAAAACTGTCTCCTTCGGTTATGAACATTCCCATCAAGAGTAGATTATCCCAAAAATATCCTTGTTATGTCAAAATCAGCTGCAGAAATCTCCTATTCACCTTTGTAAATTGTGAGTTTGCAAATTTCAATAAAATGTTCAGTTGAAGTATCAAAGGGCGAAGATAATTATTCTTATATTTCTCAAGTGGGAGAATTACCAAGAAGTGCAGTGAGAACATGATATTTAGGAACCTCAAATGTTTATTGAGTTTTCCTTTTCTTCTTACTGTCAATCATGGGCTAGAACTAGGAAAATGACATGTTTGGAATTTCACCCAAGGATGTTCCTCAAGAAGATATTCCAAGTACAGGGGGAGGAAGAGAAGATTGTGATGTGGAGATCATTACAATAGTTTTAGGAGGAGTAGAGGGTCTCATAATATTCAAATTAGGTCTGGAAGCACTTTCTTTCCCCAAATATTGAGATGAAACTTCAACATCTTCCTCTTCTTTCTCTTCCTCTTCACTTTCATCCTCTTGTTCTTATTATTCATCTCCTTTATTTTCACTCTCCTCCTTCTGACCTTCCTCATCTTTTTCCTCTTCTTCTTAAAATTCTTCAACCTTTTCTTCCTCTTCTTGTGTATAATCATTCTTATCACTTTCTTTCTCATATCCATCCTTTAAGGTCCATGCATAGACCTTGGTTCTAAATTCTTACTTGAGTAGAGGAAAAATGATTTTTATTAGGAGAGATCACTAATTGGGGAGCCTTGAACTTAGAATTTTTTTGTTGAACAATTTCTTGGTTCTTTAGAGAACATGAGAATAAAGATCATCAAGGTTATCCTTCTCTATTTATGACCAATCAATGGTAGGGAGAGGAGAGTACTGGATAGAGTTAACCAATTTAGGTTTAATGTATTTGGAATTTTCTTCAAGCATGCCCTCTAGTACTTTATACAATTTGAAATCATGAATCTGCTAGAGATTCATTCTCCTACACATCCTTTTTCTTACTTTGAACTCATCTTCACAATCAGCCTAATAATATTTAGTGGTGTGTACATGAAGGTATGCGATATGAATATTATTATGGATGAAGTTCATCTTGTCGAAAAAATCTCTTTTCTAAAAGTGATACATGTAGAAAGGAAGGATATTTTTCTCAATTTTTTATGCATCAATGATAGACTTGAAAGTATAGTTTCCTAGGGATATTGGGAATTAGATTCCAAATACCTTCTTATCCCTACAAGTTTTGTGGAGAATATCAAGCTGCCTATAGAGCTCAATGATAATGATCTTGTCATTACAATAAATGGGGAGCTTGTATGGGATTCCTTCAAATATTTCTATTATGATGTATGAAAACTTTTGAAATTGGATGAATATGCTTCCATATATAGCTATCAATTTCTTGGCTTCCTTAGTAGAGACTTCCTTTAATAAATTTTCCTAGGAACATGGTGAAGGCATCATTAACCATCATATAATGGATTTTTGTCTTTTTAAATGTCAAATGAGTATAAAATCCATAGATTGGGAGTTTTTTCCTGCCACCTTGACTTGACAAGCCAATCCAGATTGTGTATCCAACGATAATATAGATCAATTAGGAATTCATATGGATTTTTTTTTGGGATCAAACTAAATCAATTATTGGGTTAGGTTGTCACAAATTATCTCTTCCTGTTTTATAGTTTATTTTCCTTCACAAATTATATTGATGAAGGTGCACATCCAATGTTGAAAATCCTTGGTTGAAGGAATGCCCATTACTCTTACTAGAAGGGTTATGATGTTAGATAATTCCTTAATAAATTTAATTTTGGACAAAGTATTTGTGAGATTTGATGGTCCTTTATTCTTTTTATTTAGCTAAGATTTCACAATCATATTTTGGTACTTGTTTGGAGTTAAATCATACTCCCTTTGAGCTTCTTCTAAAGTTAAGACTTTGTAATTGTAAAATGTGGGGATACTAAGGGCTAGGTTGATATGGTGTGCATCCAATTGGGCAATTAACTGACCTTGGGGATCTCTCAATTACTTAGTTTAAGGGTCAAAACGTGAGTCACAAGCTAGGATGGTGTCATTACATTGTACATAGGTAGGAAAACCTCTAGCATGCGAAAGACCACTTTCAAGTTTTCTTTGGGCCAATGGAGTTGGGTTTTTATCTCTCAATATTGTCCATAAATTTTCCAAATCCATGTATTTGACATAACTATCACCAATATCTAGCACAAAAGTTTCCAAGGAAGAAATTTTTCATAGATCATATGTATTAGATAGGAATAAAATTTTCTTCTGAAGGAAATAAAAAAAAACTAGGGTAATAGGGCACCATAACAAGAAAAATAATAACACATGATTAAAACTTAATGAGAAGACTTATTGTAGGATGATGAAAAAGGTTCTTTCTCCATAGTCCTAATGCACTTCAAATTTTTGCATCCGGTTGGCCAATGAAAAAGATCCGCAAGAAAATGGTTGGTGATAAAGTGACGATGATAGGGCATAGCTTAAACCGAGAAAAATGTAATGGTGGTAAATGGATGGGAATGGGTGAATAATTCAATTGATAACCCATCGTACAATGCCCTAGATTACCTTTAAATTGGAAAGTAAGTGATTGCAATTTCTAAAGAAACGCTCAAGGAGTTTCATGCGAGTTTGATTTAGTCAAAAATGGTTCAAAGGTGGGAAATGAGGGTAATTGAGGAACTCATGAAACTATGGAAATAGTTCCATTAGTTCCTTATAATAATGACATATCCAATTACTATTATTTGGACCAAGGGTCGTGTGAGGAGGATAATTGTCGAACTAGTGGAATGTAATAACTATTCTACTAGTGCCACATAACCCCGATTTTACCGATATGTTCATATTTTTCTTGGAAATATTGATAAGGAAGGAAGTTAGGTAACATAAAGAACATGGGAACTATTTGAGTAGTGTTAAAAACCATGACCTCACCGACTTTATGCATTATTCCCAATGATTGGTTTAATCGATGCATTAAAGAACATAAAGAATAATGACATTGTTCCCTCAATTCCCAAATTAGCCAATTTTATTGAATTTAATAAAGAAGTTAAATAAGGTGCAAAAGTGGGGAACAAGTGGAACTAGAAGCAGCTCCACTTGTTCCTCGAACATCCAATTTATCCAATTTGATCCCAAATTTAATTAAAAATGACAAACTCTTTGATCCGTAAGATGTCTCTTTTTAACAATAAACATATCATGTTCTAGTGATAATTTAATGGAAAATGACTAAGTTCCATTTAAGTAATATAATGTGTACAATAAAATCAATACCTTGCTACAAATGGATGGATAAAAGACAAACAAGACATAATAATTTATCTTGGAGAAACCCAATGTGGGAAAAACTCCAGTGGGTAAAAAATTGCTTCCCTTTCACTATGTAATTCTCTAAAATTAAAGCTACTTGCCAAATATTGACATTTAAAAAGGATTCAACAATCCTCCTAATTGTATTTGCTTGTTGAAAATCCTAAACAATCACAAAGTCACTCTTAATGAAAAAACAAGAAAGAACTCTAACTCCTCTTTTCTAACACTTGAATTCACCGAATATAACTTACTAGAATGAAGTATTGAACTTGTATTTATAGTTTTTCTACATATGGAAGGATGGAAATGCAAAACGAACCATTTGGGAAGCCTAAAAATTTACAATTTTTGAGTTTTTAACCTTAGACTCATCGAGGAAAGGACCTTCGGTGTCCACAGAGTGGCATTTGTGTAATCACCAGGTATTTGTTCCACCACTGGTCCCCTAAATCTATCGATTGCATAACCATTTACGTGGTCATATAACTGTCACTCGTAGAGAGGAAGTTACATATTCACCAAGGTCGTTACATCACCATTACCTAGAAAAATCCAAAACATAACAACAATGGTCCTCTAATGTCATTCACATGTTTCTAGATCATCCTCAACTTGAATAGACCATCTCCTTAACTAAGAATATAAATATTATATGCACTAAAAGTATGAGATAAGGATCAAGGGTTAAATCATATAAATGTTTCCCACTTTTTTGCACTTTTTTTACCTTCAACAAAATAGTTTCCATAACCAAAACATGACCAAACACATGTAAAATGACAAAACATGTATATTTAAGAGCTTAAATATACCCTTCCTGTGGATTTGAAAGACCCTTCCTAGGCCACCGCCATTGCATTCTTCGTCTCGCTCCAAACGATTAAAGCCAAGATTGACCGGGCTGTCAAGTGATGCGGAGCTCTATTGCTATTTACTGGTGGTGAAGTTGTTGTTGACTGGTGTTTTTGGTGCTATTTTTGGCTAGGAAGACCAGTGGTGGTTATCTCTTGTTTGTATTTTGTCTCTTCTAGCTTTTATTCAGATCACTATCTGTCTTGATCCTGTTTTGTTACTATATTGTATTATCTGGCTGTTGAGCCCCCTGATGTTGGATGTTTTTCTCTTTTAGAGTCAGTTTTTCCTCTTTTGGTATCTGGCTTTTGAGCCTTTTTGTACACAGGGTATAGTCCCTTCAAAACTATTTACCCATAATAATAATAAAAGAGCTTAAATATACCAAGGTGCATGGAATCCGTAGTTTACCTTAAAAATTTAAATTTTAATAGTATTTTTAAATATTTAATTACAAGTGAGATTTGAAAATTATTTTTGGCCTCCAAGTGGGACACAGTTATATGATTTAAGTTGGAGAATACATAGAATTTGGTATTTGTTATCATTTTTTGGATCATACATCCCCAATTTATGGATTTTAAGTCTTTAAAAACTTCAAGGACTGATAAGGTGAGGAAATTTTTTCCCAACATATTTGGAATACCACTTGGCCTTGGTAGAAAACTAGCCTTTTAACCTAATCAACCACCTATCCTACACTCCTCTACTTGTCATTCTCTCTTTCTACTACAATACCCCATCTTCCTCTCATTATATCTAACTTTATGGAGAAAAATCCTTAATAGAAATTAGCAATACTCTCTCTTATTCGTCATTCAAGATGAAGGGCTCAAAGAGATGTAAGTTTTCAACATTCATCATTGATTACATCCTCATATAATGAGGAAAATCCAAGAGAAATCCATTCTTACTAGTTGTTCCGAATCCAAATGGGCCATATCAAAGAGGCTTGAGTTTCTTATCTTTTCCTTGGAATGCTCACCATGTGTTTATCATGTCGTGTTTCATACCTAGCCCATGAATCACAACCTCTCATGTATATGGAGGTATATCTACTAAATTTCCTCAATGAATTTATCAAATTTTTGGACTTATAGTTCCAATTTTCTATTATCTTTACATGGAAATCTCAAAAAAACATCAAAATTACTCTTAGGAAAATAACCAAAACATATTTCAAAAGGAGTCTTACTTGTAGAATTGTGAACTTCCCTATTATAAGAATGATGTATATATACCAAATTCTCATCCCGTATCCTTGGATGTTTCCTATTGTACCCTCTCAAGATTTCAACTAAGGTAAGGTTTACCACTTTTGTTTACTCCTTTGTCTGCAGATGAATAACAATACACCTCTTCAACTTATTATCCATCTTTTCCCATAAAGTAGATTAAAAGTTTCCTATAAACCATGAGTCCTTGTATGACACAATAGAATTATGAAAACCAAAATGAACCCACACATTAGCAAAAATAACTCAGCTACATTGTTTCCCTTCATGGTATTTCTACATGGAATGAGAATACACATTTTTCTTAATCATTCTACTACCACAATAATATAATCACGACATTTCTTAAAATTAGGGAAAACTCCCATGAAATCCATTGATATGCTTTCCCATGGTAAGGAAGGAATTTTTAATGGCATATATAACCCAAAAACTATGTTATTAGGATTACTTTTACTATATAAAACACAACCCCGATGAATTTATCAACCTCTGCTTCCATGTTTGGAAAATAAAAAACTTTGTAAGTGTGCTACTGTCTTTGTCACACCCAAGTGACAAGCTACCTTAGAATTGTGTTCTTCCCTCATCAACTGAACTCTTTCCCTATTAGACACATAAAATTTATCATTCTTCTAGGGAAATCTATCCTGGAAGTAGTATTCTCCCCTACGTGAAAATACCTCACTTGGAGGTTTTTGATTAAATATCACTCCAAATTTTATATCCTACTCATAACATTCCTAATATGTTTCACATAAAAAGGCTCAAGAAGAGTTAATATTCCCATAGCAGAAAGTAAAGGAGGCCTAGATAACATATCAACTAACTTTTGAGTCACACCTTTCTAATTTTTATAATCAAATGGATTTTCTACAAAATACCATCCATTTATAGTTTCTAGCCTACTTGAAGTTTATTCCAAGCATACAAATATTAAAGAGGTTGGTGATCCATGTGTATGATAATTTCTTTACCAAAGAGATAATATTTTCATTGCTTGACCAATTGCACAAGAAAATATAATTATTGATCATATGTAAAAAAATTAATAACATCACCATGAAATAATTAAGAGTGATAACATATAACCTACCTCCTTGAAGTAGGAAATTCACCATATCATAGTCACTAGAATTGATTTCCACTTAGAAATAAAGTTGTAAATTATGTAATGCCTAAATTGGAGCATGAACAATATTGTATTTAAATGAATCAAAAGCATTATGTTTTTTCTTACCTCAATCATAATCATTACCCCTACTATCACTAAATTTAGCAGAGTGCTTATGGATGAGAAGTTCTTCATGAACTTTCTCAAATACTAAACTTAACCAACAAAGCTTCTAATCTCGATCAAACTCGATGGTGTAGGCTAATTGAGAATGGTATTTATCTTAGCCAGATTAATCCTCAACTCTCCATATCCAACCACATGTCCCAAAAAGACAATTGACTATTGATAAAATTCACACTTCTTCTCATTAAACACAAGCCATTTCTCCTAAGAACTTACAAAACTTGATATAAATGGTCAATGTCCTCTTCAAGTTATGATAAAAAGAAAAATGTCATCCAAGTACAATATGAAAAAGGAATCAATAAATGACCTCATTACCTCATTCATTAACCTCATGAAGGTAGTTGGTGCATTACATATCCCGAATGGTAAAACCAACCATTCATATAATCCTTTCCTTGTCTTGAAAGTTGTTTTCCGATGTCCTCTTCCTTAATCCACACTTGGTGATACCCATATTTTAAATCAAAATTATTAAAATATTTAGCATGTTGTAAATGATCCAACAAATCATCAATATGAGGAAGAGGGTACCTAATATTGATGGTTATTTTATTCAAATATCTATAGTAAACACACATTCTCCATGAACCATCTTTATTAGGTACTAAAATAATAAGAGAACCACATGAAGAAGTGATAAGATGGATTATAACTTGTTTAATAAAATATTGTAACGTTTATTTCACCTCATTGGAATATTTCAAATATTGCTGTTTAATTGCAAGTTTAGAAGTGAAATATCAGGTAACAAGTGTATTTCATTCTCAATTGGTCTAACTAGGGGCAGCTCCGTAGGATCTTAGAAAATCTCCTGAACTACTTAACCAACTCTTTTATCTATGTATAGTCTTTATTAGAAAAAAATGCTATAAGTGGTTTTAGATGAAATAACATCATCTTCTAGCATATCCCTAAAAAGAAGTAATGAAAATTTCCCACTATAATTAATAATATTTTAGGCTTGAGCTTACACTTACCAAAGATATTTTCAAGTGTCATGAAAAGGATGAAATGATGCAAATCTTACCATCCTTCACCAAATGGTACTAGTTATCTTTGCTCATGAAGATAACATCCCCGATATATAAAAACAGATTCCAAACACTACACAACACATTTCAAGGGGAAAAACTCTAAGGTAACTTCATTGATGAATTTTTTATCAATACCAAATGTAATTTTATATTATTTGGTAACCTTGATGTCTACACACATCATTTCCCAACCCAATGAGTATGGTATTGGATGATTGTAAGTTTCTAATTTTATCCTTTCCAATAACTCTTTACTATCCAAATTATCTTGAGAACATGTGTAAAAAATTGCATCCACCTTATTTTTCTTCACTTGAAATTTTATATGAAAAATATTAGTTAGTTCTTTTTCTTGAACATCACTATTACTACCCAAACATACATCTCTTAGATGGAGGTAAATAACATAGTATCATCCACCTATTTGTTGTAAAATAATTCTTATCCTGGAGGGAAGCCATGGATTTCCTCTTATTTTTCTTATTTATTAAGGGGTGTAATCCCGGTGGAGCTTCCAACATTTTCTTCGAATGAGTGTCAACATCACAATGCCCAAAATGAACTTTAGTATCTTTCTTATAAATAAAAGTAGCATTTTTATTACCTTTCCCTTTTCATTTCTACTTCTACTTGGTGTCACCTTGTTTTCTTGAAGCATTATGAGAGGTAGATGAGCTCTTCTTATTTTCCATCTATAAATAGTGGGATTGAGAACAATCCTCGTCTACATCCAATGGCTTTGACAAGAGAACTAGTATCCTCAATTTTCTATAGAGTCCACCAATGTACTTCATCAAAAGGTCCCAACCCAATACATATTTTTCCATCTTGATATTTCTTATGGAACTCACTAGTGTACTCCTGCACATTCGGGAATTTCTTCTACTTAAAATACTACCAATACATGGACCTCTCTTTCTCATAACTAATAGGATAGAACGGATTTTTCATTATCCTTTTGAATTCATATCACTTAATAATAGGAGGAAGCTTCTTGAAAACCAACGAATAAACATAACTTGCAAATCCAGCTTAAAGCATAGTTGGATAATTTTAACCTTGAAAAGGAAATTTTTAACTCTCATTGATTTCATGCAAACTAATATATACCTCATGTTGGGATAGCCAATGGTCTATCTTGTTCGAATTCACATCCCCATCATAAGGATGAATATTTATTTTCACATTTGATTTCAATGGTGGGGGTGTAGGTTTGGAATGGGGATGCTCTTACTCATACTCATGAGCATCTTCTTTATGGGATCCTATTTCCTCATTTGAAAGACCAAGATTATCCATGAGTAATCCCATGATGGAACCAAATTTCCTCATAAAAAGGAAATAATTCACACATACTTAGACAGACTTTCCACATCTACCTCCAACTTGTAGAAACTTTCTTCTCTAGTCTCATCTGCGTCTTCTCTACGAGTATGGCTCTGATTCCTTGATTTCACTTACTGGTGGAAATACATGCTTCAAAATTAATGAGGATGCCTTTAATGATTTCACTTCCATTTTGGGTAAGGGGTATCTAATTGTAAATTTCAACACAATTTCAACTATATAAAATAATTGATCTTAACTACTCGATACAAATTTGATCCCTAAAATGTTAGAGTAGGTATTTACCTTAGCTCATGTTCACCTAGGTACTTTATTTACCTTTATTGTATTTATCCACACCCACTTATGTGTGTGGATAATTCTTTATCTTATTTAGATATTTCTTTTATCTTATTTAGATATTAGGAGATATTATCTAGTTGTTAGGTATAGTTCTTTCCTTGATCTATGGTATTGACTAGATCATTGATGTCTAGTTCTCTCATAAATCTATGGTCTTGACTAGTTCTTTGATGACTAGTTATTTCCTTGATTTATGGCTTGATCTATGACCTTTCTTGGTTCTTAGATTTTTATTCCTTTCCTATTTAAGCAAGTCCCATTCTCAATGTATTGCATTGAGTTCTATAATAATATATGATATTGCTGCTCATTTGTTTGCAAAGGTTTATGTAAAGTTATTCTGGTGAATTGTTTTCATCTTATTGATCGTGATGTTTGATTAGCATCTATGTTCTTGGCTTGGCATGATTTGGTTATCATTCCTTTCATGGTATCGTAGCTGAGATTGCTATTGAGACCCGTCTGTAAGTTTTATTTTGTAAATAAATTCATAGCCCTTGGTCATATGGTATGGTCATATGAGGTTAAAGCTTGTATCAGTGCTCTTAGATTATTAAATTCAAAAATAGATGATGTAAATCAGTCTATAAAAAGAATAGAAAGTCATGTATAGAATACGCTACTATCAGTATCTACATGTACGATATTCCAAAAGTCATCACCTGAATTTTGTTGATATTGTTCACTCTTAGTTGATCATAGTGTAGGCATTAAGAGTGATGTATCCTCCAAATTAGGTACCACTCATAAATTTGTACAATCCAGTCTTTTGTAACTCCATGAGTCCACCGAGTAAATGAACCATAAAATTGATGTTGTTCAAGATTTAGTTAGTCCTTTGCCGTCAAAATACCTCAAATAGAGCAAATCTTGGATAACACCAAGAAAACAAGAAGAAGAAGGTGATTGGTTAAAAGTTGTATCTTGGAAATAGGTCTCTGAGTTTGCTAGAACCTCTTCACAAAGACAAAGATATTTTATCCCAAAGATAATCCTTTGTTCTATCCAAAAGATGATAAAAATTCCATAGGTATGGTCAAAATTAAGCCGATGAGTCAAGGAATGATTTTTGGAGAAACTTCTAATCCAAAACCCGAGCCTCTACAAGGTATGGCTGGTACAAACACTTCAGCCTAATTGGTATAAGGTAGAATGTCGTACCACGATGAAATAAAATAAATGGTGCATGGAATGATAGGATGGGGTAATTCTCAAGTTAGATATGTATAAAAAGATCCCCATGCAATAGCATCAGCAATTGCAAATGGTTTTGTAGGGATTATAAAATAATGGTGCGATACTTGTCTACATCAATCGATATTCTACAAAGTGGATATATGGGTTTAACAGCTGCCATTATAAAAGAATTTATTCGTGATGTACATAATAATAAGTTTCAGAATACTTCCTTGTTTCTTAAGAGCCGACTTTGTGATATGACAAGACTAAAAGAATATCAGTGTTATATGCAGAGATTATATTATAATTCGCAACATAAGTGATCCTACTATGAGATTAAGATATGTAGAAACTTTTCCGGTAGACTTTGCTACGTAATATAAGAAATCCATTCATGGGAAAAATCCCGATGAATTGAGTTTTGGAGCAATAAATCAGATTATTGATGAAACTAATTCAAGGCTTTGCAGAGAAAAATATGACAGAAAGAGGCCATAAAGGCTGAGAAGACACTTGACCACAAGTTTTATCGATGTTTGATGTGACCCATTTGGGTGTGACACATATAAGCCTCATAAAAAGAAGGTATGTAAAGATTGTTCTTCTTTTTCAAAGGGGAAGGATCAAAGGAAGTATAATAAATATAAAAGATATGATAATCCATCTTCATTTAGGAAGCCATATAAAAAATATGTTTTCTGGAAAAAGAAGTATGTAGGGAAAAGAAGAAAGTTTGTTCCTACTTGTTTTATATGTAAAGGAAAACATTATGCCCCTGATTGTCCTCAGAAAAATTCAGAGAAAGGAAAATCTAAAGTAAATACTCTTTCCGCCAAGGGTATTACAAAGATTATTATTGTTTAATCGGTGATTCGATAGTTGTTCCTCGGATATGTCTTATCAATCTCCCGATGAAGACTTTCATATTAATATTGTACAGCATACTGATTCTGATAGTGATAGTACTAACTCTGGATATGATTCTTTACCATCATTTGTTAATATGGTGGTTTCTGTAAATATGAATGCTAACTTTCCACATCCATTGATGCCACTATCTCTCGAACTTCTTCTCAAGTAGTCACAAATTTAGACAAAAGTGAGTATGAATACTGTCCCCATGGGACACTACAAGAAAGATCTTTCTTCAAAATAAAGTCGAGAGCTTGAAAATAAATATTTCAACAATCAAGAATAGAACAAGAAAGAAAGATCAGAAATGCGAAGAAGAAGAAGAATTATTTTGTCAAGAAGAGCCATACTCTCCAATCCCATCAAGACCTCCATTTCAAGGAAGAATTCATCAAAGACAAACCCCTTATAGAGGAAGAGGAAGAGGAGATATAAGAAGAGGTGGGAGAGGAACTCTTCCACAAAGAATTTTCCATTCCTTTTCCCAAAAGAAAAGGAATCAGAAGAATATCAAGAACCTATTATTAATCGGCCTATTACAGAAATAAAAGTTCTTGAACCATTGAAGGCCTCCCGGAAAAGAAAAAGAATTTAATTTCTCCGAATATCATAGCAAAGCCACCAATGAGTATAAAAAACTCATTGAAGAAGAAGAGAGAGACAAGAAAGAAGCAGAAGCTGATGAAGATCTAGAAGAAGCCTATCAGGAAATTCTTCTACAAGAAGCACAAGAAGAGCTTCAAAGAATGAACCAAATCCAGAGGTATGCACTTTGTTAAGTGTACCCAAAATCCTTTTATATCCATCACTATTTGCATCCCTAATATAAATCCTACACATTAGATGTAATGATAGATACCGTGCGATATTAGTATGATAAGATTTAAAGCAATACCTCCCGATTTCTACTGGAATGAAACTTATTTGAAAATCATTTTGATAAAAAAAAGTTATGTCTCTAGATATGTGGCCTATGTTCCCCGTTAGGATAGAAGGATATATTAGACTCAAAAGTTCTATCAAAGATGACATGATATCCTATGATTTCCTAATAGGTGTAGATGCTTTACAGGATTGTGGAACCTTTAGTTTCAAAGCAAAGATTATATTTCCCTCTTCAATCTCGATATAAAAATTCCTAGAAAATATACTTTTCAAATAATTGTCCCTGATTCAAGAACATAAGAAAGAATCCAACCATGATTGGATTCATAAATCTATTTCTCTTGTGTAAATCTAATATTGATGACATTGTTTCAAAGATCAAAAAGATCTTTGCTCTGATAATCCTCATGCTTTCATTTCTAGAAAAAAGCATGTCTGCTTCTCTTGATTTACAGATTTTGAAAGATAAAGAAGGCAATGAAATTGTGCCTAAATTCAAAGCACATCATAGAGGCATGATCCCTCTCGAAAGAAAAGAGTGCCATGAAGAGATCAAGAAATTACTACAAGGTGGTTTCATTCAAGAATCAAATTCTCCATGGGCATGTGTAGCCTTCTACGTCAATAAAAGAAGTGAGCAGTTGAGACAGAAGAAAAGGTTAGTTGTTGACTACAAGCCTTTAAATAAATTTGTTTCTACAGTTCAACATCCTATTCCTAAAAGGATGATCTGCTTTCCCGAATCAAAGGATCTAAAGTTTATAGAAAATTTGATCTAAAGAGTGGTTTCTAGCATTTTCTTCAAACCTAAAGATACTTACAAAACTACTTTTGTTGTTCTGGAGGTCAAGTATGAATGGAAAGTTCTTCCATTTGGTTTAAAAACTGCACCTTCAATCTTTCAAAAGAAAATGGATTCTATCTTTGGTGATCTTTCAAAAAAATTATTAGTATATATTGATGATATATTAATATTTTCAAAGTCTCCAAAAGATCATCTTGAGCATTTAGAAAAATTTATGATACATTTATAATAATGGTCTATGCCTATCTCCTACAAAAATGGAGACATTCAAGGATGAAATGGATTTCTTAGGCATTAAGATCAAAGATGGATCCATTGAGATGCAAAAGCATGTAGTATCTAAAATCCAAGAATTCCCAGATGAGATTAAAGAAAAGAACAATTACAGAGATTTCTTGGATGTGTTAACTATGTTGCAAGATTTTACAAAAATATTGTTGCAGATAGGATTCTCTTAATAAAAGATTGAAAAGAATGCTCCAGCCTGGAATGAAGACATGACACAAGATGTCAAAAGAATAAAGAAACATGTCTTAGATTTTCCTTCTATGTCTTTGGCTGGACAAGGTATAAAATTATTGAATGTGATGCAAGTGAAAATTTTGGGGTGCTTTTCTAAAAGAAAGAATAAAAGAAGGAAAGAGAAAGGTATGTAGATATGCTTCTGGTTCTTTCAAGGATCTGAGTTGAAATATCATTCAACTCATAAAGAAATTCTTGCTGCCAAGAAAGCTATCAAAGCTTTCTTATTTTTTATTCAAAATGAACATTTTATTTTGAGATCGGATCTAAAAGATTTTAAAGATTAGATTAAACAATGGTGATCCAAAAAATAAGACTGCATTCAATAGAATGCAGAGATGGGGATTATGGTTCGACAATTTCAGTTTTGATGTCGAACATATAAAAGGAAAAGATAATTCTCTCATGATTTTGCAAGCAGAGAATTAAATCAAACCAGGAATGTTAATGTTACTCAAATCTTTCATGAGTTTGTGGAAAGCATCTGGAAGACTGAAACCTGTCAGAATTATTTAGAATCAAAAAAAAGGTGTGATAATACTATGTCTTGGGAAGCACAACATTTGCTTCTATCCAGAGGTATCATTTCAGTATCACCTTATCAGATGACAGAGGTTGCCTGCAGATTTGTGGATCCAGAGGTACCTACTTCTGAGTTTCATACAGTACAAGACCCCATGGTTTTTTCACTCTACATTGGCAATGGTGACATTCTAGATATGTTGAACCTGCTAATGATAACAGCCAATTGAAGGATTAAGGTTAAGACAATTGGTCCCTAGACCAAATACTCTGTGGAGATTTGAATTTTCTAGACTCTGGCCAGAAGGACATCCATTGGAGAATGATATTTGGAACCGGCCAAGTATTCCTGGTGATAGGCAATACATTGCTAACCATTTTAAATATTTTCTTTTAAAGTATTTTCCTACTAAAATTTCTGACAGTCCTCTATTAAATGTCTCTCCCGACACTGCCAGAAATATTTTGATTAATTGTAAAATAAATTGGTATGTTAAGTTCATTATTATTTGAGGACTAATATTTTTCAGGGACATCATGCAAATCCAAATGGTCAATTATGGAGAAGGATTATTCTCCACCACACCATGAATATACATCCTCCTGCTCCTGGCCATTTCCTGAGGATTCTAGACCAGTACATCTTTCCACAAGGCGTCATCTCAATAGGAATGAAGATGGAACTACTTCTCTATCTAGAGAATGGTATGAACGTCATACTCGAATCTTCAACTACCAGAAAGAAATGATGAGACATCTACCTCATCAGATGATGATATTGGTCCTAGTGTACAGTATAGTCCTTAATAGCTATGATGACAGGCTTGTTGTCATCCATAAATAAAGCTAGATAAGATTCTCTTTTGATCTTATCAAAAGCATGGTGGACCTCCCCACTTACTAAAGGCGTTATCATGGGTGGCGTGTACCCATGCGTGTCCTCCTACTTTTTCTAAAGTAGGAATCTTTTGGTCACCTAGGTAACCGGTTCCCGGTTTCTAGGTTTGCTCTTTGATCCGGTAAAAGTCTCTCACATTGCTATAAATAGGCATGTTGAGACTCATTCTGATAATCGAAGAACACCAAGATCATTAGAGCTTAAGTGGAGTCCTCTCAAGAAAAGTTTGTAAGTTTGTTATAAGTTTCTTTAATTTGTTTTTTTGATAAAGTTTGTTTAAAAGCATTGTTTAGAAGGCTAATAGTTTAAAAGTGGTATAATAGTTCTCTTTCTATAGATTGTAAAGGATCTTTGAATCATCAATAGAATAATACAAGTTTTGTTTTGATTTTCTTGAAAGTTCTATTATGTATCTTCATTTTCATTTGTCTCATGAAGCAAGTTGATACACCGTAAGCCAGGCTAAGAGGCGAGGCTCCCGCAAGTAAGTCACCGTGTTGAGTGCAGTTTAGGTTGAAGCTTGATATCGTAAGTCTTGTTGGAAAGTTGCTTGTTAGTAATAAAAAAATGGCATCTAAAATCATGATAACCTTTCTCATGAAGATCTTGAACAAGATCTTGTAGGTCTTTCTGAATTTTTCCCTATAAATTCTGCCATAGATATGTAAGAAGAATCTGATCCTTTACCTACTTGGAAATTTCCAAAGATCCCATATGACCAAGTCTATGCTAAAATTTTTGCTTTTCATTTAATAGCTGCTACTACTTTTAAGACCCGTGAGTCTGTAATCCAAACTCAAACATCTTCAGTGAATATAATATCCCTTTGATTGATCCTAGTGATATAAAATCTCTTAAGAAACAAAGTACTTATAAGTTTGCCCATATAGGTTGTGTACAGATAGGAATAACTCCTCTTATTTCCATCGTGGTTTAAATGCTTCTATCCTTTGTTGTTTAATGGATCTTAGATTTGATAATTTTAAAGATTCTTTATTAGCTGCAATCAAACTGGTCTTCATAATGGTCCTATTTCTTTTGAAGTTTATCCTAACTATCCTGTTAGTCTAACCAAAGATGATCTGTTGAAAGAAGTCTTAAACTTCATCTTGCAACAACTGGTTTGAATATGAAACCCGGTGCCTGTCCATTAGCCATTCACTATAAAGTCATATATCATCTTGTAATACCATGTACCCTGCAGTTAAACATGGTATCTCCAAAGGCAGCAGCGTGGTGAGTCACGTAAATGTTGAAAGTCAAAAGATAGAACCAGAGTTGATTTCATGGTCACAGATCAAAGTGCCAAAAGAATGGACATTGTCCAAAAAGTTTTTGCAGACACCAACAGCCAAAGCTTGAAAATGCTACTTTGTAAATGAGTCCAAAAATAATGTTACTTTTCTTTTTAGAGTAAAAGTTCTTTGTCTAGTCTTTCCTAGAAATCTAGTTCTCAAAGTCTTGATAGTTCAGTTTTCTTTAGGAGAGTCATCTAAAAGCCCCTGTAAAAGAGCAAGTATTTTTGTGCAGTCATAATAGTCTTGTTCATGATCCTAACACTGATTACTTGTGGTGCAATGATTGTGAACAACTCATAAAACAAAAATATGTTCCATCTAATGGCCCAACCATTAGCATGGCATCAAAAGCATCTCCTAGTTCTTCATCTTTTCCATCATTAGATAGTTCAAAATTTTGTCTTCAACTAGACCCAAAAAGTTGTCTTCTAGTATCAAAGATCTGTAGATAGACAAATAGACCCCTCTAAGTCATCAAAAATGCTAAATTGGACAAATAAAGCTGTAAAAAATGTCCATGATAGATTACAGTCACAGAGTCTATATTAGCTGAAATGGAAAAGACTTTAAAAGCTATTGAGCTAAACCAAAAAGGAGATGTATCAGGTGCTCTTAGATTATTAAATTCAAAAATAGATGATGTAAATCAGTCTGTAAAAAGAATAGAAAGTCATGTACAGAATACTGCTACTATTGTATCCACATGTACATATATTCCAAAGTCATCACCCAGAATGTTGTGAGATATTGTTCACCTCTTAGTAGATCATACAGTAGGTATTAAGAGTGATGTATCCTCCAAATTGGGAACCACTCACAAACTTGTACAATCCAGTCTTTTGCAACTACATGAGTCCACTGAGAAAATAAGCCATAAAATTGATATTGTCCAAGACTCAGTCAGTCCTTTTCTAGTCATAATCCCTCAAATAGAGCAGATCTTGGATAATACCAAGAAATCTAAAGAAAAAGAAGGTGATTGGTCCAAACGTTGTATCTTGGAAGCAAGTCTCTGAGTTTGCTGGAACTTCTTCCCAGCACAAAGATATTTTATCCCAGTATAATCCATTGTTCTATCCAAAAGATGATAAAAAGTCCATAGGTATGGTTAAAATTAAGCCAAGAAGCTGAAGGAATGATTTTTGGAGAAACTTCTAATCCAAAACCTGAGCCTTTACAAGGAATGGCTAGGGTACAAACACTTCAGCCTAATTGGTATAAGTAGAATGTCCGTACCACAGATGAAATAAAAGAAATGGTGCATGGAATGATAGGATGGGGTAATTCTCAGTTAGAAATGTATAAAAAGATCCCCATGCAATAGCTTCAGCAATTGCAAATGGATTTGTAGGGATTATAAAAGAATGGTGGGATACTGTTCCACATCAATCAGATATTCTACAGAGTGGATTTATGGGTTTAACAACTGCAATCATAAAAGAATTCATAGGAGATGTAAATAATAATAAGTTTCAG
The DNA here is from genome assembly GCA_018340775.1 of Taxus wallichiana var. yunnanensis. Lineage (NCBI taxonomy): Eukaryota > Viridiplantae > Streptophyta > Pinopsida > Cupressales > Taxaceae > Taxus > Taxus wallichiana. The sequence continues at coordinate 440,154,699 of CM031242.1, read as the reverse complement.
AATACTTCTTTGTTTTTAAGAGCTAGACTTTGTGATATGTCTAGACTAAAAGAATATCAATGTTATATGCAGAAATTGTATTATAATTCTGCAACATAAATGATCCTACTATGAGATTAAGATATGTAGAATCTTTTCCTGCATACTTTGCTACAAAATATAAAAAAGCCATGCATGGGAAAAATCCAGATGAATTAAGTTTTGGTGCAATAAATCAGATTATTGATGAAACTAATGCAAGGCTTTGCAGAGAAAAGTATGAAAGAAAAGAGGCCATAAAAGCTGAGAAGACACTTGGCCATAAGTTTTTCCAGATGTTTGATAGTGACCCATTTGGTTGTGATACAAAAAGTCCCATAAAAAGAAGGTATGTAAAGATTGTTCTTCTTTTTCAAAGGGGAAGGGTCGAGAGAAGTATAAAAAGTATAAAAATATGATAATTCTTCTGCATATAAAAGGCCATATAGAAAATATGTTTTCCGAAAAAAAGTATGTAGGAAAAAAAAAAGTTTGTTCCTACTTGTTTTATATGTAAAGGAAAACATTATGCCACTGATTGTCCTCGAAAAATTCCAGAGAAAGGAAAAGCTAAAGTAAATACTCTTGCTGCCAAGGGTATTACAGAAGATAATTATTGTTTATCAATGATTCTGATAGCTGTTCCTCAGATATCTCTTATCAATCTCCTGATGAGGATTTTCAAGATTAATATTGTACAACATACTGATTCTGATAGTGATAGCACTAACTCTAGATATGATTCTTTACCATCATTTGTGAATATGGTGGTTTCTATAAATATGAATGCTAACTTTCCACATCCATTGATGCCTCTATCTTCTGAACTTCTTCTCAAGCAGTTACAGCTCAGACAAAGTGAGTATGAAGATTGTCCCCCATGGGACACTACAAGAAAGATCTTTCTTCAAAATAAAGTCAGAGAATTGGAAAATAAATATTTCCAACAATCAAGAATAGAACAAGAAAGAAAGATCAAAAATGAAAGAAGAAGAATTATTTTGTCAAGAAGAGCCATATTCTCCAGTCCAAAGACCTCCATTCCAAGGAAGGATTTGTCAAAGACAAACTCCTTATAGAGGAAGAGGATGAGGAGATATAAGAAGAGGTGGGAGAGGAACTCTTCCACAAAGAAGTTTTCCATTCCTTTTCCTAGAAGAAAAGGAATCATAAGAATATCAAGAACTTGTTATTAATCGTATTAAAAAATAAAAGTTCCTAAACCATTAAAGGCCTGGAGAAGAAAAGAATTGAATTTCTCCAAATATCATAGCCAAAGCCACCAATGAGTATAAAAAACTCATTGAAGAAGAAGAGAGACAAGAAAGAAGCTAGAAGATGATGAAGATCTAGAAGAAGCCTATCAACAAATTCTTCTACAAGAAGCACAAGAAGGAGCTTCAACAGTACTGAACCAAATTCAGAGGTATGCACTGTTAAGTGTACCCAAAATCCTTTCATATCTATCACTATTTGCATCCCTAATATAAAGCCCTATTCATTAGATGCAATGATAGATATTGGTGCAGATATTAGCATGATCAGATCTAAAGCAATACCTCCTGACTGCTGGAATGAAACCTATTTGAAAATCCATTTTGATAAAAAAGAAGTTGTCTCTAGATATGTGGCCTATGTCCCTGTTAGGATAGAAGGATATACTAGAACTTTGAAGTTCTATCAACATGACATGATATCCTATGACTGCCTAATAGGTGTAGATGCTTTACAGGATTGTGGAACCTTTAGTTTCAGCAAAGATTATATTTCCCTATTCAATCCTGATGTAAAAATTCCTAGAAAGTATACTTTTCAAACAATAGTCCCTTTGTATGAACATAAGAAAGAATCCAACCATGATTGGATTCATAAATCTATTTCACTTTGTAAATCTAATATTGATGACATTGTTTCAAAGATCAAAAAGATCTTTGCTCTGATAATCCTCATGCTTTCATTTCTAGAAGAAAGCATGTCTGCTCTCTTGATCTACAAATTTTGAAGGATAAAGAAGGCAATGAAATTGTGCCAAAATTCAAAGCACATCATAGAGGCATGATCCCTCTGAGAGAAAAGAGTGCCATGAAGAGATCAAGAAATTACTGCAAGGTGGTTTCATTCAAGAATCAAACTCTCCATGGGCATGTGCAGCCTTCTACATCAATAAAAGAAGTGAGTGAGCAACTTGAGACAAAGAAAAGGTTAGTCGTGACTATAAGCCTTTAAATAAATTTGTTTCTATAGTTCAACATCCTATTCCTGCTAAGGATGATTTGCTTGCCCGAATCAAAGGATCTAAAGTCTACAGTAAGTTTGATCTAAAGAGTGGATTCTGGCAGATTTTCTTAAACCTGAAGATACTTACAAAACTACTTTTGTTGTTCCTGGAGGTCAGTATGAATGGAAAGTACTTCCATTTGGTTTAAAACTACCCCTTCAATCTTTCAAAAGAAAATGGATTCTATATTTGGTGATCTTTCAGAATTTTTATTAGTATATATTGATGATATATTAATATTTTCAAAGTCTCCAAAAGATCATCTTGAGCATTTAGAAAAAATTTATGATACAGTTTATAATAATGGTTTGTGCCTATCTCCTACAAAATGGAGATATTCAAGGATGAAATGGATTTCTTAGGCATCAAAATCAAAGATGGATCCATTGAGATGCAAAAGCATGTAGTATCTAAAATCCAAGAATTCCTAGATGAAATTAAAGAAAAAGAATAGCTATTGTAGAGATTTCTTGGGTGTGTTAACTATGTTGCAGGATTTTACAAAAATATTGTTGCAAGATAGGATTCTTCTAATAAAAGATTGAAGAAGAATGCTCCATCCTGGAATGAAGACATGACACAAGTTGTCAAAAGAATTAAAGAAACAAGTCTTAGACTACCTTCATGTCTTTGCCTGGACAAGGTATAAAATTATTGAAACTGATGCAAGTGAAAATTTTTGGGTGCCATCCTAAAGGAAAGAATAGAAGAAGGAAAAGAAAAGGTATGTAGATATGCTTCTGGTTCTTTCCAGGATCCGAGTTGAAATATCATTCAACTCATAAAGAAATTCTTGCTGCCAAGAAAGCTATCAAAGCTTTCTTATTTTTATTCAAAATGAGCATTTTATTTTGAGATCGGATCTAAAAGATTTTAAGGCTAGATTAAACAGTGGTGATCCGGAAAATAAAAATGCATTCAATAGAATGCAGAGATGGGGATTATGGTTCGACAATTTCAGTTTTGATGTCGAACATATAAAGGAAAAGATAATTCTCTTGCTGATTTTGCAAGCAGAGAATTAAATCAAACCAGGAATGTTAATGTTACTCAAATCTTTCATGAGTTTGTGGAAAGCATCTGGAAGACTGAAACATGTCAAAATTATTTAGAATCAAAGAAAAGGTGTGATAATACTATGTCTTAGGAAGCACAACATTTGCTTCTATCTAGAGGTATCATTTTAGTATCACCTTATCAGATGATAGAGGTTTCCTATAGATTTGTGGATCCAGAAGTACCTACTTCTGAATTTCATATAGTACAAGACCCCATGGTCTTCTACACTCTACATTGGCAATGGCAACATTCCAGATATGTTGAACCTACTAATGATAACAGGCCAATTGAAGGTTTAAGGTTAAGACAATTGGTCCCTAGACCAAACACTCTGTGGAGATTTGAATTTTCCAGACTCTGGCCAGAAGGACATCCGTTGGAGAATGATATTTGGAATCGGCCAAGTATTCCTGGTGATAGGTAATACATTTCTAACCATTTTAAATATTTTCTTTTAAAGTATTTGCCTACTAAAATTTTTGATAGTCCTCTATTAAATGTCTCTCCCGACACTGCCAAAAATATTTTGATTAATTGTAAAATAAATTGGTATGTTAAAGTTCATTATTATTTGAGACTAATATTTTTTAGGGGACATCATGCAAATCCAAATGGTCAATTATGGAGAAGGATTATTCTCCACCACACCATGAATGTGCATCCTCCTGCTCCTAGCCATTTCTTGAGGATTCCAGACTAGTACATCTTTCCAACAAGGCATCATCTCAACAGAAATGAAGATGGAACTGCATCTCTATCTAGAGAATGGTATGAAAGACACACTCGGAATCTTCAACTACTGGAAAGAAATGATGAGACATCTACCTCATCAGATGATGATAGTGGTCCTAATGTACAGTACAGTCCTTGATTGTTATGACGACAGGCATGTTGTCATCCATAAATAAAGCTAGATAAGATTTTCTTTTTGATCTTATCGAAAGCATGGTGGACCTCCCCACTAACTAAAGGCGTTATCATGGGTAGCGTGTACCCATGCATTTCCTCCTACTTTTTCTAAAGTAGGAATCTTTTGTTCACCTAGGTAACCGAAGAACACCGAAGATCATTAGAGCTTAAGTGGAGTTTTAGAGTCAAGAAGTTTGTAATATCAGCCCCTTTAATTTTATTTGTGTGGTGAAGGCAACAACATTTTATTTTGTTTTAGTGGCACCTAAAATAAATAACAGAGAAAAATATTAAAAAGCTTGTAACTTTTTATCAGTAACTCGGTTTTGAGTGTCGTTTTTTATAAAAGTGCTTGTTTTTTCATGATCTTTCCATTGGAGTTATTTATTTTGAGACTTGCACTATAATTATAAAGTGCCAAATATGGAGGAGTGTTGTAATCAATTGTGGATGCAATTTCGGCTAAGCCCGACGTCCTAAATTTTTGGGAGTTGCAGTTTGTACCTATCATGGATTCTGAGAATGATATGCTTTTCTCTGAAGTATGTGGAATTCAAGAGGATATTGTAAAATTTGTGGAAGAAAATAGATTGCTCAAGAAGTGAAATTCTCTTCTACAATCACTCATTCACGATAAGGATACAATAATACACTCCCTGTAGAAAAAACTTGCTAGCCTACAACATCACCATCATATTGTGGACAGCCATATCCATGCTCCTAGTCCACTTGTAGATGTGGCTCTTATACCCACTAATATTGATCTATAAATCTTTGAGCCTAAACCTACTTTTGATGCTTATAAACCTGTGAGGCCTTTTACTGCATGCTCTTCCACATATGTGCCTATTACAGTACCACATGTTGTGTATCCTACTTTTGCTCAATGCATGGATTTTTTAAGAAGCATACCATTGCATTCAGTTCTTGCATGCTCTGTTCTATGGGTCTCACTAGAGGAGTCATTGGCAGACATTCACGGGTATTGTCTCCTCTATTCCACATGTTAAGTGGAATTCTTGTCATGAAATTAGTTTTTGAGCAGATACTTCATTGGGATCACACATTGACAGAGCTCCTTTTTTTGTTCACTCGACTCTTTCTAAGGATCCTGAGTAACACATGAGTTCTACATCTTCACTCAGGCTTGAGAAACCTAAGATTTTAGTTGTCAGACATGATCAACCTGACACACATTTTGATGTTCTTTTGCATGCACCAAGTCATATGCAGCATCTTCTTCATCCATCCATGTTGATTTGGGGTGGATATCTGATCACTCGTGGAGGCGACATAGGCATTCATTGAGAGGACTCTACAGGCATTGCTCCTACACCATTTGGCCTCTTACTCCACTTTCTATACCTTCTACATTGTGATGCTTCTTGTTTTGATAATTTTTCTTTAGCAGGTGTAGTATATCTCTCTTGTTTGTTGAGATATTTTATATCTGTATTTTTGACACTTTTGGCATGTTGACAATATCTCTTGTGGGGGATCTATTCTGGTGAAGTCTAGTGTTATTTTGTCAGTGTTCAAGTAGTTGATTTTGGGCAACTCATACAGATTTGTAGCGTCACTCCACCCATTCAGCAGTATGGGAGGGTGTGGTGTTGATCTTGCTTCTTCGGGTTTCGTGTCCTTTCCTTGTTACCTTGGCTTTTCTTAGATTGTGACACTCTAGAGTTTGTGTCCTTGCCTTGTTACTTTGGTTATTGTTCTTGGATCGTGGCACACCTATTTGCAGCAGTTGGTCGAATTATGTTTGGTATTTTTTACACTTTCGACATCACTCCATTGATAGTCTCCTTGTATGGAGCTATTCTGGTGAAGCCCAGTGTCAGTTGTTTTTGAGTTCTATGATCGAGTAGTGGATTCAGACCAAACTTCTTCAACATTGTATGAGTTTTTTGAGCCGAGCTTCTTGGGATGCCTTGGAGCGGGTTTTTACTCTCTTTACTTTGTTGTTACTGGTTTTGGGTACCTTACGGTGTCCCTTTTTTCCCAGTTATTTTACATGAGTACCTCATCAGGCCTAGTTACCAGGACTCATATTGTGGACATGCCACATCTATTTTGGCCCCTAGCTTCACTTGAGGGGGGGTGTTAGAGTAGGTATTTACCTTAGCTCATGTTCACCTAGGTACTTTATTTACCTTTATTGTATTTATCCTCACCCACTTATGTGTGTGGATATTTCTTTTATATTATTTAGATATTAGGAGATATTATCTAGTTATTAGGTATAGTTCTTTCCTTGATCTATGGTATTGACTAGTTCTTTGATGACTAGTTATTTCCTTGATTCATGGCTTAATCTACGACCTTGATTGGTTCTTAGATTGTTATTCCTTGCCTATTTAAGCAAGGCCCATTCTCAATGTAATGCATTGAGTTCTATAATAATATATGATATTGTTGCTCATTTGTTTGCAAAGGTTTATGTAAAGTTATTCTAGAAATTTTTTTCATCTTATTGATCGTGATGTTTGATTAGCATCTGTGTTCTTGGCTTGGCACGATTTGGTTATTGTTCCTTTCATAAAATATATCTTTTTAACAATAAACAAATCTTGTTCTAGTGTTAATTCAAGGGAAAATGGATAAAGAAATTTTAACCAATATAATGTACATGAAAAATTCAACCCCGACTCAGAAATTGAGAGATAGAAGACAAAGGAGACACAAGAATTTATCCTGGAGAAACCCAATGTGGGAAAAACTCTAGTGGGTAAGAAAATTGCTTCCCTTTCACTATGTAATTCTCCAAAATACAAATCTACTACAAAATATTGGCCTTCAAGAAGGATTCAACACTCCTCCTAATTGTATTTTCTTTCTTACAATCCTCAACAATGAGAAATAACTCCAACTCCTCCTCTTTGCTCACACTAGAATTCACTCAAAATCACTTGCTAGAATGAAGAACTTATCTTGTATTTATACTTGTTATGGCATTAAAGGAGTTAAATCCAAAAAAAAAAATTGGGAATCCCAAACATTTACAAATATTGAGTTTCCTTACTTTGGTGTCATCGGGATAGGACCAGCGGTGTCCACAGAGTGGTGGTTCCATAACCGCTTTGTGTCGTTGCATCACTTGTCACCTAGAAATATCTAGAATAGAATAATAAGGAGCCTTTAATTTAATTCACAAGTGACTAGATCATCCTTATCCTAACTAAACAATCTCCTTAACTAAGAATATGTTGAGAATATGTAAGAATAATACAAAGAATTAGGTATTTCACATCCATTTTTGGATCACTCTTTTTCGTAAGGACTCAACAAAGATGGAAGGGTGACCAAAACATGAGGAATTTTTCCATGACTCTAAAAGTTTCAAAATTTTAATGATCCATGAAATTAATGCTAATTTACCTAAAGAGAAGTTTAGACACTCAACTTAGGAAATTTTCTCTTTGAAACTACTAGTTTTTATAATGCACTCTTTTACTAATATAAATACAACATTTTCATCCACACTTAACACATTTGAAGATATATTTTCTAATTTTTTAATCCTTATACACTGACATGTCATCAATTTATAGGATTACAATGTATTAAATCTTTATATAAACATCAATTGACAAGTTACAAACTTTAGATTAGATTTTTACATCCTTAGGCTAGGCCATAAAGTTTATTTAGGATGTTATATTTGGTATTGGATGATTTTTTTGTCTTGCACCAACATGTTATGCAACTTTTTATATTATTGCATATTATTTTTGGGGTCATCTAATCCATATGGGTTGACATTTCTTTGATAAATCACCTGCATAAAACTATATAAGCGAGTAAACACTACTTCATATGTTAACCTAAAAATCCTAGGCCACTACATTGATAAATTCACTTCCAATAATTACAAAAGGTACAAAAGATTCCCTCAATCTCATAATACAATATATAGATTTATTAGGAAACAATCACCAGATATATGAAGCTTCTTACCAAGTAAAGAAGTTATCCTTGTGCCAACATGATTGATGAATCCACTAAAACATAACCCAATGCAAGATATTTTAACCTTCATATTGATATTCCATTACTCTTCACCCTCCACTCTATCTTTTTATTTCTCAAAGGAAAGTACATATGTCTCTAGGTCTTAATAATTCCATTATTTATTTCTAAACTCTATATTTGAAGCAAAACCACCGGAGGGTGAATCGGTGTCTTCAAAATTTTACATCAATTTCCTTTACTTGTATGAACCATCAAAGAATTAACAATTATAGGAGTAATATAAATTAACTTAGAAAACTATCAAAAAAAAATATCATCCATCCATAAGAGCATAAAACAAGAGAGAATACATGGACACATAATATAGTTGGGAAACCCTTAAAGGGAAGAAAACCCAGTGATCATTGTATTAATAGAAAAATCAAGGTTTATTGAGCACCAACTACACAAGGAGCACCAGCCCATAATTAACTTAGCACAAACTAGAATTTAGTAAGCACCAACTTGTAAGGAAACACAAACCTCGTAATATATCAAGAGCCAAGATAATTTTAGTAAGAACCAACTTACAAGGAGGCACAAACCCCATAGAGTTTTATTGAAACACCAACTCAGCCACATATGAATGTTCTCTAACTTCTTTTTCTTGTTTACTCAACAAATGATGGAGTTATTTTCACTTATTATATCTTATTCTCTCTTCTTATTATTCGGGTATATATCTATGATATATCAATAAGAACTTAGGCCTATAAAATACATTCTTATCCTCAAACATCACCCACTATTCATACAAAAACTCATTTTCCCTTGAAGACACTCAAAACTTCCTCCTTAGCTCACCCGCATTTCTCATTCTTCACCTTCACTAGGTCATGGATGATCTACCCTTCATAACTTTAACAACTCGTATTCAACATGAAAACATTCAAATAGGCATAATCTTCCTTGTATATATACTTGTTTCAAGCAACCAATACCTCATAGTTCAGCCATATCTATTGGTTCGGCCAAAAAGATAAAAACCAACTGATAAATATGAAAAATGTAAAATAGAGGATTCTTTAGGCCGAAATATCTGCATTAGAATTTTTAATTAAATGTACAAGTCCTCCTTAAAATTACTTCTCCAAACACATTCAAAATTTCTAAAACTATCCTAAAACCAATCATGATAAATTAACTTGGATAGGCCACCTAAGGAATCAAACATGTCTCAAAAACATCATATGAATGCATAATATGACTATGAATTCCTCTTAAATCCATTTACATACGTTTTCCTTTATAAAACTTGATAAATATAACAAAATATTCATAAACAAGTCATTTTAAATGGGGTCCACTCACTCATTCTAACACACAAAAACACCAAGATATAGATGGTATATTCCTCTACATGGTCTAATCATCACACTAAAAACAAACTTCACTTCTCATCTTGTATGAAAAATATCTTCCACATCGAATCGAAACTAGGGTTTTAGAAGTGTTTTGGAGTTGTTTTGGTGTTAATGATTGTTTAGAAAGAATAGGACCTTAAAACCAAAACTAATGCAAAAATCTTATCTAGGACACATATCAATTTTTACCAAATATCATCGGTTACGATGCGAAGATTCACGTCTTGAAGAACATAGAAAAGTTGACCTTGAGCTGGGAAACACCATTTTCAAGAACTCGATTTGACCAAAAATGTAACATATTTATTGTTCTTACAAAATATGACCTAAACATTTGTCCACATACCTGAATCAACATGCCAAAAACTTCCCATGCTCACCTTTTCAAAGAGAACTAAAAATGGTCAAGCTAGCTCATTAGGATAAATAAATCTCAAAGATTCATCTAGGATCAGTCTGTAAAACCAATTTTCATGATTTATCCTTCAAGCCCTAACCTCAAAAATTCATCAACATGCCTAGAAAACATTGTTAAAGCTCTGAAAATACTCACATTCCCATACTTACCTTGGAAACTAAGGAAAACACCTCATTAGGACATGATTTCTTCACTTTTCCTTCAAATTATCTCTCTCTATCTCGCTATCTTTCTATCTCTCTATCTATCTATGTGTGTGTACTAAGAAAGACCTGAAAAACAACTAACATTCATCATGTAGACTTGAAAAATTATTAGTCATCATTTTACATCATATAACAACAATTAAAACTCACAACAACAAACTCTCCACATCACTCTCTCGTATCAACAAGGCACAATCTCCATTTTGACATCAATGACCACAACTTGCCAACAAGCTCTCCATGACACCAATCATGCACAAATCAACCTTGACATCAAAGAAAAATTTCCAAAAATCTCCCTGTTTATCAATTATGGTAAACACATTGATGGCAAACATACTTCAAACTGAAAAAAATTCCAAATTATACTTACTTTGCATTTTCTCATTTTCCCTCTATTGTGCAAACATGTGTCATTATCTCGTTCTTTCCCCCTTTTGACATAAACCACAAATGATCTACTAGGTTATTCTACAAGATTCCAACTGATCTCAAAACAAAAAAGTTTACACTAATATAATGATACCAATAGTTGACCAAAACACTTACCTTAGGCTTCTTCACAACATGGAGCAACATGATACCAATTGTAGAACACAAAACATGCTCCCCTAACTGAAAATTCTACCTAAACTTATCAAACATGATCATACATATTGTTTTCCATTTTCTCATTTTCATCTTGCAACACCGGCTCAAAAATCATGATGTTAATCATTATAGAAACATACTCCTATTTGAAATCAAACCAAGAACCACCATATATGGAAGAAATGGTTAGAAACATCAACCATTAATGGAAGAACTAACAAACATGACAAGATCCCCTTACTCAATGTATAGCTTATTCAAATGAAATGAAATCACAAAACTACTTACTTTATCCTTTTCATGAAAAATATAATAAATCATGAGAATATGACTAATACCGATAGTAAAATCACCAACTCTCTAATAACTTCACACTTTAGGCTCTCCACATAATTCATTAAGAATTCTTATACCATCCTCATATTCCTTCAATATTCTTGATACTAATACTACTTCTCAACTCAAATTTCAACAAGCTCAACTCAACATCATATACCTAATACTAGTAGACTAATACACAACTACCAACTGCTAGAAACAATGAACAAATTCTTGCTTACCTCTCATATAAACAACACTACCATATCTTTCCGCATGTCTTCTTGACCTTCCATGTATTCTTGACATTTAGTACTACTTTTGGAACAAATAACTATCTAATTAGCTCCCCCTTATGTTTTGAATCCTCTAATGATTGCTAGAAACCAACTTGAGATTATGAAGACCTCATAACCTTGCCACAAAAGAGCTTAATCCATTAACTTATAGGGCCAACCAAATCTCCCTAAGTCCATGATTCATTTAATAACTGCTAGATCCCAAATGAGATTTTACAAACCTCAATATATTTCTCTTGACACAACTAAGACATACCTTACATACTTTCATGTTTATTGATGCAATAGACATGGATCTTCTTCAAAGTAGTAGTAGAGACATATTCATTGTCATGATAACATGTCCTCATCAACTATATATTAGACCTTTTGTAAAAGAATATGAAAATAGTACATACCTTATTCAAGCTAGAAAACTCCTATTGAACATCTCAAAGAATAACATGCTTCTTGTTTTCCAAATCAAGCCTTTATGAATATCAAATTCAATTTGTAACGAATAATATCAGATCTTCTTGCTACAACATGTAATTAAATTACTTGTATGATTATCACGAACAATAGAACACCAAATAACACAAGATTGTAGATAAATGATCTCAATATGTAATTATAATAGCTTAGCCACTTTGAGGGGGAAACATCTAAGCCATATAATAGGAATCAAATTATCAATATATAATTAACTACTCCTCACTACCTCCTATATATACCAATCCTAAGCTATGGCTAACACCAAGGTCAACCTACTAAACATATGAAATCATAAATGAATAATATATGACAAGTAGAGAGATTATGTAAGCCACATGTCGGAACTACATATCCAATATAGGCTATAAGACTAACGACATAACATGCCCCTCCCCTTCAAAGAAACATTGTCCCAAATGTTGGGAAGCCCTAGATACTACTGCAAAAATGCTTCATCCTCCCATGATGCATCCTCAATATTCATATTTTTCCACTTGATTAGGTACTCGGTAATGACTTTGTTCCTCAATATTTTGGTGCGTGTATGAATAATACCTTCAGGATCCAATATGATCCTTATTTCCTCATCAAGTTTAGGAAGCACTAACTAGGTGGGAATGTGATGCCCAATGAATTTCTTTGAGAAAGAAACATCAAATACTAGATGTATTTTACTTCTGGATGGAGCTCTAGCTTATATGCCACACTACCAATTTTTGCAACACTCGGTAATGACCATAATGTTTATGGGAAATAGCATTATCCTTGTTATGTTTTTTAGTGATAACTACTTATATGGTTACAACCATATAAAAAAAATTCACCCTCTTCAAAGTGTCGTGTACTATGATGTTGATCAACTTGTTGCTTCATGCACTTTTGTGCCCTTGTAAAATGATCGCTAAGAATAGAAACTACCTTATGTTGGTGCTGAATGTAATCTTTGATTTCTCTCACCTTTGGTTTGAACTTTAAGCTAGAAATGAGTGATAGAGGTTGGTACTGTAATGTGTCGAAAATGGAGACATTTTGGAGGAGGTATGAAATGAAGTATTGTACCACCATTCTGCAAGAGGCAACCATTTCTCCCAACATTATTTTTATCCGAATTAAAACATCTAAGATATCCCTCGAAAAATTTATTTACCACCTCAGTTTTCCAATATGATTGAGGATGATAAGATGAACTATGGGCCAATTGGGTACCCAAACAAGAGAACAAATCATTCTAAAATTTCTTATAAATATTAGATAATGATCACTTACTATAATTTTGGCATTCCATGGAGCTTTTGAACTATGTCCATAAATGAGATGGAAACTATACTAGTTGTGAAAGGATGAGCCATGACACAAAAATGAGCATACTTGGTAAGTCTATCCATCATGACCATGATGATTCTTTTCCCTTCGATTTAGGCAATCCTATGGTAAAATACATCAATACCTCTTCCCATATCTCGCTAGGAATAAACAAAGGTTGGAGGAGACCTAGTGTCGTGATGATCTTGCCCTTATTTTTTTTTGACACACTAAACATTCTGCCACAAATTTTTTAACATCTCCTTTCAACCCCTACCAAAATAAATCCTTCTTAAATCTATGATAAGTTTTCAAGAACCGAAAATGGTTTCCTATTGGAGAAGAATGGAGCTCGAAAGAACATGGTGTTTAAATGTAGAGTTCTTACAAAAATATAACCTATCTTTATACCAAAATGTATCCCCCTTCCATGTAAATTATTATGATATGGTTGGATCTTCCTAGAGATTCTGAATGAGAGTATGTGTTCTTACATCTTTCTTCCATTCTTCCCTTGCTTGATCTACCCAATCTACCTTTAGTGTATAGATTGAACATAATAATTCTCCAATGGACTCATCCATCCTAGATAGAACATCAACGACCACATTTTCCTTCCCTTTCTTACAAAAATCTCAAATTCATACTCCAACATCTTAGTGACCCATTTATGTTGTTATTCTAAAGACATTTATTGCTCCAATAAGTATTTCAAACTATCATGATCAGTTTTTAGCTTAAAGTGTTTACCCATCAAGTATGGTATCCATTGTTTGACCGCATGTAATATTTCCATTATTTTCTTCTCATAGGTGGGGTTCACAAAATTGTTTCCTTTTAGCTGTTATCTCTCAAATAATATAGGATGTCCTTCTTGCATAAGTACTTCTCCGATCCCATTTCTTGAAGCATCGAATTCCAATATGAAGGTATTGGAGAAATGCAGAGTTGCAAATCTTTGGTGGTGCATATTTCCACCTTCAATTTTTCTAAAGCTGAGAAAATTCCTCATTCCACTGAAAGGATTCTTTATTTGATAATTTTGTAAGTGGTGTTGCTATATTGCCATAGTTTTTACAAATCTACAAAAATACCATATGAGACCTAAGAAACCTTGTACTTTCTTGATGGTTCTTGAGATTTCCCATTCCATCATGGCCTAGATCTTGTGAGGGTCCACCTTAACACCTTCATGAGATATAATATGGCCCGAATATTCCAATTCCTATACCCTAAAAGAATTTTTTTAAGGCTTGGCATATAGTTGATGTTTCTCTAAGACTTCTAAGATTGTATTGACATGATGTAAATGTTTCTCCCATGATTTGTTGTAGATGAGGATATCATCAAAAATACTAATACAAACTTTTGTAGGATTGGTCTAATTACTTGAATTCATCAAACTCTTAAATATGGAGGGTGTATTGGTAAGATTGAAATGCATCACTAGGAATTAATAATTCCCTTGATGAGTTCTGAAGGATTTCTTATGAATATATTATTTATTTACTCTAATTTGGTGATACCTAGAACACATATCTAGTTTTGTAGAATAAATTGCACCATAAAACACATCTAATAAATCATCAAGGATAATAATAGGAAACTTATCTTTGATAGTGTACTTGTTGAGTTCTTGGTAGTCTAGAAACATGCACCATTTTCCATCCTTTTGGAAAACCATCACCATTGGAGCAGAATAATCACTCTAACTATGATAAAAAAAATACCCATTTCCAACATTTCCTCCACCATCTTCTCAATCTCAATATTTTGCACATATGGGTATCTATAAGGCCCAATTTTAGGGGTTAGCTTCCTAGAATTAGCTAAATGGCATGATCATGCTCTCTTTTAGGAGGAAATCCTCTAGGATCCTTGAAGACAAATTCATGTTGATCAATAACCTTCTAAAGATCAGGATGCACTACCATTATTGGCGGTTGAACTTCCATGGAGAAAAATCATGCTACAAAACCTTCAACCCCTTTTTAAGAATCTTTTACATTTGGTGAGAACTAACCACCTAAGGAATTTTTTCTTGTAGTCCTCAAAGTTCAAACTGTTTACCCTTAGAATGAAAGTACATGAACAATTCCTAGAAATTTAGCTCAATGGTGCCCAAATTTGTGAGCCACTGAACACCTAAGACAATATCAGCTCTACCCATGGGAATAGAAAACATCATAGATTCCAATGTGTAGTCACCCATCATAAGTATGATTTTATGAAATTTACCTAAACATTGGAATATTCCACCATCTACAAACATTACTTGAAATTCACATGTTGGGTAGATGAAAAAATAGTCTTACTGCAAGCTTATGATTGATGAAATTATGTGTAGTACCTAAATCAATACATATTGTCACCTTCTTCTTCTTAAGAGAACCCATAACCTGAAAGGATTTTGGAATACTAATACTTGTTAGAGCATGGCATGAAATAGTGGGCTTGGATCTTCAAATTATTCATCTAATTTTTCCACTTCCTCCTTAATGTTTCCTCCTATTATTCCTCATCATCGGTTCCTTTAATGTAAACAATTTGTTTCTAGAACATTTATGATTTGGTCCATATTTTCTATCACAGGTTAAAAAATAACCCCTTTTCTTTTTTTCTTCAATTTGTTAAGGTGTCATTCAAATTGGCCGAGGTATGACAGATTAAAGGAGCTACGATCTTTCATGTTAGAGAAGGACTGCCTTCTATTGGAAATAAAATTTTCCTCTTCCCTAAGTGCCATCATAATAGAATTAGAAACATTAAGGGGATTAAACATGCACACCTCATGATCAATGTGGTCCTTAAGAACCCTAAGAAATAGGTCATTCAAATATTCTTTTGTAATATCCTCCACATGTAAGGAAATATTTTGGAATTGATGGACATACTCCTTAACTAAACTTGTTTGTTGTAACTTTGCTAATTGGCTGAAGTAATTCTTTGAAACACTAGAACTATAGTGTAATTTAATATCTTCTATAAAAATTTCCATGTGACATTTAGACCATTATTTTTCCTTTGAGAAAATAACCAATGATACCAAAAAAATTGGTCAGGTTCTAGGTATAAGGATTCCATGGTTACCTTTTATCCCAATGGGATCTAATGGAGATCAAATAAATTCTCCATTTGGGTAATCCAATTGAGTGGATACTTTCCATCAAATTTATGCATTTCCACTTTTGGAATAATTCCTTTCCATTAGTGAGGAGATCCACTTGAATGAGTAAAGGAGTCTCCTTGATTGGAGTGATTTGGACCTCTATGGGTATTGCTAGAGGAACCCATTTGAATGGAATTGGGATTTGTGTTTGAAAGAGAAAGAAATATCTCCTCCTTCATTACTTGAATATTTTTGAAGTTCCCCTCCAGGGATACCTTCTAGATGAAGAAGCTCATTATTAAGGTCATCCTTACCATATTATTTACCCTTTCCTAATGTTGGACGACAAGTGAGATACTCTCGAAACAAAAGATTCAAAATCCATAACTTCCTTATTTGACATCATTCCTAGAGGTTCTTGACCTTTATCTTGGCATTGAGTTGATCTATTGGTCATGATGTAGGGTTTGGGACTTAGGGTAGATGGAATAGGGAAATTTTTAGGGTTTGGGGTTTCGTAAATTTTTTGGCTTAATAGAGGAAATCATTAAAAATCCTGGCTAATTTTTAGAAAGCTTTAGAAAATGTAAGAAACTTAGAAAAATTCCAAAAATTACACCTTAGGGAGCCAAATTATGAAAAATCATTAAACCAATATAAATTTTGAAAACCAAGTACAAAATTCTTAAAATTTGGAGAGGTGATTACTTGAATAATTTCTCCATGCAAAAAAAAAAAAACAATTACACAAATATTTAAATTTGAGATATAGCTGAACCTTCACAATTAGGGTTTGACACAACGTTGGCTGATATTAGGATTTGATACCACTTGCGATGAAATTACTTGTATAAATATGGTTATAACCAGAAATATAACACCAAACAACACAAGATTACAGATAAATGATATCAATATGCAAGTAGAATAACTTAGCCACTTCGAGGGGGAACCTCCAAACCATTCAATAAGACTCAAATGCTCAATATATCATTTACTACTCATCACTACCACCTATATATACCAATCCTAAGCTATGGACAACACCAAGGCCGACCTACTAAACATATGAAAGCATAAATGAATAACATATGACAAGTAGAGAGATTATGTAAGCCACATGTTGGCACTACATATCCAATATAAGCTATAAGACTAAGGGCATAAACAACAAGATCATACATTTATTAAAAATATCATTCTTACTCTTCCTCCATGAGCCATCATGACACAAACACATCAAGAAGACACCTATCTTGTATCAAATATTGTCAATAGGATTGAACAAGCGTGTTTCCTATGATAAACCGGTTTCATGATTATCAACATCATAATATTCCATCAAAGACAATATAACGCGTTTCTTGAATCTCCATGGACAAGAAACATTTAACTATACATTTTTATACCTAATTAAATTATTAACATGAACACCTATATTTCTAAGAACTCTAACCTTTTGATGATGATTCTTTAATGAATGACTCGACAAATCTTCATATCAATACACCAATGGATAAATTTATAATGTGCCGCTAGGACAATATACACAAAAAAATCGGATCTCAAGTACTTATCACTTCATGTTATGCATTAATGACCAACTTATGAAATTTTTTTATTTCTGATATCATTGTGTACACACACCCAAATTTGACTATATTCTATCTTTCTAGTCGTGATCTTAAACAAGACTCATATAGATCCATTAGGCCTTCATGTAGCTTCATATCCTCCACAACCATATAGGCTATCTAGCGCAAACACCATATTGGTCGTGAATACCAATTACACCTGCTCTTCATACCTAAATTATGCCTCAAGACACAAACCTCTTGCACGGTTATACGCATAACACTCCTTCAACCTATCTAATTACCTTCAAGCCTACACATTCCTTTTTATGTTTATCATTATTCAACACAACTCTATGAATGAAAGAACATAAAAATACATTATAAATCATCTCGACAAAAATCCTTAATACCTTATTTTATTACTAGATTTCTCTTTCTTCTTCAAACCCATATTTGATCCCTATTATCTCTCTTTCTACAAGTATACAACCTATTATGCTTCCTTTATCTAATTATGATCCAAAAAAACTCTCCAAGGAATCATTTTCGTATTCATATCATCTACAAGGTTTTAGGAAACAAAAACATATTGGTCTTATAAACCAATCTCTTGTTCTTAAAGGTCACATACCTACATTAGACCTCAAAACAAAGACTTCAAGTACATATGTACATACCATGAGCCTATATTAGGTCACTAAGAACAATAATATACCCAAACATGGATAAATAATTCTTCAATATGTTTCTCATAGGAATCACATACCTAAATAAGGTCTCAAGACACATCATTTTGCCCAAACATTCTCAAACTATCTATCTCTACCTACCAAGCCTCTATAAACCTGCTTTAGAAGAATGTCCGTTGCACCATAATGTCATGAGTGTAACTAAACTAATCATAAAAACACATAACTTATAATCAACTTGAATTTCCTTCTCATATCTATACCTAGGTCTCTATAAACCTTCTTCATCATTGAAATCATTTTTCAGAACTATCTCAACATGATTCATAACTTAACACACTTTCATGGTGGTAGAACACCACTTGATGATTGTATTGTTATGATTATACCTTAAAACATATATTTATGAATGTGAAAGAACTAATCAAACACATTCCTACTTGAAGAAACTTATAGGTTTGATCAAGTAATCATACCACTACTTCAAAAACACAAATCTCTTCAAAAAAATTATCCGCGTGTTGTGTCCTTATACACCTTTTGAATCTCATCACAATGCAACATGAATTCATGATGGATGAAAATATCAAGCATCAAAACACATACCTCATACTTTTTTTAAAGCATATTATCTATCCTTGCAACATGACTTCATGTACGTATGAAAACACACATCTACTATGTAATCAAACTCTTCTTCACAAATCCAAGCTCCATCTCCAAGATCACTCACCTTCTTATTAAAAACACATCTTTAATTTTATTGAAATACAATCATTTTCTCAAACCTACCGAGATTCCAAGCACACCCATGCTTCTAGATTTTTATTAATGTCTTCATGAAGCCTAATAAAGACAGCCCCATGCTTCTACATTCGATTAATGTCTTCATGAATCCTAATAAAGACACCCCATGCTTCTTAGGTCTCTAAAGTAACATGAATTTATAAGATACCTAGATCTCCACCCTTTTCTTTAACTTCTAACACTCATGAGACTAATAGTCTTATTTTAGGATCTTCCTAGTCTTCTTTGAAATTTAAATATTGATGTCAACTTCATCGTCATTCTCCTCTATCTGAATAGATATCAAATAAACTTATCACTCTTGAAAATCTCCATCTTATAGATTTTTCACTATCATATTAAACATTTTTTACTTGTTGATTGATCGAATCGACTTCTTGACTGTCTCCTTCAACTTATCCACGTGTTCTAATTTCAAGATGTTATTGATGGTTTTAGGTTCCTCCTTAACCTGATCTATAGGTTTAGACCCGTTGAAATTTTTGAATTTCCTTGATTATTTCTTTAATTCATGTTCAAACTTCATGACTTATACTTTCTTTGGTTTAGGAGCTTAAACCTTCTTGTTTTCTCTAGATGGATCACAATGAAACAAGCTAGAAATGTGACCATTTTGGTGATATTTGTAGCACACAACATTTCTCATGCTTCTTGAATAATATGTATTGTGATTTAATCCATTTCTCCATGAAGACTCACTATTGAAGGAAAATTTTCAATCTCTATCTCTATGACCAAACAAAATATATGAGTAATAATAACCATTGAATGAATTATTATACCTCATTACATTAGAATGTCGAACTATATTTTTCTTCTTAAAGTTGACCTTATTTTTCTCCTTGGTATTCTCATTGTTTTCCTTAGCTTGACCTGATTCTTTATCAGTCTCCTTTTGACCTTCTTTGAATCCTAGACATGTCTTATTACTACCATATTTCTAACTTCTCAAAATGTCTTCTAAAACCTCAATATTCTTTCCAAACTTATCATATGTATTCAATTTTCTAGATGTCTGATAAAAATCATCCTTCAAGGACTCCATTTATGATTCATAACTGATGCAATATTCCTATTTGGTCTTTAGGGATTATAGCTTTGTCTTAAGATTGATACATTCTTCTTCTTTGACCTTGAGGCTAGCTATCATACCTTTAATATGAGATTACATCTACTAGATGATCTTATCATTTACACTATACATGATGATGATATTTTATTAATACTTCTTGGCTTATTTGACCATGTCACTCTTAAAATTAATTATTTGATCCTCAAGAACTTTGACAAAAGATTTCAATTTTAAACACTCTTTCCTCAAGTGATTATCCATCTTTGTGCTTCAATGGTATCCTTCATGATGTAAAACTTGTTCTAAAGGACCATTCTCTTATACCAAGTATTAAAATCACAACCACGGGGAGAAGGGTGAAGCAATGTTTCTAAACTTTTACTTCAATTTCCTATACTTATATGAACTAGTAAAGCATTAATCATTATATAAAAATGAAAATTAATTTAACAAACCATTAAAGCCACATATCATCCATCCACATGAGAATGGAACAAGAGAGAACACATGAACACATTATATAGGTGGGAAACCCTTAAAGGGAAGAAAACCCATTGATAATTATATTAATAAACAAAAATAAATATTTATTGAAACACCAACTTGCAAGGAATAAATAACCCCATAATTTATCAAGGAAAAAATTATATTTATCAAGAACCAACTTGTAAGGAGGCACCGATACCTAAGGTTTTAGTGAAACATCAACTCCACAAGGAAGGCGAAACACCAACTTAACCACCTAAAACTGGTCTCCACCTTCTTCTTGTTGCTTACTCAACAAATGATGGACCTATTTGCACTTATTAACTATCATTATCAATACACTATCTATATCTGATATATCAGCATGGACTCAGGCCTCTAGCACACATTCGATACTAAAACATCCACTACTATTCATACACTAATTCATCTTTCCTTAAAGACACTCAACCGCCTCATTAGCTCACTTGTTCTTCTTCTTCTTCACCTTCACTAGGTCATGGATGAACTGCCATTCATAGCTTTATAACTTAAAATATTCAACATGCATGCATTCTCCATGGTCTTTAACACCTCATAAAATCTAGTCAATCTTCTATAGGTCGCTCATAGTCTCTATACTCTACTAAAGACCGAAATTGGCCTAAACTACCTTGTATATATACTTGTTTCATGTAACCAACACCTCATAGGTCGACCATATATCTTGGGTCATAAAAAATAGATCAAATAACAATTAATAAACTTGAAAAAATTAAAACATATGCTTATTTAGGTCAGTAATATCTCCATTTGACACTATACTCCTTTAGGACTCAAGAAGACCCATTATATTAGGTCTTTATGCAATATATGACTTCTTGGGCTCACATGATCATTTTTAAATATTAAAAACTCTTAAATAATATTTTAAAATACCTCTTTTTACCACCTCCATTCCTATAAATCTCCGAAAAAATCATTTTCATCATGAAACCATCTCAAAACAAAGAATGTCTTATTAGGACTGCATACCCAAAAAATATGCCTTGCAAGATGAAGCTTATACAACCTTTAATCACTCAACCATGAAATATAAATAATGTGAAAAGGTACTACATGTCTCTAAAAATATCACCATATTAATTATAATCTTTAATTCAAACTACAAGGGCTCAAGAAACTCATTTCTCCAAGCACAATCAAAATTGCCAAAACTATCCCAAAACTAGTCATGAGGAATTGACTTGGTTATGCCACCTAATGAATAAAAATGTATAGAAATAATCATCGAATTTATAAGAGGTCCACAATTTCCTATGAAATTCATTTAGTTAGTTCTTATTTTGTAAAACTTGATAAATACATCAAAATCTTCATAAACAAGCCATTTTCAGTGGAGTCCACTCACTCATCTAAACACACGAACCACTGGAGATATATGGGATATTCCTCTACATGGTCCAATCATCAAAATATAAAAAAATCACTTATGGTCCTGTGATGAGAAATATCTTCCATAGAGACTTGAAACTAGGGTTTTATTAGGGTTTTGGAGCTATTTTGGTGTTAACAACTGTTTGTATACATTAGGACCTTAAAATCTAAAAAAGCCACAAAATATTATCTAGGACACATATTAAATTTTTCTAAAGATACCAAGTTACCATGAATAATATTAACGTACCAACAAGCATCACAAATTTGACCTTAAGCTCGGAAACACCATTTTCAAGAACTCAATTTGACCAAAAATATAATATCTTGCTTATTTTTGCAAAGTATGATCTAAATCTTTGTGCCCATACCTGAATCATCATTTCAAAACACTTCACATACACACCTTTGCATACTGACACTAAAAAATGATCAAGCTACCTCATTAGGATAGGAGAATCTTATAGATTCCTCTAGGTTCAATCCACAAAACCAATTTTCATGCTTTATCCTTCAATCCCTAACCTAAATAATTATTCAATATGTCTAGGAAATATTTTTATATCTAAAAATACTCACATGGCCAAAATTACCTTGGAAACTAAGACACACACCTCCTTATGACATGATTTCTTCACGTTTCCTTCAAATTCTGTGTGTGTGTGTGTGTGTGTGTGTGTGTGTGTGTGTGTGTGTGTGTGTGTGTGTGTGTGTGTGTGTGTACTTAGAAATACCTGAAAAACAACTGAAATTCATGATAGAAACCTTGAAAACATCATTAGGTATAATTTTAAATAAATGAAAACTCACAAAAACTCTTCACATCACTCTTTTGCATAAACAAGCCATAATCTCCATTTTGACATCAATGAACAACATCTTGCAAGAAGATATCCATGACACCAATCATGCACAATACAACCTTAACATATATGATAAATTTCCAACACTCTATATGTAAATTAGGAAAAATTATTTGACAAATTTTGTATTTATTTAATATAAAATGTATTTTCTAAGTTTATAAATTTCTTCCCTTTTAACAAATCCTAGAACCATACTATTGAATAGTTTAAAAGGAATAGAAATAGACACAAATTTTTCAAAATATGACCTTATGTGCAATATATTATTCTCTCTATAATTTTACCTATTAGCTATCATATAAACAATAAGTCCCCTTTAGATCATATAATATATCACTGTTTTCCTTACCCTTGATATATATGTTATCAAATTCATATTATAATAATAATTTAAACCAACACCACTACATTCACTCCAACATACAAATTATTTCCCTTGAACATGCTACTAATCTAGATATATTTATACAAAAACATACATTAATGAAAAATCATTCATAATATATCATATATAAGCAAAACATTAAGTAAGATATCACTATAAATGCACACTAGAAACATCATAGCCTAAACCTACTTTAAATGGAAAATAAAACATATACAATTTTAACAACATATACTATATTTTTTGTGTTCAAGTTAAAAGATACATACTATACGAAAGTTTCTACCTTGATTTTTTTATTTATCCCCGATGATGTCCACCCTATTGATATCCAAGTCTCTCCGAGGGGGTAGTTATCATAAATCCACCTCAAGTGAAAAGGAGACAAATAGTTTTTATAAATGAAATATATATAAGTAAACCTAATAATCATTACTATTGGAAGAAAAATGAATGAGGGGTGAATAAATATTCTTAAAATTTAAAATCAATCAACCATTGTTAATTATTAAGCATTAGGATCAAGAAACAATGCATGCACCATTTACTATAAGAGCAATTAAGGACACAAAATATGAGTGGGAAAACCTTAAGGGGAGTAACACCCACTAAAACTGCTGAATATATTAATCAATTCAAAACACTTACATAAATATTACACATCAAAACCTTAAGGGGAATAACACCCACTAAACTGCTGAATATATTAATCAATTCAAAACACTTACATAAATATTACACATCACACAATATTTCTTTAGTGAAGCAACCACTTCACAAGGAGCACTAACCCTATTTAGTATATAACCCACTATACAAAGAGGATCTAACTCCCAAAATTATCAAGCACCCACTCAACCACCTGGTGATGAAGACAACTTGACCTTGTTGCTAAAATAACTTATCGTAATCACCGATTTATCTCATACACCTTGAAAACATTCTCAAAACACACCTTCCTCTCCTTTGCTCACAAATGCACCATAGAGTAAAGATTAGGTCTAATGACCTTGTGATACTTCTTCTCTACTCTCCTCACTTCTTACTTATCTTATTTTCTCTTCCATATATCCCTCTAACCTCTTCTCTTCTCCCATATATCTTTCTCAACTCTTCATTACTCTAACAACACCAAATTAGCAACTAACTATTACCTTTATAAATGAAACTTGATAAAAACAACTTAGGTTGGCCAAGAACTTTAAGGTAGTTCATAATAACATAAAAACACATCTAAAACATCATATAAATTACATTCGAAGACCTTATAGGTCAGTCATAAGAGAGAATATAACACACTAACTTAATGAGGCCTAATAGACCTAATATACTCCAACGAGATATTTTTGTCTTCAAGGGTATCAAGAAACTCTGTCATAAGACCACAATATTTAAATACTTCAGGGATATCATATTATCATCATCAAAAATATTTAACATCTCTCCGACCTCCATCTTCACCATGTAGCACACCATTTGGAAAGCAACATCAATTAGGTCTTTAAGCACTGAAAAATAGTCTTAAAGAATGAGTAACTTTACACATCCAAGTCCCTCACCATGGAATAAGAATTATATGGATTTAAATAAAATTATTTCATATTAATCACACATCTCATAAATTTTACGAGATCAGGTCATAAGGCTCAAACACCACCATCTCTCAACCTTCTCAAATCTAGTTTTAGATCCTAAGAACCAATCAACTCTTCATCAAGAACCAACACCTTAAACTCCACTTCCAAGGATTGAACCCACTTGGAACACATAAAGGGAATCTTTTCGCACATCCTCAACCACTCAAAACAACGTGTCACATGGATAAATCATCAATACCATACATGTTCTAACAACTTCTAGATATGCCTAATAGGACTATTCACGCCACTAGGGTTTCAACATGAACCTACCTCTTCATATGAAACCAAGAGGTCTACCACATCAAATAAAACTCTTAAAATATCTCCATAATCATAACATAATGTTACATCATAGAAGAATAACACACACAACTTATACCATCATGACTAGTTTTACACACAATAGCCTTCTAGCGGTAGACCAACTTTAGAGACCTGTGAACAATTTTATCCATTGAAATAATCCAAAAATATTCATGATCATTTAGAATATATCTTAGGCTCTCTAAAATATTTTTGTTCTTTTTATGAAACCTTCATATTACATGTGTACAATCAAATATTCATAAAAACAATTTCTTTTTGTAACTTACCAACCGACCTCGAACATGTAAGTACTAAAAAAGGATCCTGGAGAATCCTATTCAATCCTAAATCATCACATTAGAATTTCCATATCATTTCATGACCATACCATGCATATTTCTCCTATCACTCTGAAACTAGGGTTTTGGGGAGGGTTTAGAGCACCTTTCCTTCTTAGCAATCATTCATAAATATTAGGACATCATTTAACCTCATTCTAACTGTAAAATTTTCCTAGTTCCATACCACAACTTTGGTGAAAATATCAAGACCCCATGAAAAATATTTACAAGAAAATGAGTGTTAGGTATTATTCCTAACATGGGTGTTTTATTCTTAGGTGCTCCATATTAGAATAATATTTAGGTGTGTGAAAAATTAATAATGTGGAGCATATATATTCAAATAATGTAAGTGAGTTGTGAATACAACTCACGTATGATTTAAGTGAGTGATTTTAGGGATGGTTAGGAGAGAATTTAGGTGGTTAGAACAACCATCCTATATTAGTGTTAGGAGTTAGATTATATACCTCTATATAATTATAACATATGGTGTTAATGATTATGTTGAATTAATTTTTTTGAGCGTATGCTCTTTCTCTAGATATGAGGTAAAACCACAATGAGAACTCCAAACATGACCTATAGATTTGAGAATGACATTCTAAGAGCTTAGTATAACCAAAACTGGCTTTTCTTGTAATTGCTTCAACGTTTTAACCTAAAAATTGGCATGCACCTCTACAAAAACCTCCTACATTCTCTAAAATGCTTATTCATTCTTGATCATGCCTAGAACTTACCACACACCATGGTTTTCCAATGTTTAACTTTCCTTGTCTCAATAAACATGTTTCAAAATACCTTGTACCTACACTATAAAACTGAAAAATTGACCTTGGAACTATCTAACACCTATAATGAAACCACATAAAACACCTCACATGCTCAAATAATTTTTCCCTACATCATAATTCATGCCACCATACCATACTTCTTGGACTAGATCAAGAAAAAGGCTTAAAATGTCTTCATTAACCCATTCTTTCACTATCTCTAACTTGATCGTCATCAAAACCTTTAGAACTCATACCATGACCATATAAGCTAGAAACATGCACTCAACCTTGCATATTGACCAAGACACCATGAATTGACACATAAACACCATATCATGATATTAAGATTGGATACCACTGTTATCCAATTTTTAACCCCCTACAAATTGGCCAACTTACATCTTTGGACTAAGGCAATATGATTTAACCTTGGTGAAGAAATTGGAAAAATATGTAATTTTAACCATTTTGGGTAGGTCAAATATTTATGGGCCATTCCTCTCCTCTATAGGATTTAAAAGTCTAAACAATTAGAGAAATTCATCTAATTTGGAAAAATACATAGTTATGTAGCTAAATAAGATATTTAGAGCACAAGTGGAATGGTTCTTATGGGATTTGAGTTTCACGCATAGCTGATTTGGATGTATAAAAGGGGTAAAATGTGTTGTGGGTAAATCATCCTTTTCGGGCACATAAGGAACAGTTCTAGTGGGCTAACGAGTTCACTACATAAGAAAATTGTATGCAATAAAGGAGTTTGGATTGTATTGTGGGAAAAGTGGACCCTAATAGAACATACAGAACAATTCTATTGGGACATTGGTTCTCTACATGGCTGTATTAGCCAAAAATGGAAGTGGGGTATTACTTGGCTGGCTGGCGAAATGGATAGTGAAGGCACCGAGTGGAATAGATGGAACTGCTTCACATCTATCAAAACTTTGAATCTCTGCCATACACATGAAAAAATGACCAATGCGAGAAAAAGTGGGATTAAAAAGAACAATTGGAATGGATCCACTCTTCCTCACATTCTCCAATTATTCGGTTCCTCTGAACCTCACATGAACTACATTAATGCAAACTGTAGCATCACGCAAGAACGCCATCGACCCATCCCACACCCCAGAACTTAAAATGGCCATAAATTTCACCCAGTAGCTCTAAATTTCAAAACCATGGTACCATTGGAAAGCTCTCAGTATGTACTACACCATAGAAACTAGATTTCCTAATTTAGGTAAGGGTAGTTGGTGGAAAACTTGAAATACAATCCAATATTAAAAGGAATATTTATAGGTAGCTTAACTACCACATTTGATGAGGTATGGTGCCCATTCTTTCTCCTACAAGAAAAGTACCATGGTGAATTTGTCTTTGAAGGGTACCCATGCATATTTTCTGAAATTCAATGAATGTTTTGGGTGTTTGGAAGAAATAATTTGGATTTCCTTTCTTTTCCCTCCTCTCTCTTTCCCATCTTCTATATATTGTAAAATGATGCTCATTTGTAATGTTGGATACTCTTAGAATGCAAGGGAATCATTTCAAAGTGTTGCACAAGTGTTCTTGAGTTACAAGCCTCATATTTGGATTTTACAATGTGTTATTCCTTCTTCCTCCATTATAATGATCTGTGCATCTCTATACGCAATAAAATACTTGTTTTGTGGCTATTATTCTACTCTAGCTAGTGTTTTTATTGCATTTCCTTTCCTCTTCATCTACTTTTAGGTATGTTGTGTGTGTTTATTCACTTTGTAGGGTTTATTACTATTTTACATTGTGTGAATATGGAAGTTTGAATGTTTCTTTGGACTGTGGATCTCCAATATTCCCTCTCCTATTTCATTTTATTCCATTTTCCCTCATGTGAGAGTGTCTTTCCCCTTGTTCTTGGTGTTATCACCTCCCCTTAGTTTAGGATTTCAATTTTATGCATTTCCTCCTCTCCTTGGTCCCTTGTTTTTAAATAGTAGAGTTAGATAGCTGCATTTCCCTCTTAGGAGTAGTTTTAGTAGTGGGAATAAGTAGAGGAAGTTTTCCTTCTCTGGAGGTTTGTTTCAGTCTGCAAGTACCACAACTTGGAGACAGTCTCATGTTACCTCAAATCCCTAGATCATTCTGCTTTAGGGAGGGTGAAATTTTGAGCTCCAACAACTACCAATCAAAATTTAATTTTAAACAAGGATGACACCTCATAATGACTCCTCTCGCAACCTTTATGCCCTTTTCCATCAATGACAATAAGTAAGACACTATGTCCAACAATATCCCACTTTATCACCGATGGAAAAAACCTTTAGAAACATTAATGGAAACCACGTATGCAAACACCTACAAGACCTATTTTTCATGTTTCTAAGAATATTTTCACCCATTTACATCTAATGACAAAGAATACATGACATCTTGACATGAAAAACACAATAACAATACATAAAAATACATACATGGTCCCCATTGGACTTTAGTTTCCATCTTAACTCCAAATGATGTTAGTGAACCATGACCCTATCTTTAACTCACTCACATAGATCCCCTTGAATGTAGTGCCCACATTTTTATAGCTCAGTTACTTGTTGCTCATTTCTCATAGACATGTTTTGACAGAGATTTGTTATATTTTAGACATTACATTAGGAGATTTGATCTGATTAGGCATGTATGGACATTTAGGCGTATAGCACCGATTTAGCTTGATTACTATGTTGTTTGCATTATCTTATGATGTCATGGATACTAATTGATATGATGTTGTTTTGGGACGTAGTTATATTGATGGATACTCAGTTGTTGCATGTTTTATGGATACATGTCATTTTATCATTATGACTAACTTATGGTGAATTATGTATAGTTGTGCATGTTGTCGCACTTTCGATTCTAGAAAGATAAAATGTTAGTCTAGAATTCATTGATATCTTATTTAGTAGTTGATTTATATTTTATCGGACAGGTGCATTTAATGTGTGCAATGAGTGTGCAGGTGATAGGTCATAGGAGAACGTGGGACTCAGGCCAGCTACGTAACTTTGCACAAGTAGCCCACGGGCTAAGTCCTAGCCATGTTTATTGCTTGAGGCCTTAGCGTTAGAATTATTGTTTTGGGCACCATGGGTGACCCTCATTTGTAATGTAATATGTCTTGTAATTATTAATTTTTCTTAGGGTGTTTAGTTTGTGTTGTAAGCTTGTTTTGGGAATTAATGACCCCACTTGCATTAAGTTTTGAATTAGATTAATGATGTAATTAATCTAGAGGGTTTAGGGTCACATGTGAACCCTTGGGTGGTCCCCACACCCTCTAACCTTGTGCCAAATTTTTCCAAACCCGAAATTGGGTTATTTTGGGCATTTTTAGGGACCCCTTTTTAGTTTGGGAGTTCCCTTAACATAAAAATGAGCCCTTGGACCCTACCTAATAGGTAGGGGATTATTTCCAAGGCTAGAGGGAGTTTTCCCTCCCTTTTTGCCTCTTGTTTGGTCACATCCATGTAAGGGGTATGGTTTAGTGTGCTTGTTAAAAGTTACACAAGAATTGTCTTGTTAGCATTTAGAGTAATTTGGGAGAAGAGGGATAAAAGGCATTTTACCCTTTCTCTCTTTTGTTTTGGCATCTTTGACCTTGAAGGAGGAGAGGGGTGACACATGTCACCCCCTCATTTGTGAGGATTTTTTCTTGCTCCTCTTCAAATTCCCCTTCATGGGAAAAGAAGAGGACTTTTTTTTGGAGCTTTTGGCTTGGATGCTTGGGTGATTTGGAGCTAGAGTTTACTTGGGTCAAGAAGGAGAGAAGTTTGAAGTTGGAAATATTTTTGGAGAGCTTTCTTTGAGGTAGGCTCTTAAGCCTTATTGTATGTGTTGTATTCATATTAGTTGTTAGATTGTTTACTTGAAAATGTTGTTGTTGCATGTGGATTTTGGTTATTGTTTGCTTGTTTTACTCCCTCCATCATATGGCATGATGGAGTTTTGGAGTTTGTGGGGGAAGAGAGAGGGATTTTTCCCTCTCAATCCTCATGGCTTGATGGACAAGCCTTGTAGGATTTTAGTGACTCCCCTCAAATGGTTTGAGGTGGGGATGGTGATTCATTTGGCTTGAATCTCCTTCCCCATTCTTGGTAAGGAAACCCCTTTGGGGTTTGAAAATCCTTCCAAGAAGGATTTGGTGAAAGGGTGGAGGGATAAGGAGGGTATGGAGATCTTGGTATTGTGCTTATATTATTGGTTATAACTCTTGGAGAACTCCTCTCCTCTCTTCCCCATTGGTTTTAGAGGTAGAACTTGGGTTCTCCTTTTTTTCATCTTGTAAAATTTGGAGTCTTGTGTTTCATGTGGATGTATCATTGTTTGTTCACCCTCACTCTTATGCAAGTTGTGGTTAGTTGTCCTCTTTCCCATGGGCTTGGTGGACGCTAGAATGCATCCCAACCTTGGGAAAGGCATGTAATGATGCCTATGGTTGGGTGGAAAAACAAGCTTCTTCTCCTTGTTGGTTTTCTTGAAAGCATGTAAATTTGGATGTCAATATGGAAGTGGGATGTTGGTTAGAACTCTTTATCATCTTCATTCTATTGTGGACATTACCTGTTGTCTCTTGAAAAGTATGGCTTGTGGAAGCTTCCCTTATGTGTAAAATCCTCCTTTGTATTTGGAGTCATATGTAAACTAGTATCCCTTTTGTTGAAAAATATACCCTCAATATTTGCATGTCACCTTACATTGTTTTCCTTTGAATACTTGTAATAATGTAGAACTATGCTTTGCCATTTTGGAAGATTTAAATCTTTAAAATAAAGGATTGAAGATAGTGAAATTTTTCTTAATATGAGTTGTTGGAAAGATCATTTATTTTGTGGTAGATTTCACCCTTGTGAAATGTTGAGAACTTGTGTAAATGTAAGATTTGACATTGTTCTTGAAACACCCTTATTATTACAAGTTTTGAAAAGTTAGAGAATAGAATAAGATTGTTTTTACTTCTCTTGTGGGTTACCTTATTTGAATGGATGAAGAAGTAGTTTTGATGTGTCTATCCTTTCACTGAGCGATAGCTAAATCAATATTTTCTTTTCCAAACATTTGGCTTCATCTTTTGCAATATCAAAATAGGTAAATCATTTAAGGTGAATAGTTGAAAATTTTAAGTTTATTTTTGCAGCTAAGTAGTGAATTTAAAATCTATCTTTTATAGATTGAAAACCATCATTGTTGTCATTGTGTAAAAGAAAAATATATTCAGGATTAGAGTATGGATAGCCTTAGTTTTATCATTTTACTAAACTAAACTCAGTATTGCAGATTTGTAAGAGGAATGTATTCCTCTTATAGACTATATGTATGTATGTGTATATATATATATATATATATATATATATTATATACACACACACGATATATATATATATATATATATATATACACACACACACACACACATATAGATATACATATGTATAAGTAATATATTTTTTTCAAAAACGTATTAAATATTAGAATATATAAATTTATACATCATACAATATTATTATTATTATAAGAATGGATTTTTGACAAAATATAATATATATATATATTTAGATATATATTTAATATTATATATTAATACACTTCAAAAAAATTTAATTTAAAAACACAAAAAAAAAAAATAATAAACAAAAGAAATTTAAATGAATTTTGTTTTGTTAGAGTGGGGGAGGGTCGAACCCCTCCCCCTGCCAAAGATAAGCTATGCTCTGCTGCAAAGATGGGAAACTGCCCCCCCCACTCGGTGCCCCCCCCCACTCGGCCACCATCTCCTGCTTCCCCATCTCGCCTTGCATGCACAAGCTTGCAGCCTCTACAGCCTCCCTCTCGTGACCTCACCGCCACCCCTGTTCCCCTCCACGCTTGTCTCAACCTACCCGCACCTCCTCCTCCATCCTGTCCCTCCATTCCCCATCGCACCCCCTTCGACCAGCTTCTACCACTCCCTACTACCACCTATCCCCTTCTCCCTCCACGTTGTCCCTCTACTGTCAAAGAAAAAAACCCACGGCCGAGGCCATTTGCATTTTACATAGGACAAAAAAAAAGAATATTCATCTATGTATGTATTACCAAAAAAAAGAGAAAAGGAGGTGGGGGGAGAAGAAATGTTTCTTTTGTATGAATCTACAAACAACCCAATGTAAATTCAAACAAACTCCATAACTCTTCCCCACTTGTAAATGACAAAAAAGGGGAAAATGAGGGAAAGAATGAAAGAGAGGAAATAGAAAAGAAGAGAAACCAAAGAGATAACTAGGGAAAACTTTAGGGCATTTTCAAAACCAAGGGTCAAGATCAGATTTGATCCAAGGGCTCACAAATAACCTATTCACTTTTAAGACATGGGTATTTTTAAATTTAAGTGGGAAATAAAGTTAGTGTATGTGCATGTAAAGAAAATAAATTAAAAGGGGATGTGTGGACAATGTTTTAAAGGGGAAAACAAATAAATTTAAAAAGATGTGTGTATTTATTTGGTAACTTTAGTAAGTCTAATTGAATTAGGTAATTAATTTGTTTAGGGCTAATAATACATTTGATTTTTGAACATGATTAAATTATTATAATTAAATAATGTGGGGAAGACGGATTAAGAAAATACAACTATAGTAGATTTAGTTCACCTAAAAAAAAATTTTACCTAAAATATTAGTTGCACATTTGTATGGTTTTTCGTGTCCCGAGGCTGGGCACTACATTTGGTATCATGAGCGAGGTTCGCACACGCACACTCTGGGTAATAAATCAACCAGTTAACAACATTGGTAATAACATTAAAAATAAATAAATAAATAAAATAATTAAACATTTTCCGCAACCATTTAATAACTTATTCGCCACCTTGTGCATAGGATGGTACCCAAGAGGGGATGATCAGCTAGAGGCTTGGGGCATAGTGCACCTATGTGAGAGTTTCCAAGCCTCAATTTGGGCCTCAAATATTAGAGGTCCTGCAACAACTGATAGGTGTTGTGGAGCACCATTTTCCACCACCGCAGGAGGTGAGAGAGGAGATACCATTGGGAGACAAGGATCCAGATAGGTGAGGATGTGCATTTAGAGCCACCAGAGCATGATACACCAAGGTGGAAGAGGTCACGTAGCCCTTCTGTTCATCATGAGAGGGTAGACTTATACCATCGTAGCTACTCACACAGTCTCGAGGGACCATTTGGGGATAGGTGACCCCTTTCACCTATTAGACTGCATCACTAGGATTGAGATACAGGCAGTGTGATTAGGGATCTTCTTTGCTTGCAACTGCCCACCTACACTAGCTCTACAGATGGCTTTGGGGATGAGTCATGGCTCCTTAGTTTGGATAGTTTCTTTGGCTTGCACTCTTATGAGAAAAACATCAAGGCAAGGTTCGCCATACACCTCCTCCGAGATGCAGCAAGTGTTTGGTGGAGGAATGAGGAGCGGAATCTCCATCTGACTCGAGAGACAGTGACCTAGGAGTTGTTCGAGGAATGATTTAGGGCTCGTTATATGTCAGAGCATTTCATACAGAAGAGGATCGATGAGTTTCATGACTTACGATAAGGATCTGGCATAGTAGCGTAGTATGAGAGCAGGTTCCTGGATCTTCTGCAGTATGTGGACTACCTACAAGATGAGAAATTACAGGTTAACAAGTTTATTCGAGGCCTTAATGCAGATATAGTAGGATTAGTTAGGATGTTATCTCCTCCCACACTTGAGAAGGCCATTGAGAAGGCCTACTTAGCTGAGGAGAATAGGACCAAGGCACAAGAGCACCGAGATAGAAACAAGAGAAATTTTTAGGAGAGGATACAAGCCTTTTAGAGTCAGAGGTCATGGGGTACAACACCACCCCCTAGAGGAGGATTCTAGCCTCTGCCAACAGCCATGAGGGCTCCACCACACCCG
The DNA here is from genome assembly GCA_018340775.1 of Taxus wallichiana var. yunnanensis. Lineage (NCBI taxonomy): Eukaryota > Viridiplantae > Streptophyta > Pinopsida > Cupressales > Taxaceae > Taxus > Taxus wallichiana. Next base: position 440,120,047 of record CM031242.1, on the reverse strand, counting down.
TAGTGATAGACACAAAGCAGGGCCACCCGCAGTAGGGGGCTAGACAGACACAGGGTTTTTAGAGAGGTGGTTCTAGAGGTAGTTTTGGTGGAGCTAGGGATAGGAGGCAGGGTACTTAGTAGGCACAACCATCTCACACGCAACAGTCTACTAGGGTTGGACCGGTAGGATCAGTACACCAGAGTACAGGAGGGACCCCATCTCATAGGGGTATAGGAGGATGTTTCATTTGTGGATCTCCTGATCACTATGTGCGTATGTGCCCGCACAAACCCAATACCATGCTAGATTTGAGCAGATGGTGGGTGATGTGGGACATGCCTATCATGTATATGTAGTGGTTAACAACCACTAGGTGAGCATCAGGCCACAGTTATTGAGATGACAAGTACTATCAAGGGTATTTCTGTCTTAGTAATTTTTGATTCAGGTGCTTCAGATTCTTTTATATCACCTTCTATAGTGGACCAGTGTGGGCTAGTGGTGGCTAGACAACCAGATAGTTGGCAGGTTGAGTTGGCCTCTAGGGTAAAACTCACCATGGACTCGTATGTGGAGAGTTACGTACTTGAATTAGGAGTCTCCTCCACTACACTTGACCTCCGAGTTATCCCTCTAGGATCATATCAGGTAGTTTTGGGTATGGATTGGCTCGAGGCTCATCAAGCTAAGGTGGATTGCAGAAATAAGGTCATTGAGTGTCAGGATGATCTTGGTAGTTCAGTTGTGATTTTAGGGATGCAAAGGCCTATCTCTTTGCACATGATCTCAGCTAAACAACTCAAGCGGAGCATGTATAAGGGATGTCAGTTGTTTGCTATCACCATTAGTGATCAATCAAAGAGCACTCTGGAGCACTCACCCTTAGATGATCATGCAGTTTGGAAGGAATATGCAAATGTGTTTCTAGGAAAGCTTCTGGGTTACCACCCCGTAGAGAGGTGGATTTCACCATTGACTTAGTACCTGGATCTGCACCATTTTCTAGGGAACCTTATCGGATGACGACTCTAGAGCTTCATGAGCTCAAGATTCAATTAGAGGAGTTGTTAGATAAGGATATCATTTTCCTAGTATATCTCCTTGGGGGAGCGCCAATCATATTTTTGAAGAAGGACGGTTCTCTTAGGCTCTGTGTTGAGTTCGAGACAACTCAACAAAGTCACAATAAAGAACCGTTACCCACTCCCTAGGATTGATGACTTGTTTTATCGGATGTGGGGAGTGAGAGTGTTCTCCAAAATTGACCTCAAGTCAGGGTATCATCAGTTGCGCATATCAGATGTAGACATTCATAAGACAACTTTTCACACACGTTATGGGCATTATGAGTTCACAATTGTTCCATTTGGTTTGACTAATGCCCTGGTTGTCTTCATGAGCCTCATGAATGGAGTATTCAAGACATTTCTAGATCACTTTGTCTTAGTGTTCCTTGATGACATATTGATTTATTCTTGTTCCAAGGAGGAACACGAGGAGCATTTGAGACAGGTACTTCAGGTTTTGAGAGAGCAGAAGTTGTATGGGAACTTGGAAAAATGTAGCTTCTTTCGATAGAGATTCAGTACTTAGGTCATATCATATCAGGTGAGGGTATCTTTATAGATCCCTCTAAGATACATGCTATTATGGACTCGAGGCAAAGACCCACATCGATTCGAGGTAAGACATTTTATGGGTTTAGCGGTATTACCGCAGTTCATACAAGGATTTTCTAGGATTACTCACCCTATCACTTCTCTTCGAGAGGAAAGGGAAGAAGTTTGATTGGTCGAAAAAGTGTGAGCGAGGCCTTTCGGTTTCTTAAGGTTAACCACGGTGCCCATCTTAGCAGTTTCGGACCCTACAAAGGATTTTGTTGTTTGTACTTATGCATCACTAGAGAGTTTGGAAGTAGTTCTTATGCGGGAGTGTCGTTTATTACTGTAAGTCTCGTAGGCTCAAGGACTACGAGCTTAACTACCTTACTCATGACTTGGAGCTTGTAGTAGTTGTTCATGCACTTGTGCATTGGTGACACTTCCTTTTGGGTAGACCTTTCATTTTGAGGACAAATCATCGTAGCTTGCAACATATCTTCTCACAGCCAAACCTCAACACTCATCAATGGTGTTGGATGGAGTTCCTATGTGAGTATGACATGGAGGTTCAATATATCAAAGGAAAGGAAAATGTTATTATAGATGCACTTAGTAGATGATGACATGTGCTTGCTTCTTTGACACTTCAGTCAGATTTGAGAGGCAGGATTCTTGAGCACCTTCTAGAGGATAAATTTTATGAGGGAGCTAGACAGATGTTGGAGTCATAGGGTTCATTAGAGGGAAGATATTCGGTACCTAGTCTTAACCTAAACTAACCTAATTAAGACCTATAACTTGGTCCAATTCCACACCTATGACTAATTACTCCTCATCCACACCTAAAACCAACTTCATAATGATTTGACCAAGCCCGTAACCAATCCCTCAGAAGAAAAGGAGGGAAAGCTGGCTATTTTACCAAAAATAGCCCGCTTTGACCTAACCGATACCGGTTCCTACTCGACCGCCGTCGGTTGTGTAACCACCATCGGTTCCCCGTAAATGACCACTTCCAACCAAAAACAAAGGATCGATTTTCATTTTGATCACGAGGAGGAGAAATCATCGAGAGGATCCAGATTTGCTTGGCCGAGCAGAGACAAGTGAAGAAACAGGAAGAGTTTGCAGAGAAGAACATCAAGCCCAAGACTGCAACTAAATAACCAGAGCCCAGTAACACTCATCCGAGCATCAAAAGAGGAGATAACTCATCTTGGATTGTCAGATCATCCAACTTGGGTCCTGTCTTCATCATCACAGTCCTGAAACCTGCATCTGCATCAGGGACGAGTAAGTAGTGTTTTATATGTTTCTAAGCACCATTTTCTTGAACCTGTTGATTAATAGTAATCATAAGTTTATTCCTAGATCTACTACCAGCAACATACTGCACTTAACCTTCACCCATACATCCTGATATTGCCCAGAAATCCATTTTACCACACTCACGAGTCTTCCCTATCCTCCCATCATTCCCCTCATCCATCCACCAATCTTAATAACCCCACAATCACCTTGCAACCAACCTCTATCCAGAAGCACTTAGATTGCTGACCCTACCGGTATCGTTTATCCCCTACCGGCAGCGGTTCTCTAACCGTGGTCGGTTATCCAGTGACCGGCGTCGGTCACTGTGACTTATACCCCAAAACCTTTTTCTCACCTATTTGCCACCTAACAACCTCAGATCCAGTCTGGTTTATCCCTCTAACTCAACCTAAACGTATCAACGACCAGTAACCGAACAAACAACGTGACGCTTTATTATTGATAATTTAGCTTCTATTGCTTTGTAACGAGATACCTAAATCATGATTTTGCAATAGCTTTCTTTATTATCATTTGTGTTAATTCGTATTAAAAGGGGAACTGACCACCTTCGAAAGGAAGTTTTATATTTCCTGGGCCTAAGGCAGATCCCTCATTTATTGTCTAATTAAAATCTGGTGGTCTTGTATTCTTACTTGCAGGTAGTCCTTCCAAGACAAAAAGGAGTTCTTCGCAGTCGATCTGATCTTTCTCTACGGTACGCGCACACCATCTCAACATTCAACAGGTATTCCTCCTAGCCCTAACCCTTATCTGTTTCTCAAAGGAATGATAGGATAGAAGCAAGTCTATTCTGCAGAGCCGAAACATTCCGTGTGAAACATTTTGGCATGCCCGGTGGGACCCATTTCGGGTTTCTGTTTCTCTTGCTTGTTTTCGTTTTAGGAAGCATACTTGCTGTTGCTGTTTTTGTTATATTTAGTAAAGAATTTGTCTTGCTTTCCTAGTTTCGCATTAGTGAAAGTCATCTTATTTGCTTCATTGAATATCATTTTCGATTTGGGTTTAAAACACGTGCATTACATTCTTGCTTGCTGTTTTCAATTCTAGTGAACATAGACTAAGTAACAATTCGTACGTACATGTGGGGTGATTTCCACGGTATTGACAGGAAATTAATCTTACTTTCACACAACACATCTTGAATCACTTCATAATTAACACAACAGCTCAAAACATCCCCCCTTTTCCGCGGTATTCCTCCGCCTGATTGAGGTAACCTTATAAGCCAAAACAAACTTGACATTTCCCCTAAGTCTTTTGTTTAGGATTGACATCATTCCGCATCTAAAGGCATAAGCCCACAATAATTAAAATTAACCCTAGGGTTAGTCTCTGGATTTGCGTGTGCATCTTGCTTGTTTTTAGTTCTGTTTTCTCTGTTATACACTGTCTTCTGTGATTACCTTAGAACAATTTGATAAATGTACTGAGCGTTGTTAACAATCAAATCAGCAGCTTCTTATATTTTCTTATACCAGTCTTCTTACACCGACATCGGTTAACTGACCGACGTCGGCTATAGTCTAACCGACATCGGTTATCAGACCGATATCGGTTACGGTCTTTTCAGTTCCTGACAAACCAACAACCTACCAATTTCACCATTAAGTCATTTTTACATTTCTGATAGATTGAAACCCTCACGTGTACTCTGTCCATGGTTGTTATCACTCAAAGCAAGCCCGCCCATGGTTTCACATGCTTGCTCTGTGCCTTTGCTGAATCACCCCCTTCACATTACATGGGAATCCTACGGACACCGGCGAGGTTCCTAAAATTCTGTGGGAGATAAAGAATTTGCCAAATTTTTGGATGCTAATCCTAGCGTTGTATGTCTGATACTATTTGTCTCATGCCCTTGACCGTACACCCGACGGTCAACTCCTTGTTGGCATGCCTATCAGTATAGCTGCTCATTTAGCCCCTTCTCCGCTTGATAACTCTGCTTTGCCTTCCGCATCCTTAGTCCCATCGCCTACCTCAGCAGCTTCAGGGGTTCATACGGCACAGATTGGCTTTCCTTTGGTTAATCTTGGGCCCAACATGTCATTACCACCGACTGCTCCTACCTCGTCTCTCTTGCAGACTGTTCCATTCATGACTTGCTCTCTGCCACCTATCCACACGAGCTTTCCTTCTCAAGCTCCGCCCACCTTTTCATTTCCACACACATATCCGGTAACCTCAACAGCTTATATAGGACATCCCTATTCGGTTGCCTCAACACATTCATCCTCCATACCTTATCAACATTTAACCCCACCATTGTCTAGCGGTGGCCCTTGGCCCAATTTGCCTCCGTTTACCACAACCACACCATCATCTCATCCAACTTCTGATTTAATTAAACAAATGATGGACAAAATGCAAAATCTGGAGGCTTCTATTTCAGGAAGTCGTAGCGCCTTGACATACGAGCAAGTTTGTCGGGAGCCTATCCACCCTTCAGTCCCCCTTCATTCATATCCTCCTCAATGGGAATTACCAAAGTTTACCCATTTAACAGTAAGGAGGACCCTCAACAACACTTGCGATCATTTAGACATGCCTGCTATCTGATTGCTCACGATGACGCTTTACTACTCCGCACCTTTCCCATGTCCTTATCAGGACCCGCCTTGGAGTGGTACAGTGCTTTAACCCAGCACTCAATCTTCTCTTTTAACCAGCTAGCCCAATCTTTCTTGGATCATTTCTCCATTAACATTTCCAAGAAAGTATCTATCACCGACCTCTATGCCATCCGACAATTTGAAGATGAATCTATCGCAGATTTCGTTGGACGATGGCGGGGCCTTATCAACCAACTTACGTATGCCTTGCCTCAGACCGAACTTATCGAACTATTTACATGGGCCTGCGCTAAGCACATCTCTCCTACCCTCCAAATTCAAACTTTCCATACATTTGACGAGGCCTTTACTATGGCTCGAAAACTAGAGATTCGAGCCTTAGAGGAAGAGAAATTGCGGTTGCACAACAAAAACCCCACTTTCCGAACCCAAGATTCCACCAACAAACCTAACACCACCAATCCTCACCCATCATTGCTTGAAATCAAAAGGGGCCGTGCACGCGGTGATGGTCAAATCCCAACCACCGTCTAATACCCATTGAACCACCTATAAGTATAAAGCGAGCCCATCAACTACACTCCCTTGGGAGAAACATATGGTGTGATATTGGAAAAATTGCTCAAAGCAGGAGCCATTACCTTACCTCCTGTTAAACCTCATTCCGGGTTTGATTCCACTCGCGCCATACCTTCTTGGTACAAAGAAAATGACTTACGTAACTTCCACCGCGTGAAGGGACACGGTCATGAAAAGCTGCAAGATGTTGAAAAACATAGTGCGAGGAAATGGTTGATGCGGGGATATAGCCCTCGATAATCCTAACGCCCTTGCTAACTTGAAAAATTTGAAAATATTCAACAAACCATTCCCGAATCATTCTTCTAATAGTAATCTAAACCAAGATATCTTAGCCGAGGAGAGTGTTCATGAGATCCATGCAGGTCTTCGATTCCCGACCAAAGACCTCTATCAAACAAATTACGAATCAAACCTCTTCACTAACACGCGGAAACCGAACCCCCTTCCTCGCCATCAAGACAAAATGAAATCCTTGCCGTTCCTTTACCCATCAGGAATTAACCACCCGAGTTCCCTTCTCACAAATGAGCCTTCTTACACCACATCCTTGCAAGACTGTGAGCGGATGTTATCTAATTTATCTATTTCCCAAACGTCTCCTTCTACCATTCTTGTTGTACAAGAGGAAGGCTCGCCACTTCTTTTGTCATCCTTAGACGAGAAACCTCTTGAACCGACATCACCACATTCTTTAAACATGACGGATCCTCTCAAACACGCCCTCCTACCTATTAGTCCTTCATCACCTAAATCTTTTCAACAACCGGTTGACCTCTTAACGCCCATTGATACAGTGCCTCATATACCCCTTGTATCACACCCACAGTGGACCGGAATCACAACCCACCTTTCTTCCATACAAAAGTTCCTATTCACACGTGAGGACTGTCATTCCCTAGAAGATAGACAGGTCCTATGGGAACGTTTGAGTATGCCATATTCTACTCAAATGCAAATGACCAATCCAGATGCCTCTACCATATACCCGAAGTGTTTACAGAAGCTTAAAATGCCTATGTCCTCATCTTCACCCCCCTCATCTCTACCAAATACCTCATCCACTTCTATTAACCTAACCAAATCTTCCCCTACGCTTGGGACCTCACCCATACCTAGTCTAACACACCCACCTAAGTGGCTTGATTTATCTAAAAATAAAGCCGTCCATCCCATTAGGAGACAGACTCAATCTCCTCAATCTATGCCATTAACACAACTAAAACCCTCGTCGTCACACCTACCTTCCATATTGGGACCCCATCCCTCTACCTTACATCAATATATCATACCTCCTGCGTTTTCTTTAAAGCGACCTACACCTTCTGCACCCATACAGAAATCCAAGGTATAGCAATACCATCGTCACCCCGCGTATCTGTCCACCTATCGACCATAAACAAATTCCATCATCAAAATATTTGTTTTCTATCACTCTATTTCTCCGTGGTTGTTTTACGATACCACATCATTTGTGGCCTCATCATCGAACCAAACCAAACATAGCTTCTACGTCAAAGAAAAACACGGTTAGTTAAAACCCATTATCAAAACTCCTTGGCTAAACCACCCCCATACAAACCAACCCCACCACGTCATCACCAGAATCGACCCAGTCAATAGCCTCATTTTCCTCTGACTTTGACCCACTCAAAGGGTCTTACGCCAAAATCCTTGCTATGTTGGTAGAGAATGCGACCATTTCCCTACCCCCACTTAGACCTTATGATCCATCTAAACCTCGACCTATAGGTTACGATGAGTCTAAAATCTGCGCTTACCACCGCACACCAGGACATGACGTAGAGGGATGCAAAGCGTTGAAAGCCATACTTCGTCAGTCACCTCTCTCAGATAGAAAAGTTAAGAAAGACAACTTACGAAGAGAGAGACCTTTAGCTTCAATTCCCTCTCCTATACCACCTGTCCCCGCCTCACCAAGATCTATCATTATTACAGCCCCACCTCTCAAAAACCATGACCTATCCCTACCATCTTCCTCCTCTCGTATTCACGAGATCAATATGATTAGTGTTGCTTTACTCGAGGGCGAGAAAAACAATGGGAAAGCGAAAAAAACACACTGCGGCATATCTCTTTCTCCATCCACCATCCAGGTGCACCACCACCTAAAGTGGTTATTCGCGGACCCGCCTATCCCATCTCTAATGGCATTGCCCACCGAACTATGATCAAACAACTTCACCAATCACTGTAAAAATGACATTGTATGATCTCATTCAGACTTACGAATCTCATCGACAAGCTCTCGTTGAAATCCTTGAGGATAGAAGTTTTACCTAATGAAACCTTGCCTGTTACCTCTATTCTAACACCCAATCACGTTGCTTCGCTCACCAAACAATCTATCTCCCCAACCACTTCTGTCTCTGTACAGCAAGCCGCTGCTGTCAGTTTCTCCGAAGATGAAATTATCGACTTTGGTGCCGAAGATCCTGACCCTGCTCTTTTCATCTCAGCGTACGTTCGGGATATTCGGGTACGTCGTGTTATGATTGATGGGGGTGCTAGCCTAAACATCATCTCTTCAAAAGCCTTCCAACAAATGAATATCCCTTCTAGTTGCATGTGTGCCAACCCCATCATGTTGCGATCATTCAATGATGCTATTACTTCTACTTTAGGCACCGTGATCCTTAACATTCGTGTAGGACCACGTACTTTACCCGAACTCTTCTATGTCCTTGAGGGAGAGTTCCAATACAATATGTTGTTAGGCCGCCCTTGGATCCGGGCTATGGGATGCGTTCCCTCCACTTTACATAGATGCATAAAATTTGAGTACGAGGGGAAGTCCTACACCGTAAAAGCTGATCCTCCCCCTTGAAAACTTGCATATGTTGTATCGCCCTAATGATGTGCTTGTACCGAGTCAAGACACCCATTCATCCAACTTGAGCCATCCACTTCAGCGCACCTACACCTTGACCAATGAAACCGCCATTACAAATATTACTTCCTTTCCCATAGATAACATCCCAACCTCCGACCCCTTAGTAGATGTTTTTCAACGCCTTACGCTGGGGGAGTACCGCCTATATAACGTTAGCTCTTTCCATACCCCACAGGAGTACGGACAGTTACATGCACATCCCACCTACGACCGTCGCGTGGGGGAGGTAATCTCTTACGGACCACCCCATTGCCGCACCAACCTAACGTATGGGGGTGTTGACGCATCCTCCGTTACCCCTGAACCTCCTCTTGGTGTGGTTCCCTTCCAATCCGATTTTCAATACTTGACAAATCGTCGTTTCGCCCTCACCTTCTTGACTCGTTGTGCTTGGAAAGGCTTTGGTTTTGGTCTTTATGAACAAGGCCGACATACACTCATTCCCGTGACTACACGCAAACACAATGATCGCAGTGGTCTCGGTTTTCCTGAAACACCTACACCGGAGAAACCTCGTGTCAGTTGTATCCTGGAGGATGACGACGTCACCCCTACCAAACCATCATCACCCACTTTGCCATCATCACCCACAGAGTCGATAGACCCTGAATCTATCCCTCCTAACTTTTTTTTTTTTTCATAAATGCTATCTTCATAGGTCCTCTCACTTATCAACGCGATAATGAGGACCCATCTTCTCTTCCCCTTCTGTATCCAGACATGATCGAAGAGGATTCACCTTCGATTAATGTTGTTGAGTGCCAGGATGACGACTCCATCCTCACTTACCTTGGGCGGATGACTCCTATATTCAACGCGCCTTACCGTCTAAAACTCAAACCATGTTGAATGAGTCGACTATAGAAATCAACATCCACACAGAGGAGGATCCTCACATTGTGAAGATCGGACAATCCCTTAACACATCAGAACAAGCCGCCTTTACTACCTTTCTCCGTACCCACAACCAAGCTTTCGCTTGGTCCTACGCTGACATGCCAAGAATTGATCCTACCATTGCTGTCCATAACATCACCCTAAACCCCGATTCCAAACCAGTCAAACAAAAACTGAGAAAAATGCATCCACGCATTGCCCTCTTGGTCAAAGAAGAGCTTCAACGACTTCTTTCTGTTTCCTTCATCTTGCCTATTGACTATCCTCAATGGATTTCTAACATCGTACCTGTCACTAAAGCGACGGGGGGACTTCGGATATGCATGGATTTTCGAGACCTTAACCTCGCTTGCCCCAAGGATGACTTCCCCCTCCCAAGTATTGATCAACTTGTTGATCTCACTGCGGGCCATGAAATGCTTTCTCTCATGGATGGTTTTTCGGGATACTAATCAAATTTTGGTAGCCCCGCCGATCAACATAAAACTTGCCTTCATAACTCCTTGGGGAACCTTCAGTTATCGTGTCATGCCATTTGGCCTTAAGAATGCTGGTGCGACCTATCAGTGGGCTATGACTTACATTTTTCATGACATTATGCACACTATCCTTGAGGATTATGTCGATGATCTTCTTGGAAAATCTAAACATCGCAGTGAACATCTCGATGTTTTAACCATTATTTTCGATCTTTGTTACAATATTCATCAAACTTCACCAAAGAAATGTGTCTTTGGTGTTCTTTCGGGAAAAATTCTTGGCTTTATCGTCTCTTTGCGTGGCATTGAGGTCGATCCATCTAAAGTAAAAGCTATCCTAGAAATGCCCCCACCCAAAAACCTCAAACAATTGCGTAGTTTGCAGGGTAAACTTCAATCCATCCGGCGTTTCATCTCCCAACTCTCGGATCGATGTCAACCTTTCCATCACCTTCTTAAAAAGGACATTGCCTTTCAATGGAGTGAAGAGTGTCACCAAGCCTTTGAAGCTCTCAAATCCTATCTCTTGCAGCCACCCATGCTTATTCCACCTCAGGATGATCACCCTTTCTACCTTTACCTTTCTACCACTGACCATGCTATAGGAGCCATGCTCACACATCGGGACTCGGCACGTCGAGAACAAGCCGTTTATTATATAAGTCGTACTCTCGTGGATTACGAGACTAGGTATACACATGTAGAAAAATTGTGCCTAGCCCTATCATTCGTAGCCACCAAACTCCGACATTACCTCCTGAATCACAAAACTTTTGTCATCACCAACACGGACCCCATTCATTATATGTATGCCAAACCACATCTAAACCAACGCATCACCCGATGGCTTATGCTCCTCATTGACCTCGACCTTGAGTTTGTACAACAAAAGTCAATCAAAGGACAAACTATTGCGGACCAACTTGCGGAGGCCCCTTTACCTGGGGAACAATTCACCAATTTTAATTTCCCAACGAACTCATCGCCACTCTTTCACTCAGGGAAGAGTCGTATCAAATGACCCTCTTCTTCGATGGATCTAAATGCCAGTGCGGTGGAGGAGCCGGCGTTGTTCTCATTCCTCTTGACGCTGAACCTATGCCTCTTTCATTCCGGCTCGATTTCCCCTGCACTAATAATACTGCGGAATACGAGGCCCTTGTTTTGGGTCTCCAGGTTGCGTTACACTTAGGTGTCAAATCCATTAATATTTTTGGCGACTCTCAATTGGTAGTCAATCAAGTTATGGGCATCTACCAATGTAAGAATGAGGAACTTCAAAAGTACAAACATTACGTGGATTCACTTTTGACCTCATTTACTCGTTATTCTATCCAGACCATTCCCCGCTCCACTAACAAATTTGCGGATACTATGGCTTGCTTAGCCTCACAAATTCCTGCCTCACCAACTGACTCTGACATATTCGTCTTGGTCCAACAACTTTTGCCCCATCTACTCATTACGGTTGTTTGTATGATAAATAATGTGTCTGCTAATTCGCAGGATACCTGGTACCACCAATTTCACGACTACCTTACAACCTCTGTTCTCCCACCTGACCTTACTAGTAATGGAAAACGTGCTTTTCTTAAAAGTGTTTCTCGTTATGTCGTCATGGGGGGACTCCTCTATAAACGTGGCTTTGATGGCATCCTCCTTCGATGTCTAACCGGTGCGGAGGTCACCTATACCATCCAACAAGTCCATGACGGCATTTGTGGTGGACATTTTAGTGGCCTTGCCGTGGCTAAATGAATCCTTCGCCTAGGTTATTATTGGCCTACTCTTAATAACGACTACTACGAATATGTTAAGCGTTGTGTTATGTGTCAACAACATGCCAACCTTCAACATACTCCTAGCCATCCGCTACAGGTCGCACGAGATCTTTGGCCTTTCTCACAATGGGGTTTAGACCTTATTGGTGAGATTCACCCACCTTCTTCACAACGTCACCATTGGATAATCACAACAACTGAATATTACACAAAATGGGTGGAGGCCATTCCACTCATTTCAATCAAAAAAGAAAAAATTGTCGAATTCGTTAACCATCACATTATCTGTCGTTTTGGTATTCCTCATCGCTAATAACGAGATAATGGTAAATCTTTTAAAAATAAGTTGTTCTGAGACCTTTGTGACAACTTTGGTATCAAACTTAGTTTCTCATCACCTTCTTATCCATGAGGCCATGGTCAAGTTGAATCTTCTAATAAAACCCTAACCAAAATCCTCATGAAAGTTGTCAATGAGTCGGAAGAAATTGCGCATGATCACATTCCCTTTGCCCTTTGGGCTTATCATACTAGCATTCATACCTCCACTAATGCCACACCATTTTCTTTGGTATATGGTACCGAGGTTGTCTTGCCTCTCGAAGTACAAATACCCTCCCTCAGAATATCTCTCCAGGATATTCTCACCAATGATGATTTCCGCCAAGAGCGGTTAGCCCAATTAGAGCTTCTTGATGAGCGTCGTCTTACGGCTCTTGATCACCTTCAAATCTACCAAAAATGCATCAAGCGTGCTTATGATAAACGACTTCATGAGCGTACTTTTAAGGTTGGTGATCTTGTCCTCAAAGAGAATCAACATGTAACCAAACTAGAAAAGAGCAAACGTGGAAAATTTGCTCCTAATTGGATTGGGCCTTACATTATCACTCACACTTATGGATCAGGCACTTATCGTTTAGCTTCACTTAATGGTAAACCTGAGCCTGAGCCCCTTAATGCCTTGCATCTTCGACCATTCTACTGTTGAAATTAGTGTTATATCACTTCTTATCTACCTTACGCTCGTCCCTTGAGCTCATTTACCACCGCATACACTTTGTTTCTTACATCTCAAAATCAAATCAAGCTCACATGGTTTGATTATCACCTCCCCTTAAAAGATGTCTTCCCCTTTTTAGTCTAGTCCATGACTTCAAAGTATCAAAATGACACATTCTTAATTAAAACACTTATGGGATTTTCTTGAGTCAAACTTCCTACAAAACTAGATGCTTTATGCCCAACGGACATCTAGACCTCTAAATTATACAATAGACTGCTCCCTTGAAGGACAGCTATATGCCAAACTATTGCTACTATTATATATAGACTGCTCCCCCGAAGGACAGCTATACATAAACACCGCATCTGCTACTATAAATAGACTGCTCCCTTGAAGGACAGCTATACACAGTCAACCTTTATCAGAAGCTTCTCGCATTGATCAGCTTCGTGAAGACCTCAAGAACAACAAAATACATATCCCATGTAGACTTCCCACATCGATCAGTCTATATCCAGCAAAATAAAATAAAAATAAAAGCAGTATTTCAAAACACTTTTGAGTCATGGACTTGTCTATTTAGGTTTGATTCTCTTTTGTCAGAATAATCATCTTATAATAAGTTCTCTGCACCCTCGCCCACATCAACCACCTCACCTCACCATTTGTTAAAGCAACAAAACTCAAGGGACGTGACGTATATCCGATATATTGTGATTATACCACTCTTTTCACCTATCGACTTCTCGCCTATGCAAGGTACCTAGGGATTCAAGCTCATCCTACATTAATATGTGGTTTGTTTAGCTCTTCTCAATTACGGGACACTCTTGCCTCTTTTTCTCGGCTCTAGGATTGTGTGTTGACCTTAATCAGGACACGATTCCCTACTACTTGGGAATGCTAACTTTCGCTTTACCCTACCAACACCAACAACATTACCCTACCAACATCAAATTTTTACCAACCAACAAAATTGCCTAACCACAACCAAATTGCCTGAATTCACCTCTCCCTGATCCTAAGGGAGAACTACATCGGTCTGAGGCCCTTCCTTGCTTTGTGCAATGGGCTATGTAGGCAGCACTTAGGAGACATGGGGTCTCCCAAGGTTAGCTCGACCATCCCCTACCATACCTTATCATGTGTTGTAAATATAAATATTTTTTGTGTATTTCTATTTGCCAGCATTCCTCTTTATCTTGTTTAAAAAAAAAAAACAAAACAAAAACAACATTCAAAACACAACCATTCTTATTATTATCATCACTCAAAAGAACATACATCTTTAGTTTTATTTTAGATGTTAAAAAAATACATCTTCTCTATCATCGACTCGCAGGTCGGCATCTTTATTTATTCTTATATTCCTATAAAATTCACTTAGATCCTTGCACCTCCTCCCGAATCAGGTGGTGATCGTGATCGCCGATGCCCCCCTGCGTGGCCTCTCCATCCTCAAAGGTCCACCATTTGGCCATCCCCACCTCGGCCATTGGTTTGGCCCCCATTGATCTACCAACATCGCTATATCCACCTTTGCGCGACCAACCCATTTGGCCCAAGCTAACTTCATTTTTGGCCCGACCAGGCCGTACCTACCATTTGGCCCGACCCACGGCCGCATGACCAACCTATTTGGCCCGACCAAGGCCTATTTGCCCTTTGACCCAGGCCGTAACCTACCATTTGGCCCGACCCAAGGCCGTCACCTACCATTTGGCCCGACCCGAGGCCACGGCCAACCAACCTGGCTGGCCCGACCCCATTTGGCCCGACCCCGCAACCAACCTATTTGGCCCGACCCAGGCCGCAACCTACCCATTTGGCCCGACCCACGGCCGTAAACCTGACCTGGCCACCATTTGGCCCGACCCATGGCCGCAACCAACCCATTTGGCTCCTACCATTTGGCGACCCAGGCCGCACCAACCATTTGGCCCGACCTAAGGCCGTAACCTAACCATTTGGCCCGACCCACGGCCCAACCAACCATTTGGCCCGACCCAAGGCGCACCTAACCATTTGGCCCGACCTAACCATTTGGCCGACCATTAAAAATACCATACCCACAATCAACGTTTTATTTTATCCATCCATCATGTACCTTTTTGTTCAATCGAGCTCACCTGTTCGTGTTTTAGCATGATCAGGGTCCTTGACTTGATCAGTCGACCAACTTTGCCTAGACTTAGACCGTGACGTTTATCTCAACCAAACCAACCATTTGGTACTGCCGAACATGCCCAAACGTTCCTGTACCTTACCCGTTATATACCCTGGAGCTACTTCCTATGCCTTGGATACCAGGATTATATCACCCTTGTTTGGATAAACTATCGACCTTTGCCTATGAATTGCTTGTTTGCTCTTCAAATCATGTACCCTGGTCGCACTACTGCATGTCAACGTGCGTCTGCTTCCTTGGACCTACCCCACCATCTTACCGTTATCTCAACACCATTTACCCTTTATCAACCCTATCCCTGCTTTCACGCTACCTCAATCTATGATAGATTTGAGGGGGATTACCTATACCCTTAACAGGGGTAACCACTTCTTATTATTGTCAAGTGCGGCTTTACAAAACAAACTACACGACAATAAGGGGCTAATGTAGACACCAAATTTGTGTCTTACGACACCTGTACCCCGCATCTCATTTCACAACCTAACCTCATCACCTAAACCTTACACAATTATTTATTAATTACCTTATAATTAATAAATCCACATCGCTCATACACCTGCCACCTCATGTCGCCACCTCATCATGACCTAGTCTTAACCTAAACTAACCTAATTAAGACCTATAACTTGGTCCAATTCCACACCATGACTAATTACTCCTCATCACACTAAAACCAACTTCATAATGACTTGACCAAGCCCATGACCAATCCCTCGGAAGAAAAGGAGGAAAGGCTGGCTATTTTACCAAAAATAGCCCGCTTTGACCTAACCGAATACCGGTTCCTACTCGACCGCCGTCGGTTGCGTAACTGCCATCGGTTCCCTGTAAATGACCACTTCAAACCAAAAACAAAGGATCGGATTTTCATTTGATCGAAAAAGGAGAAATCATCGAAAGGATCCAGATTTGCTTGGCTTGTGGCGAGACAAGTGAAGAAACAAGAAGAGTTTGCGAGAGAAGGACATCAAGCCCAAGATTGCAACTAAATAACCGAGCCCGATAACACTCATCCGAGCATCGAGAGAGAGGAGATAACTCATCTTGGATTGTCAGATCATCCAACTTGGGTCCTGTCTTCATCATCACAATCCTGAAACCTGCACCTGCATCAGGGACGAGTAAGTAGTGTTTTATATGTTTCTAAGCACCATTTTCTTGAACTTTGTTGATTAATAGTAATCATAAGTTTATTCCTAGATCTACTACCCAGTGACATCTTGCACTTAACCTTCACCCATACATCCTGATATTTCCCAGAAGGCCATTTTACCACACTCTGAGTCTTCCCTATCCTCCCATCATTCCCCTCAGCCATCCCCAATCTTAATAACCCCACAATCACCTTGCTAACCAACCTCTATCCAGAAGCACTTAGATTGCTGACCCTACCGGTATCGTTTATCCCCTACCGGCGCGGGTTCTCTACGCAGGTCGGTTATCCAGTGACCGGCGTCGGTCACTGTGACTTATACCCCAAAACCTTTTTCTCACCTATTTGCCACCTAACAACCTCAGATCCAGTCTGGTTTATCCCTCTAACTCAACCTGAACGTATCAACGACCAGTAACCAAACAAACAACGTGATGCTTTATTATTGATAATTTAGCTTCTATTGCTTTGTATCGAGATACCTAAATCATGATTTTGCAATAGCTTTCTTTATTATCATTTGTGTTAATTCGTATTAAAAGGGGAACTGACCACCTTCGAAAGGAAGTTTTATATTTCCTGGGCCTAAGGCAGATCCCTCATTTATTGTCTAATTAAAATTTGGTGGTCTTGTATTCTTACTTGCAGGTAGTCCTTCCAAGACAAAAAGGAGTTCTTCGCAGTCGATCTAATCTTTCTCTACGGTACGCGCACACCATCTCAACATTCAACAGGTATTCCTCCTAGCCCTAACCCTTATCTGATTTCTCAAAGGAATGATAGGATAGAAGCATCATCAATGATAGGGATACCACCTACACTTTAGTTTTCTAGACTTCCTTTTAGACTGCTCTGGGTACTCAGTTAATTTCAGTCCAACTTATCATCCAGAGACAGATGGATAGATAAAAAGATTTAATCAGTGCGAGGACATGTTGAGGATGTTTTTGATGGACCATCGAAGAAATGTGAATATTATTTTCATTTAGTTGAGTTTTATTAGAACAACAACTATCATAGTTCCATTGGTATGGCTCCTTACCAAGCTTTGTATGGAAGACCTTGCGGGACACCTTTGAGTTGGGACAGGACTAGATGACAGGATTATTCTAGGACCAGCTTACCTACGGGATTTAGAGTAGTAGGTTATTCTGATTAGACATTGTCTTGAGTAGGATAGAACATGCTAGAAGGCATATGTAGACACCAGGAGGATTGATCGTCACTTCTCAGTAGGTGACAAAGTCTTCTTGAGAGTTCATCTGCGCATAAGAGTCTGATTTTTATGGAAAGAGTTCTAAGCTATATCCTTGTTTTGTGGGGCCTTTTGATATTTTAGAGGTCATCGGTCCAGTTGCCTATCACCTAGCTTTGCCACCATGCCTTGCACAGGCCCACGATGTATTTCACATTTCTGTACTATGTAGATATGTACCAGATGTTTCTCATATTTTGGATTAGTTAGCATTACAGGTAGAGGACGGAGGATAGTGGAGACTGGAGCCCGTACGCATACTAGAGCACAAGAGGTTGGCCCTTCGGGGTCGAGACTTGGACCAGGTTAGAGTGCAGTGGGACCGATACGATGAGATAACAGCTACCTGGGAGGATGTGACACCTTTGAGGGCTAGATATCCCTATCTCTTTCAGTGACTTCCAAGAGGAAGTCTAATTTTAGTAGAGGGGGATGTAGTGCCCACATTTTTATAGCTCAGTTACTTGTTGCTCATTTCTCATAGACATGTTTTGACAGAGATTTGTTATATTTTGGACATTACATTAGGAGATTTGATCTGATTAGGCATGTATGGACATTTAGGTGTATAGCACTGATTTAGCTTGATTACTATGTTGTTTGCATTATCTTATGATGTCATGGATACTAATTGATATGATATTGTTTTGCACTCACAACATTAAAATTTTCCTCTGTAATTTCTATTTTATTAATGTATGTATTAGAAATAAGATGTTGTTAAGTATAATTAGTAGTGGCATCTAATATAATATAATGGCGCCACATCGATCAAGGTCTTTCTAATAAAGTAGAGTACTAGATAAATCAAAGTACAAAAGGAATGTTGTGGTAAAAGTAAATATTTGTCGTAAGTGGTCCGGTAATGTTAAAATGTCAAAGTTGGGGTAATTAGAGAACTAGGGTCTACATGATCAGGAATTAGAAATATTATATTTGTAATAAGGACAAGGAGTGATGTCATAAATATTTTGGGTAAGTGCGGGAAGTTGATGGACAAATATAGGGTCATCTGTGGACATCATATTGCAAATAAAAACATAATATCAACTTGTAGCGATTATTACCAATACATACACTCAAAATTAGACAAAATTATATTAATATGAATCATAGCATCTGGAATCTAGTTTCTAAAATACTAATTTTTGTAAAAATGGACAAGATTAGCTATATTAAACACTTAAAATTCAATGACTTGGTATTTTTTTTAAAAACGCCGATAAGATTATAGTCCATTTGCCCACAATTTGGATGACCAAAAATTGATATATATTTTTTTCCTTTGGTGAGAAGTTATATACCACTATTTATCTTAGGATGGATTTTATTTTGTATTTTTTAAAGTAATATTTTATTTTTATGATTTTTTCCGTGAAAGTGGTATGAAAACATAAAGAAAACAGAGCACTTTCCGTTTGCCCACCATAACTTCATCAAAAAATATTGAAATCAAATAATTTTTTTTTGAACATGTATATAATTTCACCACGGTTAGGATGGTATAAGTTTTATCACATTCTATAAGTGAAAAAAAAATTTACAATCTTAAACGTAGACATAAACATTCATAGGAAAAAGTGTCTTAAAGACCTACTATTAGTAAAAAATTATAAAATGATATTTATCCTCTTCTATTCACTTTAAAATCAGTATTTATACAAAGCTAATAGTCTCCCCTACCCTATGGTACCATTTTTATGACATAGTTTTTATTTTTCGGCATGGTTCAAGTCCGCGGAAGACTAAATTTGATATTTTGTTGTTTTTAATGTAAAATTCGAGGATTTGATGTCCACTTAATTGTCCCCAAACTTGGTGCACTTACCCTTTTATGTATTTTATTTGTAGAAAAGTCTAAAAGGTGGAACCCATGTGAGATGATAAGGTTTATCTTATCTTATAAGATAAGCCTACATGTAAAGGAAAGAATTTAGGCATGGAATATGATTGGCCGAAAGAGATTTCCTATCCTATCTTAGAGATAGGGTGGATAATCCTAAATTCCTATAAATAGAGAGGCCATCCTCTCATTTATCATAGAGAAAAGTTGTAATAATTATTTTATGAATAAAGGATTCTTTGTGAAGGTGTGTTAAGGAAGTCATCAAGAGGAGTAATTGTGAAGTTTCTCACATAACCATTGTTGGAATCAAGTGGAGTTGGTAACACTTGGAGTAATTCATGGGAGAGATTGTAATAATTCCATGTCAATAATATATTTTATAGTTTTATTTCAGATTTGTCAACATTCCCGTGTATCATAGTCTATGGTATTCTTGTGTTATATTTGTTATTATGTTTCTAGATTACATCCACCAAACTAAATGTTGTGCATTAATAAATAATCATAGCACGAGGAGTTCCCAATGAAATATTATCGAGTTGTTCTAGATTGGTGATGACATTTTGGTTCCGTTTCCAGGATCATTCCTCATTGGTGGATTTTTTGGAGAGATATTCCCACTTAGTCATAAATCAATAGGAGGGTAACTTTGTTTTTATCGTGTTTAGTAGTTACCATGGTAAAGTCACTTTTTACCATGCATAGTATTTACCACAAGAACTCTCCTTTTTACCATGAATAGTATTTACCACAAGTAACTTTATTTTTTTCACCATGAATAGTGTTTACCCAGGTAAATCTCATTTTTATCGTAAATAGTGTTTACCACAAGAAAGTCGGTTTTTACTATAGTAAGTCAAGATTACTGTGGTCATTCCTATTTTACTATAAAAATGTGTAAATTCACTTTCTATTGAAGTGAGTCCAATTATTTGTGCACATAAGTCTTATTGATTATACTTGTAAGTTGATATTTCACCGTGGTTACATTTTAAAATGGAGAAGATTCCTATTTTTTCAGCCCAATCTAATGAAGATGCTTCCTCTTTCATTCAAGAGTTTAAAAAATATTGCATTTGTAATGGCCTCATAAGAAGGGAAAATGGACTAAATTTTTTCCTACCTTTTTGGATGGTTCAGCCCTTAGGTGGTTTGAAACACTAGGTGATAATGTGAAAAACTCATGGGATTTATTAATCCTGAAGTTTTCTTGAAGAATTTGGTGAACAACGAAATATGAAGATCTCATGATTGATATCACAAAGCTATCCTAAGGAGAGAAGGAGAAGATAAGGGATTATCATGCTCATGTTCTAGAGCTAAGGAGGAAGCTCAATGCCTAGATCCGGAAGGAAGAATTATTGGATGGGTTGATGAATGGCATGGATAATCTCCTCTGTAAGCACTTCATTCTTGGGATGAATCCAGAGATTAGAAAACAAGTGAAGTATGACCGCCTGACTACCATTGAACAAGCAAAGGATATTGCAAGGAGGCAAGAAGAAAGCATGGAAGAGGAGCCCAAAGAAATTATTGCTAAAGTAGAGCCTACTCCAAAGCACCTTTGGTTCAGAATCCACAACCACTCTCGGTGAGCACAAATATTTCTTCTAGTACATCTACTAAGTATGAACATCTTCTCGGGAAGATGGGCTAGTCAACTATTAATCTTCTTCAAAGAAAAATAATTTAGTTCTAAGGGAGGAGATAAAAGTCCAAAAATAAATATTTCTGAAGTCGTATGTTATGGTTGTTATAAAAGGGTCATTATAAGTATAATTGTCCAAATAGAGATTCTACATCAGGTACAAGAGATAATGATAAAGGAAAAGCACCTCTGAATTCTTTTGATGTAGTAGATAAGAGCATAAATAATGAAGTAGATGTGTTTGAAACAAAAAGAAAGAAAGAAAAAGATAACCAAGATGGAAATGATCCTAAGAAGATGAAAGGAGAAAATAGTAAGAAACATAGGAGAAGAAAGTTGGGTGTGCAGGATTTTCTGATTTCACAGGGACAAGGACCATACTCCATCTTAGAAGATTTGTCCAAAAGGCCTACAAATATTACATATGGTGAACTCTTGGCTATGTCTTTTGAGAAGAGGTGGGAGTTGCGAAGTGGACTCAATACTCGATGAAGGAAGGAGGTTGAGGTCCCCTGTTTTAGAGGTAGAGATGGATCCCTACGCTCCAAAAGCTAAGGTATTATGTAATGGTATTTCAATTCATGATGTCTTAGTTGATGGAGGTGCTACAGTTAATGTAATGACTGAGTCTATAATGAATATGTTGGGTTTAAAAATTTATTGCCCCTCAACACTTATGTTAAGGTCATTAAATAAGGGAAAAACTAAACCAGAAGGTGTAGTTTCAAATGTAGAAATATCTGTTATGGGTGTTGTATGTGTGGTAGACTTTCAGGTGATGAAAAATGGTACTTGTTGTGTACCCAATGTTGTTGGGAAGACCATAGCTAAGGAGATTTCATGCAAGAAACTACTGGAATGAAGGATTCATGATACTTAGACATGGTAGAGAGAGGGTGAAGATAAACATGATCCCTCGGCATCATAAGATAGAACCTGTGGATTCAAGTGATGAAACTGATGATTGGACATCCTTTGATTACTCTAGTACTAGTGAAGTGGACACAGAAGATGAAGAAAGTGAGGTTGATGTTTTGGTCATGGATATCCTTCCAGTCACACCACCTCATGAACCCATAAAATTATCTGAAGAAGAAATTGATGATCGTCTCCAAAAAATAAAGATTGGTGATGTTATGATGGAGAATGAGAAGGAATCCTACTTCCAGCTCTTTAGAAGGCACATACACCTATTCACTTTTGATTACAAGGAATTCCGTCAAGTAAGTTTGGTAGAACATTCTATTAAGCTGGTAGATGGTGTTAAGCCCATAAAGTAAATGCCATATAGAATGAATCCTATTTTTTCCAAGACTGTAAAAGAAGAAATAGATAAGTTGCTTGATGTAGGATTCATATTTGCTGTGGAGAATTCAGAATAGGTTTCTCCCATTGTGATCTCAATAAAAAAGAATGGGAAGCTACACATTTATGTTGATTATAGGAAGCTCAATAAGGCAACAAAGAAGGATCATTACCCTCTTCCATTCTTAAATTATATCTTGGATGAAGTAGCTGGCCAGGAGTGCTATAGTTTTGCTGATGGATATAGCGGATACAACCAACTTCATATAGCGAGAGAAAGATCAACTGAAGACCATGTTCACCACTCCTTGGGGAACATTTTCTTATAGAGTTATGCCTTTTGGGTTGTGTAATGCTCCGAAACATTCCAGTGCTTGATGAATAGGGTGTTTGAACCCTACATTGGGAACTTCATCAAAGTATTTCTAGATGATTTTTACATCTATGGGAGCAAGATGGACCACCTACACCAGATGGAGACAACATTTCAAAGGTTAGATGAAGCACAAGCCTCACTAAACCCTACAAAGTGTGTCTTTGGATGTTCTAAAGGCATTTTGTTAGGGCATGTTATATCCAGAGATGGTATTGGTATTGATCCTGATAAATTTTTAAAAATCAAAGAGTTACCATTTCCTATGAATAGAAGTAAGTTGAGATCATTTTTAGGCCATGTGGGTTACTATAGAAGGTTCATCAAGAATTTCTCAAAGATTGCACAACCACTAACCTAGTTCTTGAAGAATGATGTTACTTATGAACAGGGAAATAAGGTGCATGAAGCTTTTAAACAACTGAAGGAAGCCCTGGTGTCTTCAACTATTTTAAAGAATCTAGATTGGAGCAAGCCATTCATTATGTATATTGATGCCTCAGATGCAACACTAGGAAGTGCTCTGAGCCAAAAGGATAAAAATGGGAATGATCATCTAGTTTACTTTGGGAGCAGACAAATGAGCAGTTTGAGGTAAATTATACTGTAACTGAAAAAGAGGCTCTAGCTATCATTTTTGTTGTAAAGAAGTTTAGAAATTACTTGCTAGGGTAGAAATTTATAGTTGTAACAGATCATCAGGCTCTAAAATATATTGTAAATAAGCCTAACCCATCAGGGAGGATAGCAAGATGGATAATTTTTCTACAATAATTTGAATTTGATATTATAGATAGGCCAGGAAAGAAGCATGTCAATGCAGATGAACTCTCTCAAGCCTATGATGGTTTAGATTCATCTTGTGATGATGATGATTTCCCAGATGCAACATTGTTATCGCTTGACACAATCCCTAGTGAATACATAGATGTTTGGAATTATCTCGAATGAATTAAAGTTTCTGATTGTGCCAATGTAAGGAATAAGAGGAAGATTACTTAAGCCATTTGTCCATATTCAATTATGCATGGAGTATTATTTTGGATAGGACTCGATGGATAGTACAAGAGGGCGATTGGACATGATCAAGGGAAGGAGCTGATAGAAGAATTCCATATTAGTACATGTGGAGGACACTTCTCTGGATAACTTACAAAGAAGAAGAATCTTGGATACAATTTATCATTGGCACTCTTTTTAGAGATTGTTATAATTATTGTAAGACATGTGATATTTGTCAAACACATGGTAATCGTAAGACTTCATCAGCTCCATTATGCCATATTATTTCACTTGGTCCCTTTGAAAATTAGGGAATAGATATTGTAGGTCCACTTCCAACTACCCCACACCAAAATAAGTATATTGTAGTTGCCATAGATTATTTAACCAAGTGGGTTGAAGCTAGGCCATTGAAAATAGCTTCCATGGATGAAGTGGCAAGGTTCATATAAATGCATTGTCACTTGATTTGGTTGCCCATTATAAATTGTAACAGATCAAGGAAGCCACTTCATTAATGAGGTGGTAGAATTCCTAGTCAACAAGTTTTCTATTAAGCATAGGAAGAAAACAATATACAAGCCAAGCACAAATGGACAGGTGGAATGAATAAATTTTGTGTTATGTCAAATTCTACCAAAGATGCAGCCTTTCGGTACATAAGTGGGATAAAAGGATTCATGTAGCATTGTGGGCATACAAGGAAACATCAAAGTCAATAACATGATACTCCCCATTTCAGTTGGCTTATGGTATTGATCCAGTTCTTCCTATTGAGTTTGATATTCCCACTGTGAGAGTTATGAAAAATGAAATGATGAATGAAAGTGATTAAGTAAAAGAAAGGTTGGTGCATCTTCATTTGCTAGAGGAAATGAGGGAAATAGTGAAGGATATAAGCTATAAGAATAAAATGAAGCAGAAGGAATACTTTGATCAAAAGATCCTTTGGTCTCCATTTAATGTGAATGACTTGGTTCTAGTATATGATTCCAGATACAAAAAAAGAAGGCAGAGAAAATTTCTTCCCAAATGGATGGGGCCCTACAAAATAGTAGTTGTGCATGAAAATGGTACATATTGACTGGAGGAATTAGATGGTACTCCCATTACAAAATGGGTCAACCATGACAAGTTAAATATTTTCCAAGCACCAGCTTCAGAATTTCCATAAGAGTCTACTCAGTTGACGGAGTAGAAGCCGAAGGGGGAAAATGTCGATATTAAAATTTTCCTCCGTAATTTCTATTTTATTAATGTATGTATTAGAAATAAGATGTTGTTAAGTATAATTAGTAGTGGCATCCATAGAAGATAATGACACCTTCGATGATGGTGCCTCCAATAAAGTAGAGTACGGTAATGAGTCAGTCAAAGTACAAAAGGAATGTTGTAGTAAAAAGTAAATATTTGTCGTAAGTGGTCCAAAGAATGCTAAAATGTCAAAGTTGGGGTAAGTAGAGAAGTAACATCTACATGATTAGGAATTAGAAATATTATATTTGTAATAAGGACAAGGAATGATGTCATAAATATTTTGTGTATTTTATTTATAGAAAAGTCTAAAAAGGTGGAACCCATGTAAGATGATAAGGTTTATCTTATCTTAGAAGATAAGCCTACATGTAAAGGAAAGAGTTTAGGCATGGAATATGATTGGCCGGAAGATATTTCCTATCCTATCTTAGAGATAGGGTGGATAAGCTTGAATTCCTATAAATAGAGAGGCCATCCCCTCTCATTTATCATAGAGCAAAGTTGAAATAATTATTTTATGAATAAAGGATTCTTTGTGAAGGTGTGTTAAGGAAGTCATCAAGAGGAGTAATTGTGAAGTTTCTCCCATAACCATTGTTGGAATCAAGTGGAGTTGGTAATACTTGGAGTAATTCATGGGTGAGATTGTAATAATTCCATGTTAATAATATATTTTATAGTTGTATTTCAGATTTGTCATCATTCCTTCATATTATAGTCTATGGTATTTTTGTGTTATGTTTGTTGTTGTGTTTCCAGATTATATCCACCAAACTAAAGGTTGTGCATTAATAAATAATCAAAGAACGAAGAGTTCTAGTGAAATATTATCATAGTGCCGGATCGGTGATGACAAGACGTAGTTATATTGATGGATACTCAGTTTGTTGCATGTTGGATTTTATGGATACATGTCATTTTATCATTGTGACTAACTTAACTTTACTAACTACATAACTTTACACAAACAGCCCATGGGCTAAGTCCTAGCCATGTTTATTGCTTGAGGTCTTAGCATTAGAATTGTTGTTTTGGGCACCATGGGTGACCCTCATCTGTAATGTAATATGTCTTGTAATTATTAATTTTGCTTAGGATGTTTAGTTTGTGTTGTAAGCTTGTTTTAGGAATTAATGACCCCACTTGCATTAAGTTTTGAATTAGATTAATGATGTAATTAATCTAGAGGGTTTAGGGTCACATGTGAACCCTTGGGTGGTCCCCACACCCTCTAACCTTGTGCCAAATTTTGTCAAACCCGAAATTGGGTTATTTTGGGCATTTTTAGGGACCCCTTTTTAGTTTGGGAGTTCCCTTAACATAAAAATGAGCCCTTGGACCCTACCTAATAGGTAGGCGGGCTTATTTCCAAGGTTAAAGGGAGTTTTCCCTTCCTTTTTACCTCTTGTTTGGTCACATCCATGTAAGGGGTATGGTTTAGTGTGCTTGTTAAAATTTGCACAAGAATTGTCTTGTTAGCATTTAGAGTAATTTGGGAGAAGAGGGTTAAAAGACATTTTACCCTTTCTTTCTTTTGTTTTGGCATCTTTGACTTTGAAGGAGGAGAGGATTGATACATGTCACCCCCTCATTTGTGAGGATTTTTTCTTTCTCCTCTTCAAATTCCCTTTCATGGGAAAAGAAGAGGAATTTTTTTGGAGCTTTTGGCTTGGATGCTTGGTGATTTGGAGCTAGAGTTTACTTGGGTCAAGAAGGAGGAAGTTTGAAGTTGGAAAGTTTTGGAGAGCTTTCTTTGAGGTAGGCTCTTAAGCCTTATTGTATGTGTTGTATTCATATTAGTTTTTAGATTGTTTACTTGAAAATGTTGTTGTTGCATGTGGATTTTGGTTATTGTTTGCTTGTTTTACTCCCTCCATCATATGGCATGATGGAGTTTTGGAGTTTGTGGGGGAAGAGAGAGGGATTTTTCCCTCTCAATCCTCATGGCTTGATGGACAAGCCTTGTAGGATTTTAGTGACTCCCCTCAAATGGTTTGAGGTGGGGATGGTGATTCATTTGGCTTGAATCTCCTTCCCCATTCTTGGTAAGGAAACCCCTTTGGGGTTTGAAAATCCTTCCAAGAAGGATTTGGTGAAAGGGTGGAGGGATAAGGAGGGTTTTAAATGAAATAGGAGAAATAAGGAGGGTATGGAGATCTTGGTATTGTGCTTATATTATTGGTTATAACTCTTGGAGAACTCCTCTCCTCTCTTCCCCATTGGTTTTAGAGGTAGAACTTGGGTTCTCCTCTTTTTCATCTTGTAAAATTTGGAGTCTTGTTTATACTTGTCTTGTGTTTCATGTGGATGTATCATTGTTTGTTCACCCTCACTCTTGTGTAAGTTGTGGTTAGTTTTCCTCTTTCCCATGGGCTTGGGGGAGGCTAGCATGCATCCCAACCTTGGGAAAGGCATGTAATGATGCCTATGGTTGGGTGGCAAAACAAGCTTCTTCTCCTTGTTGTTTTTCTTGAAAGCATGTGCATTTGGATCTCAAGATGGAAGTGGGATGTTGGTTGGAGCTCTTTATCATCTTCATTCTATTGTGGACATTACCTCTTGTCTCTTAAAAGTATGGCTTGTGGAAGCTTCCCTTATGTGTAAAATCCTCCTTTGTATTTGGAGTCATATGTAAACTAGTATCCCTTTTGTTGAAAAATCTACCCTCAATATTTGCATGTCACCTTACATTGTTTTCCTTTGAATACTTGTAATAATGTAGAACTATGCTTTGCCATTTTAGATGATTTAAATCTTTAAAATAAAGGATTGGAGATAGTGAAATTTTTCTTAATATGAGTTGTTGGAAAGATAATTTATTTTGTGGTAGATTTCCCCCTTGTGAAATGTTGAGAACTTTTGTAAATGTAAGATTTGACATTGTTCTTGAAACACCCTTATTATTACAAGTTTTTAAAATTTAGAGAATAGAATAAAATTGTTTTTACTTATCTTGTGGGTTACCTTATTTGAATGGATGAAGAAGTAGTTTTGATGTGTCTATCCTTTCATTAAGTGATAACTAAATCAATATTTTATTTTCCAAGAATTTGGCTTCATCTTTTGCAATATCAAAATGGGTATTTAAGGTGAATAGATGAAAAATTTAATTTTATTTTTGCATCTAAGTAGTAAAGTTAAAATCTGTCTTTTATAGATTAAAAAACATCATTGTTGTCATTATATACAAAAAAACATCATTGTCTACCTTTACGCCCCTGC
Organism: Taxus wallichiana var. yunnanensis; assembly: GCA_018340775.1. Lineage (NCBI taxonomy): Eukaryota > Viridiplantae > Streptophyta > Pinopsida > Cupressales > Taxaceae > Taxus > Taxus wallichiana. Next base: position 440,091,648 of record CM031242.1, on the reverse strand, counting down.
GCAGCCCCGTAGCTCCCTCGTTGTCCTCACCGCCGCCTGCCTCCCCTCCACGCCTATCTCACCTCGCCTCGCCTCACACCTCCCTCCATCCATTCCTCATCGCACCCCCTTCTCGTCGGCTTCTACCACTCCCCTGCCGCCACTGTCCCCTTCTCCCCTCCATGTTGTCCCTCTCATCATCACGAGAAAAATCCGTAGGTAGGCCACTACATTGCTACATAGGACAAAAAAAAAAAATATACATCTATGTATGTATTACAAAAAAAAAGAGAAAAGGAGGGGGAGAAGAAATGTTTCTTTTGTATGAATCTACAAACAACCCAATGTAAAATCAAATAAACTCCATATCTCTTCCCCACCTACAAATGACAAAAAAGGGGCAAATGAGGTAAAGAATAAAAGAGGAGGAAATAGAAAAGAAGAGAAACCAAAGAGATAATTAGGGAAAACTTTGGGGCATTTTCCAAACCAAGGGTCAAGATTAGATTTGATCCAGGGCTCACAAATACTGTTCACTTTTAAGACATTGGTAATTTTAAATTTAAGTGGGAAATAAAGTTAGTGTATGTGCATGTAAAGAAAATAAATTAAAAAGGTATGTGTGGACGATGTTTTAAAGGGGAAAACAAATAAATTTTAAAAAACGTGTGTATTTATTTGGTAACTTTAGTAAGTCTAATTGAATTAGGTAATCAATTTGTTTAGGGATAATAATACATTTTATTTTTGAACAAGATTAAATTATTATAATTAAATAATGTGGGGAAGATAGATTAAGAAAATACAAGCGTAGTAGATTCTCGTTCACCTTTAAATTTTTTTTACCTAAAATATTAGTTGCACATTTGTATGGTTTTTCTGTTTCCTAAGGTTGGGCACTACACTGCGAACACATTCATACCACTTTGATCTTCACACCTATTGTAGACAACATTTTTGACCTTTTCTAATAGATTACCCACTTCTTCTTCAATAAAAAATTTATGGAGTTATTCTGATCTCTTGGCATCTATCCTACCCTTGATAGGATCCCCTATAAGTGATCATAACGTCTTGAAAAAATCAACAAATTATGAGAAAATATATCCACCACTTTACAAAACACTCCATACTTGACACCCTTCAGAACATCATAGAGTAGATTGTTGATTTTTCTTTCCCCCTTGATGTATTGATTCTTTTAGTGACTCCAAAGGTAGTAATCACACCCAATTTTTTCCTTAGGAGCTTAAATGTTGATTTTGGGAGTGGTTTGATCAAAATTTATACTAATTCCTTGGTGGACACATGCTTCAATGTAATACTTTTCTCACTTACCTGATCCCTTAATAAATGATATTTGATTGGAATGTTCTTGGTTTTATAATGAAACACAGGCTCTTAGGCACACTTATAACACTTTTACTTGTCGTGATAGATATGAGTAGGTCCATCAAATTCCTCCTTATATTTTTCTAGGGTCTGTCTCATCCATAGAACTTGTGAACAACATATAATTTTTGCTATATACTCAGCTTCATATTTGAAATAGCTACTAAAAATTGTTTTCTTCTCAACCAAGAAACAAGAAACTTACTAAAAAGAAGAATCTTACACTAGTGCTTCTTTTTCATCAAGAATTCTCACCCAATCAACATCAGTAAAATATTTCAATTCAAAGTGTCACTCATTGGGTACCATAAATCACACTCTCTGTAGTCCTCTTAAGCTATCTAAAAATCCTATTTACTACTTGTAAAGGGTGTCATCTCCTATCGATCTTCTTGAAATCTTTCTACAAGACCTACAACCTGTAAATTTTCAAGTCTAGAATCAATGGCATACAATAAAATACCAACTATGTACATGTATTCTATTTGATTCACTTTGAGTGAGTTTTCTTCATTTCTCAGTTTATATCATATGACCGTAGGTGTCCCAACAAGCTTACAGTCCTCCATTTGAAATGTCTTTAATATCTACTTTATATAATTTTTGTGAGATATAAATATTCCTTTCTTTGATTGGTTGATTTGTAAATCTAGAAAGAATGACAGTTCCCCTAACATGGACATCTCAAATTACTTCTTCATGAATTATTCAAACTCATGAGTCATACGCTCATTGTTCCCTCCAAATATGATGTTTTCTACATAAAATACTATAGTAAAAAGGTGCTCCCCTTCATTTTTGATTTAAAACTTATTGTCAGCTACACCTTTCTTGAATCCTTGTTCAGTTAAGCACTTATCTAGTCTCTCATACCAATCCTTAGGGCTTACCTTAGTCCATAAGGTGCCTTTTTGAGATTTCATATATAGTATTCCTCATATTTCAATGTAAATCCATCATGTTTCTCAATGTACACCTCTTCTTATAGATTTCCATTTAAGAAAGCATATTTAACATCCATTTGGTACATCTTAAAGCATTTATACCCTGCATATTCTATAAATAGTCTAATGTCTTCAATCCTAGATGTCGGTGCAAAAGTCTCATAAAAACAACTCCTCAACTTGTTCATATCCCACATAGACATGAGATAAGTCTATATTTATTTCTTGTAACTTAACCATACTCATTAAGTTTGTTCTTGAATAACCATTTAGTTCTAATGACATTTTTATTAATAGGTCCTGGGTTCTAATTCCCAAGTTCTATTCTTTCCAATCTGATAAATTTCTTCATTCATAAAGTTTATCCAAAATCATCTTTTCTTACCTCTTAAATATTTTTAGGTTAAAATTTAGACAGTAAAGAAATATTTTCTTGATTTTGAAGACTTGTCAATTTTCTCCTTTTTGTTATGCCAACATCCTTCTTTCCTAGGATTTGAGCTTCAAGATGATCATAACTGATTTGTATTTAGGGAATGTGTTTTTGTATCTATCTTATTCATCATATTTTCCTTCTTCTTCAATTGTATTTACAACCTTGTCTTCTTCTTTAGATTCTATCACTTGTGGTATCTCTTTTGACTTGGATTTAGATTTCATGGGAAATGATCCATCAAAATTTACAATTACATTTTCAACCATATTTTTATCCATTTATTATAACACCTATAAGAGGTGCTTCTTGAGGAATGTCCTAAGAGTATAACCTCGTTAGATATTGAATAAAAAATTCCTAGATTTTCTTCAATCCTCTTAATGAAGCATTTTCTCCCAAAACCTATAAAATGTTCTACATTTGTAGGTCTACCCGCTCCATAACATATTGGGAGTATTATCAGTTTTTACCTTTATCTAAAATATATTTAGAATGTAGACGATTGTAATAATTTCCTCTTTCCAAAAACCATCGTGGTAATTTGGATTTACTTGAGCAAGTTATTATTCATCCATCTCCTGAATTTTTATTATTATTTCTATCCACTACACTATTTTTCTTAGGTGCTCTTGCAGCATATAATTTCCTCATAATATCATGGGTCTCAAAAATATCATCAAATAGATAAGACAAAAATTCACATCCTCTATCTCGATACAAGGCATTTGATTTTTCCATTCTTCTCCTTCTCAAAGATGTTCTTTAAACACCTTGAATCTATCAAGTGCTTTTGATTTATCATTAAAAATATAACCCAAGTGAATCTAGTATAGTAATCTATTATCAATATAAAATAATACTCATTTGTCATGCTTTCAGTCCTCATGGGTCCATAGAGATCTATGTGAATCACTTGAAAATTCCTCGATGTAGAATAATGTTTTTGGACTTGAACTTTCTACTTTTTTGCTTCCCATGTAAATGTTCTTTACATAAAGTATCTTATGGTTTACTTGATCTTTGACATGTTCCTCACACATTCCTTGGAGCTTATCTTGACTATATTGTCAAAGTTCAAATGTCTTAGTCTTCTATGCCACAACCAACTGTCATCTAACTTGCTAATGATAAATTTCACCTTGTTGAATCTTTGAATATGTACATGTTGTTTTCTGTCCTTTTAGCTTTTCCTACAAGATTACATGATTCCTTTTTCATTATTTTCACTCTTTTTCATCAAAATCCAGGTGTACCCTTTATTACATGTTTGAATCAAACTAAGAATATTATGTTTCAGTCCCTCAACATACATGAAATTCTTAGTGAGATGTTTACCATTGTCTAAATTTAATGTGCCTCTTCCCGTAATATTTATAGGTACATTGTCTCCAAATCTAACTAATATTGACACATTTTATCTTGCTTAAATAAACTTAATTTTTTCACCAATCATGTGACTTGAACACCCACTTCAATATACCATATCAGTTTTCATCTTTAGTATGGAAAGAAGTTTGAGAAATTCAACATTATTCATCTTTTTCCCTCTTTTGTAAAATACCTAACTCCATAACATGCTCCTCCTTATATTTTTTTCAACTTCATAACTATTCATATTATATGTAGATGGAGATATAGAGGTTGAATTCCATACAACAGGATGGAATCCCATATGTCAAAACCCAAGGTTTTTACACATTATCTCATTCTAACAAGAGGTAAACCTTCCTTAAACTAGAGTTCTGACATATCTCATGCCTCAATGATCTCATTCAATATGTTGAGATTTATTCATAAGGACATTATTATGATACCAATTTTTGGAAACAAAATGAATGATAGTGGGGTGAATAATTCTTCTTAAACTTTAAAATAAATCATCTTGCACATGTGTGAATTATTAAGCATTAACATCAAGAAACAATGCATGCACCATTAACCATCAAAGAAATCAAGAGCACACGTACACAAGAACACAAAAAAATTGAGTGGGAAACCCTCAAGGAGAAGAAAAATTATTTAAACTTCTGAATATATTATTAAATTCAAAATACTTGTAAGAATATTACATATCACACAATATTTATTTAGTGAAGCACCCACTTCACAAGGATTTCCAACCCATAATTAGTATAACACTCACTATACAAGGAGGCTACAACCCCCAAATATTATCAAGCACCCACTAAACCACTTGATGATGAATACCCCTTGACCTTGTTGCTAAAATAACTGATTGTGATCATTGATTTATCTCATACACCTCAAAAACCTTCTCAAAACACACCTTCCTCTCCTTCGCTCACCCATGCGCCATATAGTGAAGATTAAGTATAATGAACTTTTATCATTATTCTCTTCTATCCTCACTTCTTAATTCTATTATTTTCTCTTTCCCAAATCCCTATAACCTCTCCTCTTATCTCTTATAGCTCACTCAACTCTTCATTACTCTAACATGAAATGAGAAATAAATCTTACCTTTATACATGACACTTGATAAAAACAACTTAGTTTGGAAAAGACCATTAATTTAGGTCATACTAACATGAAAAAAAATCCAAAAAATCATATAAATCATATTACAAGACCTTATTGGTTCGTCATAAGCAAGAACATATTACACTAGCTCAATTAGGCCTAATAGACCTAATATACTCCAACAACAAATTATTGGTCTTCAAGGGAATCTAGAAACTCTATTATAGAACCAAAAGATTTGAATACTTCAGGTACATCCTATTATCATCATCAACAATCTCAAATATCTCTTCAACCTCCATTTTCACCATGAAGTACACCATTTGGAAAGCAATACCAATTAGGTCTTTAACCATTGAAAACTAGTAGTTTGAAATGAGTAAATTGACACATAAAATCCCCTCACCATGGAAAAGTATCATATGGATAGAAATAAAATTATTTCATATTAATCAAACAATTCATAACTTTCATGAAAGTAGGTCATAAGGCTCAAAAACCACCATCTCTTAACCTACTCAAATCTCGTTCTAGATCCCAAGAACCACCAACTCCTCATTAAGAACCAAAACCTTTAACTCCACTTCTAAGAATTAAAACCATTGTTAACCCATCAATGTAATTGTTTCATATGTCCTCAACCACTCACAACCACATGTAACATGGAGAAAGAATCACGACGACCATACATGTTCCAACAAGCTTCTAGATAGGCCTAGTAGGGCTATTTAGGGCACTAGGTTTCAACATGAAACTTACTCTTCAAATGAAACCAAGATTTATAACACATAAAATAAGACTCTTACAAGGTTTTCATAATCATAAACCATTTTTCATTATGCAAGAAAAACACAAACATCTCATACCATCAGACTGGTTTTACACACACTAGTGTTCTAGTGGTAGACAACCTTTAGAGACTTGTCACAAAAAAATTTTCCACTTTTAAATAATCCAAAACTCTTTATGATAATTTATAATACATATCAGGCTATCTGAAATGGTGTGGTTCTTTTCATGAAAGCTTCATCTTATACTTATACAATCAAATAGTCACAAAAATAAAGTTTTTCTATACCTTACCAATCTGACCTAGATCATGAAAGTATAGGAAAAAGCATGCCCAAAGAATCCTATTCAATCCTAAATCATCATATTATCCTTTCCATATCATTTCATAACCATACCATGTATATTTAACCAATTGATATGAAACTAGCATTTTGGAAATGGTTTAGACCGCCTTTCCTTCTTAAAGCAATCATTCATAAATATGAGGACATCATTTAACCTCATTCCAAATGTACAAAAATTCTTAGTTCCATTCCACAACTACGGAGAAAATATCAAGACCCTAGGTAAATATTTTATACGCAAATGAGCACTCCAAACATGACTTATCGAGTTGAGAATGACATTCTAAGAGCTCAATATAACCAAAACTGACTTTTTTTACAATTCCTTCAACGTTTGCACTTGAAAATTTTAATCCACCTTTTAAAAACCTCCCACATGATATAAACTATTTTTCATGCTTTATCATACCTATAACTCATAACACACCATGGTTTCCCCATGTTTACCTTGTCTTGTCTTAATAAACATGCTTCAAAGGACCTTGTACCTACACTATGCAATTGAAATATGACATTAAAAACCTCCAACATCTGATATGAAACATTATAAAAAATATCACATTCTCAAATAAGTATTCATTGGATAATACATCATGTCAAAGATACCATATGACTTGGAATAGATCAAGAACGAGGCTTATAATGGCTTCTTCAACCCATGATTTCATTATACCTAACTTGATCATCATCATGTAGACCCTATAACATATTTTACATATCTCCCTAAGCATGCTAGACCTCATAAAAACCTTTGGAAATTATACCATGACCATAAATCTAGAACCACGCACTCAACCATGCATGTTCACCAAGACACCATGACTTGAAACCAAAACACCATATCATGACAACAAGATTGGTCACTACAAATCAACCTTCATGATTAAACATATATGAAACCTCATAACAAGTCCAATGTAACATTGACACCCTTTTTCATCAATGAAACTTGACATGAATGACAATAACTAAGACACTATGTCTAAAAATTACTATTTCATAAAGAATGAAAATTCTATAAGAAATACATAATAGCTAAAAATGTATAATCCAGTACAAGTAAAAAATATCCATACAAGATAAATCCACATCATAGTAATAAACGATAGCAAAAATTAATAGTATCCATAATTAATATTTAATAATATTCAACAAATTTACTATCAAATAATAATTTTTATTTAGTATATTTTTGAAAATGAGATATTACATCGTTCATGTAAACACTCAAATTTGAAAATTTACTCTTTGCACTACTAGCTTTGGCAATGCAGTCTAGATAATATAAATACACTCTTTTTATACCTAATTAGTACATTGTAAGGTATTTTTATATATTTATTAGTAATAAATAATAATATTTTGACATATTCTAAGAGTCAAATGGATAAAACCCATAGAAAAATTATAATTAACAAGCTACAAACTTTAGTTCTCATGTTTCTCATCCCTTGGAAAACTATTCAAATGTTTTTGGAGTTGTTATCTGGTCTTGAATGACTTCTATAGTTTTAAACTAGCATATCCTCAATATTTAATTTCAGTTCCATAATTTTGTTGGGTCCATTACTCACTCTAAGACAACCTTTCTTTGATGATTTTCCTTTTAAACCTATATAAAAAGTATAAAATCTCTCATTTACACATATGGAAATCAAATGGAACTGTAGACACCCAAGAATAACCACTACAAATTGTAACCATTCAATATCTTATTGAACACATTTTCCCTCTCCTGAGTTAATTTAATTAATTTTATTACACCCTATTACCCCTTTTGGCTAATTTTATTAGCTAATTTAATTTCATATTAATTAAATAAATCCACACATGTCCACTTTCTTATTTAAATAAATTAAATATCCTCACATCCTATCTACTTCCTCTCAACTCAAGTTGATTAAAATTCATGAATAAATCTAACAATAATTATTAAATTCAAGAAGATATGTTTAAATTAGCTCAAAACATACAATTGAGTTCATTGTTGATATCTCCCAAGTTATGCCAATCCAAAATTAGTTCACATCCTCCCAAAATAAAATAATTAACAACACCTTTTGCGTTAATAAAGTAAAGGATATGGAACTAATAATAATAAAAAGTGCAAACCCTTACCAACTCAATAATGACTCATCCATGAAAATATAGAATGACAGTTCAGTTCTTCAATCAATCTAGAAACTCAACTAAACAATTCAAAGATGCGAGTACCCCCACATATTTGAATAGTACACCCATGTGATTAGAGCTAAGGTTATCATTAGCAATGACCCTTGTTTTATTGATTAAGTGAAGTAAAATCTAGCTAAATTAATCAAGGAGTAAAGTAAAGCTCGAGATAAGAAATTTTCTATTGTATAAAGCTTGTTTGGGTAACACTTGGTATTTAGAGAGAGATCCCTATATATGAATCTTGACAAATCAAAGCTAATAATAACAGTTTTATTCAAATTACTAAGACAAATTAATTTATGTTCCGCATTCTTCTTTCAAATCACATCATATTCTATTCCCATCAACATTAAACTCTTTTCAAATTTTGTAAACTCTTCTCTTTTGGATACCCCTTTCCAAATCGAATTGATCAAGTTATAATCCTTAATTTTTGATTCTATTTCCTTGTTTAAGTACATCTCTCAATCTAAATTAATTCCAGGCCTTACTCTTTGGATTAACTTTCCAAGTGTAAGAAATTTGTATAAATCCATTTCAATCAAATTCTTTGATTTGGGTACTTACTTTATCTAAACTAAGAAAATCTGCAAGTCAAGTGTCAAAGTCTTAAATTTTGGATACCCATATCCAAATTTAAGAAATATATTCCATCTCTAAGTCTTATATTTTGACATTCACTTTGTCAAAATTTAAGCAATAATCTCAATCTCTAAGTCTTATATTTTGACATTCACTTTGTCAAAATTTAAGCAATCTATTCCATCTCTAAGTCTTATATTTTAACATTCACTTTGTCAAAAATTAAGCAATATATTCCATCTCTAAGTATTATATTTTGACATTCACTTTGTCAAAATTTAATCAATCTATTTCAATTTCTAAGTCTTATATTTTGACATTCACTTTCTCAAAATTTAAGCATTCGATTCCATTGATTTTCACTTTTTTGGGTTTAAGACAAATCAATTTCAACCTCCACGTATTATATTTTGACATTCACTTTGTCAAATATTAAGCACAATCAAACCATCTCAAATTCTTATACTTTGATATTCTCTTAATCAAGTTTAAGCCAAATCACTCTCAATATCTAAGTCTTATCCTTTGATATTCACTTTATTAAGTTTAAGAAAATTCTTCTCAATGTCTACGTCTTATATTTTTACATTCACTTTGTCAAAGTTTAAGTGCACTCAATCTCATCCTCTAAGTATGGTACTTTGAAATTCACTTTAGAGAGTGTAAGAAAAATCATTCACAACGCCCAAGTATTCTATTTTGACATTCATTTTGTCATTGTTTAAGTGTAATCAATATCAACTAATCTAAGTCTTATACTTTGATATTCATTTTATCAAAGTTTAAGAAAAATCAAAATTTAGTCACAAGTCTTAACTTTTGGTATTCACTTTATCTGAGCTAAGAAAACTTTAAAACCATCAAATCAATGCCAAAGCCTTCTCTTTTGGACATTAATTTTATTCATATCACATATAAAAATCAAATCCTTATCTTTTGGACATTCACTTTGTCCATATTTAAACAACATTCACCTTGATCAAAACTAAAAACATCTGAGTTAGTCATAATGGGATCTAAAACCCCAAACCAATTCACGAACCACCACATCACTTTGTAGGTATTTACCTTTAGTACAATGGTAGGCTCATGTAAAACATCAAACAAATCTTTATTAGAAAAACTTCATGATATGTCAAAAACATCTCTCATATTGCTTCCCAAGTTAGTGATAAATCAACCCAACAACCAATCATACTCCCTAGCGAAGAAACTACTCATCATAAAGTTAAATGATAATTTACTCCTCTTGGAGAATTTCTCTCTAGTGTAATTGTCCAAGTACCAAGTGCTGATATGATAGTATATCCAATCATGATATCCTTCATAAAAGGGAAACAAAAACCTACGTGGTATAAATAATAAAAATATTGTGAATACCACTTCATCAAATTCCACTCTATGAATCATTGTTCAAATCTCCACCATTATGTCTAAGACTTAATTGAAAATAGAGACATCAAAATAAAAACCATGTTAACTACTTTGAATTCTAGTGAAGAGTTGAATTTTTACCAATAATCTTTACACAATGAAACTCAACGACACAAATTCAATAAGGGAAAATGATCTATAAACCAAAACCTATCAAATTCTACTCCGAGATACTCTTATGTTAGTTCAATCATAAATTAAAAGTGTTCTGGAAAATTTCTTCAAATTTCAAATGAGAACTTGAAAGAGTTTCAAGATTCCTTTTTAACACATGGTAAAAATGAAGAATCTAAAGAAAAGGGTAAATCATCAAACAAATATTTTAATTTTTTCATTTCATATCCTAATCTTATATGTAACATCCCTAGTTGTGTTGTAATAATTAAAAAAAAAACAAGTTTGGAAACTTGCAACGAAACCTTCCATGTCCATAATACCTCAAATGATTAATATTAAATTTATTAATACAAATCCATTGTTTGAATCACATGACATTGTCACATCGTTGGAGAAAACATCTACACAAATCCATCACATGAATTTGACTAATGCGTCACCTCATTCCAAGACATTCTAGATCATACATGTCATAATATGAGTGTTCCTAGCGGTATCAACACACAACCAATTTGAGATTTAATTGCAAATATGTATTCAAATAATCTAATCTTATCATTTTTTCCTTGTGACCTTTTAGATATTAACATCACAAACATTAAATTATTATGCATTTAATCGCTAATCAATAATCATAAAATCAAAATAAATTTTATAGAAAAGGAGTAACATTGAATATTTAATTTATATTAATACAAATACTAAAAATATACAGTCAAATACCTTTGATATTCATTTATCTTCTTCAATATATTTCGGGTCTCTCATTTCAATATGGCACATTACAATTATAAAGAATAAGTTGCTCTTATACTCAAGGAGGTTGCTCTAACAACTCTCCCTATAATAGCTCCCTCCACAAACAACTTAACTAATACAATACGTGAGTTGTTTCAACAACTCACCCAATATAATAATCACCCAAACTTATAAATATAAATGTGGAGCACTAACTAATTATATTTCCTAACATTCCCCCCCTTAGTGCGAACATGGGGAAAACATGCCTTATACTTGCACCTGCTCATGATCTGGTGATTTTCACAGATGATCACAAACCTCAGGGATGGTTTTGCAAATGGTTGACCACAAACCGAGAATGGTGGTTTTGTAATTGGTTTACCACAAACCACAAAGTGATGGTTTTGTAAATGGATTACCAACAACCAAGAATGGTGGTTTTGCTATTGGTTTACCACAAACCACAAATGAAGGTTTTCAAGTGGTTTACCTACAACCACATCATGATATGCAAATTAATATCATCGGCCCTCATCACATTTCACTGTAGGGAATAACATAGGAAATTCATTGACATCTGCTGCTCATACATACATAGAAAAAGCTGACATACTGGAAATGGAACATTGGAATGATGTTCCCCCCCTCAATGTGAAATTTCCACTTATTAAAAACAAGATCACTGCAAACTGAAGCAAACACACAACTGAAAACAAATGCCACCAAATCATCTCATGCGGCCCTGTCGTTGGTCGGCGATGAGAGGTCACCAATGACCTCCAACCTCCATTTGCCTCCTGCCTCCTGTTCATATTCGAACAAGAAGTCTTCGAGAACCATTGTCTTCATTTACTTGGTCTTCCTCATTCTCTCGATCTTTCTTCGCATAATAAAGTTGGCCTCAATTCCTTTGATTTTTCCACTAAGTATATCTTGAGCTCGAGCTCTACAAAATGAAGCTATATGCCCCTTTTTCTTACAAAAGAGAAACATTATCTTTCCTCTTTATATTTAGAAAAAAATTTGTACTCCTTTTTACATACATTGTTGTCTCTTCTTCTACATCTTCTTTGGTCCGTTTTCCTCATTAGAGAGCTGATATCATATCTTCCAATGAGTTAGAAGGTATTTGACCAAGAGTGAAAACAAAATTACTATATTTGGGTGGTAAACTATTCAACAGAATAGCTTTTGCATCCTCGTCGTCTACTGGAGCTTTTACTTCTGCAAATTTTCTAAGAAGAGATCGTAAATTGTTGATGTGACTAGACATTGTATCTCCATCACTCATTTTGAGCTTGAACAACTGAAGTTTTAGAGAAAACTTTGCATTGACTACTTTTGAACCAAATAATTTGCTCAGATTATCCCAGATGTCCTTCGAGTTTTTATCTAGATCAACATAATGTAATTCAGAGTCCGAAAGGGCAAGGCCAATAATGGCTTTGGCTTTATCATCCCGTGTTTCCCATTCTACCAATCTGGTCGGATCTGAAGGTGCTGGTTCTTTTCCATCTACTATCCTCCAAATATTTTTGTTCATCAACTGCATCTGGATCTTGACTTTCCATGTGTGAAAATTGAGACCATTGAATTTTTCTAGTGGAATGTCCATTATATCTCAGAGCGTCAGTTTCAACCGAAAATGCACTCTTAGGGGAGTCGGCTTCAACCGATATTGCTCCCAATTTACACTATATTTAAAAAGTAATAAAAACAAATTACTTTTTAAATTTTACATGGATATTTACTAAAGACTTAAACTCAGAAAGTAATATTTTTAAATGTCCACGACCTAAAGACAACAGACTCAATCTTTGAATATATAATTTTACCTATTGACTAATAAAAATCTTAATACCTTTGTATTGAGCTCGCCAATGTTAGAATTTTTCCACATGATCAATGTTGAAGGGAATCTACACAGGGTACTTCACAATGGTCGACCAAAATAGCAAATGATATCTCGAGCAGCACGGTTAGATATAGCCATCCACACAACTTGTTTCACTGGGCTATGCTACCCAAGCATATTATTCCTGAGCTTTGCGTAGACCTGTAACATTTGATATCCATGCGTCTACTACATACACTACCATATATCTATTGAACATTACCAATTTATGAATAGAACTAGAACAAGATCTAAATCATATACAGCGCCCTCGTGAAAAACAAAGTCTAGTGCATGATTTTATACAGTGCCCGTGTCTTCTACAAAATCTACGCCATAATCATTCTTGAATATTAGAATGTGCACTTAGAACTCTGAATCTGATCTTTCCCTGAGATCATGGAATGATTTTTGAGAATCAAGCAGCTCATGCTCACCCCTCCAATAAACACAGACTGCGCATTGAAATGTTGATTCCACTTGCTCCAAAGGAATTTTCTTTATCACGTGTTTCCCACTGTCTGTCCTAATCCCAGAACTTTTCACAATCTAAAGAATCAGAAGAACGGAAAGAGGAACTGTGACGAAAACTAGCATAAGCACGTGAATTTGGAATGGAATCCCTGTCAGTATTTACACGCTCACTACCCCCACTGTTACTATTGAGGCCCCTTCGAGAGGACAAATGAAAATTCCGGTCTGTTTGGTCCAATACGAATGCACAATAATCAAGTCAGACTATATAAGAACCCAAGCAGAGGTGCCGCTAGAGCGTATCTCAATGCAGATCCACCAAAATCTTCATTTGGACAGGCCGAATAGAAATATCTATTTGCAAGGAATGCAAATGCAATATTGAGGGAATGAAAATCAGAGGACTTCCCCTATTGAATTTACCATCTTCGCTCAGATACCAAATGATACGAATACTACAGATTTACAGTCAAATACCTTTGATATTCATTTATCTTCTTCAATATATTTCGGGTCTCACATTTCAATACGGCACATTACAATTATAAAGAATAAGTTGCTCCTATACTCAAGGAGGTTGCTCTAACAACTCTCCCTATAATAGCTCCCTCCACAAACAACTTAACTAATACAATACGTGAGTTGTTTCAACAACTCACCCAATATAATAATCACCCAAACTTATAAATATAAATGTGGAGCACTAACTAATTATATTTCCTAACATATATAACCTAAAAGATGTCATGTATGCCCATATATGGATCAATACTATGCTCCTTGCATCATGCCATTCATGGATTAATAATTCATTAATACCAAGATACTTATAAACCTCCAACCATATAAATATCATATTCCACATATGCTATAAATGATTAACAAAGATATGTAATAATATGAATTTCAACATATTATCCCTATCAAAAATTACCTTTATCCTCACATAGGTTTTTTTATCTCATCAAAAAATTTCCAATCACATACCCATTGAATTGGAACCTATCCACCCAATTTTCATAAGTTGGGACCAAACAGATCAAATCCACACCATTAACTTAGACCTCATTGGAAAAATTCTTGTAAATCAAGACCAATGAAATCATAGATTCATTAAAAATATTTTTATCTAATCCATTAACTTGGATTTAATTTTCCCAATTCCCATAAATAAGGACTGATCACAATTCATAAACATTTCTTTCTTTCATAATATGGAATTCATTTTGAACCCTAATCATGAAAATTTATAAAAATGAAAAAGTAAAAACAGAGAAAAAGATCAAAACTTATTATTCACTGGTACTCTCCGTACTAGGGGGCCACATGTACAAACAATTTTAGTAATTTCATCCATTTTCATATATTATTATCATTTCATTATCATATTTTCACACTCTTCACCTGTAAGATGTACGTTAATCTTGTTCATGTGGGGTGTTGTGTTACCCATTCTGTGTTGGTTTCTACCATTCAAGATATTTCTATATATGGTCTTGTCTATATGATTAGTAGTGGAAAATCCTCCTTCTAAACAAGTTCTCTCCCTATAACAGAAATCACTAAAATTCTTTATTTAGATATTTTGTCTCATTGATCTCATTCTAGTGGTAAGCCCTTACATCATACTAGTCACACGAGAGATGAGATTTTGGGGAAAGCATCTTTCCTAAATAATCACAATTCACAAACAAGGAAAAAATACAAAATACAAAAAATAAAATAAAAATGTATATACCTTTCTTAATTCACAATCAATCATACCTTACAACTAATCTTTCCAATCGGTAGGTCACCCGATCTTCAAATTAATATCACTATTACATTCATTCATGCATATCATTAAAAAAATCATATCATGATTATCATCATTTTCCTAACATTATCATTCACTCAAAAATATATCCTCTCTAATCCCTCTTGGAAAATAAGTATTCTTATTCTTCCTATGAAACGAATGTCCACTACTTTGTTGCATCACCCATCTACTTAAGGGGGAATTACCTTAGAATAATCCACACTCCTGGGTAGCAAAATGATTTACCAGGGAAAATCAAACATTCACACTCTTTGGGGCATGCAAATGCTTCACCGAGGAAAATCAGAGGTCCACCACACTTTTACATCATTTGTTCACTATTTTACACATGTCTACTATAAATCCATTTTCCCTTACAAATAATCCACCAAATTACATAAATAAGGAAACCATTAATTGAATAAGGAAAACAATATACTCTTGCATTGTTCACAAAAATGTAACACAACTTTAAATAACCAATTAACACAATGATTATTCACTCTTACTCTCCTATGTCTTGTCTCGTGGTGGTATGGGGAAGAATGTAGTGGGTAATTTCAAAATAAAAATATAAAAAATAAATCCTTCCAAATCCACAATGCTTAATCATACAAGATCCCAAATAATCAATTTAGTTTCTCATGTTAAGAGAGACAATCATCCCTTATACTTGATCTTTCCAATTACTAGAGCACTGTGGATCTAAGTCTAACAAATACCAATAAATTGAAATCATCTTGCAATCGGCCGATAATCTTAATTGGTGATAAGTCACACTTTCATAGATGGACCATTGTTAACCTTGTGTCTTTATATCAATCACCTTTATTTTAACATCATTATATAATTTGTCTTACATCCTTTTTGGCTTTCGTTGGTGAGCCCTCACATCTTACTAGTTGTGTGGAGTCAAGGATGAGTCGAGACATCCTAATTGCTATATCAAAATTATTCCAATAAAATGAAATGTTTAAAATTGTTTGAACATACGTTCAAACACTACACCCTTTACGAGTAAAATCTCTAAAAATCAAACTTTCAAAAATCCAAAAATTAAAAAATCTAAAAAAATTCAAACCTTTAAAATCCAAAAAATACAAAATGTAAAAATATCCAAAAATTAATACAAAAATAATACAAAAATTCAAAATCTAGAAACATTCAAAAAATGTTCCAAAAATCTCAAGAACTTTTAACATCATTTAAAAATATAGAACTTTTAACTTCTATCCTAGTGATCATTTCGAACTATCCTACTATTATCAAATCCAAATCAAACCCTCACATGTATCCTCACTTGGGAAATCTCATCTCTCGTGTTATTCCTCACATGTATCATTTCTTGTAAAATGAACCTTCCCATATCAAACTTCAACATGATCTAATAAGAGTTTCGTTAGGAGTTGCTTCACCGTGATATTTGGTTTGATACAATTACCTTGCATATATAATTTCTTGGGGAATTAAAATCTTCTTAAATCTTCTTAATCTTCACTATGGAACACATTAGGGGCATATTTAGAATTTGTTATGCATTATTGCTACTATTGACCAATTGTAAGTAATTTTGTTAGCATTTTGGTTTGTATATAACCTTGGTGTGTCCATGTTACTATGTACATTAGGTTTGTTTTATGCTTTTGTCTTCATTTTTAACAATTAAAAGTTTTTTCCTCATTTTGGTTTATTGATAACTTTTTTATATTCAATTATTATGTATATTGGGTTTGTTTCAAAAAAAAAAAAATTTAGACATATTACAGCTATTTTGTAAGCATCTTGACTTATTCATAATCATGGTGTATATCAATTACTATTTATTGGGTTTATTTTGATTTTTTTCTTCATTTTTGACCAATTGCAAGTATGTTGTTAGCATCTTAGTTCATATATAACTTTGGTGTAATCATATTACTATGTATATTGGGTTTGTTTTGCATTTTTATCTTTTCTTTTGACCAATTACAAGTATTTTGTTAACATCCTAGTTTATTCATAGCCATGGTGTATATTAATTACAGTGTATATTAGTTTTGTTATAATTTTTATGTGTGTGTGTGTGTGTGTATGTTTTTTTACATGCATATGGGTTTCTCATCATGGTTTTTTAATAATCATGGTGCTAACTCTATTGTGTAATAACAAAGCAGGTTGCTCCAAAATACAAAATATGAATGGTTTTTTTTGTGTATATGGGTTTCTCATAATGGTTTTTAATAATCATGGTTCTAACTCTATTGTGCAATAACAAATCAGGTTGCTCCAAAATACAAAATATGAATGGAAGATCAAGCTACGAGAAATGATTGATCATCTCACCATTACATTCATTTGTGCATCTCATTCAAAACACAAAAATATCATATCATAATTCTCATCATTTTCCTAACATTATCATTCACTCAACAACATATCCTTTCTAATCCCTCTTGAAAAATAAGTATTCTTATTCTTCCTATCAAGTGGTTATCCATCACTTTCCCGTGTCACCCATCCGCTTGAGGGGGAAATCCCTTAGCATAATCCATACTCACTGGGGCATCCAAATGCTTCACTAGGGAAAATCAAGCATCCATACTCATTGGGAATTCAAAAACTTCATTAGGGAAAATCAGGTAGTTCATCACACTTCTTCATTATTTATTTGCTATTTTACACATAAATTATCTTTAAAGTGCAATTACTCCATAATAACACTTTAAAGTGGGGGTAAATGTAGACACACTAAAATAACCACTACAAATTGTAATAGTTCAAAATATTATTAAGCACATTGTCCCTCTCTAGAATTAATTTAATTAATTCTATTGTACCCTATCACCCCATTAGCTAATTTGATATCAAATTAATTAAATAAATCCACACATGTCCACTTTAATATTAAAATAAATTAAATATCCTCACATATTATCTACTTCTTCAACTCAAGTTGACTAAAATTCATGACTAAAGCTAAAAATAATTATTGAATTCAAGAAGATATGTTAAAATGAACTCAAACCATGCATTTGAGTTAATTGAAGATATCTCCCAAGTCATTTCAATCTAAAATTAGTTCACATACTTCTAAAATTAAATAATTCACGTTAATTTTTGGGTGAATAAAATAAATTATATGGAATTAATAGTCAAAAACATGTGCAACCCCTTGCAAACTCAATAATGACTCATCCATGCATATCTAGAACAACAGTTCAACTCTTTAATCAATCTGGAAACACAACTAAATAATTCAATTGTGTTTAGTTATCTCCAAATCAACTCAATATAATATACGATTGAGGATTCACCTTTCTCAACTATAATTCAATGGTATTTCCTTCACAAATTATTAACCAAAAATCTTGAGAGTTTATATTGTTATTATGAGTGATTGATAGGTGAATCAATCAATCATTCCTACCATTATTATACCAAAATCATATCAAATATGCCATCTTCATGCTCGTAGCTTGATCTATATTCCATTAAGAATACTTCTTAGAGAATCCAAAAATCAACAAAATCTTACAAATGAATCAAATCTAATAAGAGAATAACTCAACCTGCTCTTATAGTGGGGCGTAATCTGAGGTGTCTTTCAGATTTTACAATGGAAGGTTTGCTTTGTTTTGTTTGAATTTTCCTTATTTATGTAATTTTCATGGTTTAAAGGAACTACATTAACATACTCTCTTCTAAAACTAATAAAATGAAACCAAATATCCCCAAAATTTTCAAAATATTATGCACATTCATTATGAATGCAATCACTACATGTTTAAAGAATAATACTAGGTCAAGAAGTTATTTTATATGATTTTTAAGAAATGAAACATCCCTTTCCCAAGTATTTTATAAAGAGACAAAATCAATTAAATAATTTTAAAAGAAGTTCAAATTTCCAAACCATATTTATATTTCATTCATGTATCACATTCTAGGTGGAGAATGATTTGTGGTTTGAGGACTCTTCAAAGTAGTTCCAACATCACCAAAGGCACATGGATGCCAACAACCCCACTAATTTTTATTTATAAGGTATCTCATCCATGGATAGGGTTTTATATCTTAATTGTAATGTTAACAAGGCCTCACAACATGACCAATAATTAGGTATTGGTATTAACAAACATTTATAGGTAGGTGAGACTCTTAAAAACTTATAGAACTAGATTTTAACTAGGTCAAAAAATTACAATACATGTAAAACTATATCTACTATCCTATCTAAGTTATATAGTCCCGCACCAACTCATTTTCTAGATATACTTCTAGTGTTGAGGAATTATCAAGTTCAGATTATGTATTTCTCTATATTTACACATTTAAAACTTTCTAAAACTATTGTTATCCAATTTTGTACCCTTACAAATTGGATAAATTTAGAAATCTAGACTTGGGAAGTTTAATAGAGTCATGGAGAAGAAACTAGAAAAACCATAAATTTTCATGTTTTGTAGCACTTGAATTTATTTTGGGTCATTCCTTCCTTCTCAAAAACCCAAACACTTAGAATTTTTTTAGAAAATGAGTCATTTCTATAGGGATAATTTTAGTGGTGAATATTTGTAATATAGAGAATATTCCACTTTTGAAAAAAATTAAAAAAGTGAATTTTCTAGCGCGAGTTAGTGACCTGTTCGCCTAAAAATTACAGTTTAATTTTTTTAGGGGTCAGCTTCACCTACCCTTGAAACTATCCCCTATATAATCCTAGATTATTCACTGTGTACAAGACTACTAGCTCACTCATACCAACTAGGGGCATATGTATGATCAAGTACAAGAAAACGCATGACGGGGAAGGTGGAGGCTAAAAATGCGTGACATAGAGTTTGTTGATGCACGAGGGAGAGTTTGTTGACGTGCGATAGGGAGAGTTTGTTGACATGTAACAGGAGTGTGGAGGAAGTAGACACGTGACAAAGATTTTTTTGACACATGACACAAATATTTTTTTGTCGCGTGACTAGATGACAAAGGTTGTAGATGTATGACAAGATTTTTGTCACGCATCAACAAACCTCACCGACACGCATCAACAACCTTTTGACGTGCACTTTGTTGACATGTGTCGGCCGAGGTTCATTGACGCGTGTGACAAACACCTTGTTTACATGCGTCGCTGAGGTTTGTTGATGTGTGACAACCACCTTGTTGACGCGCGATAGAAAATCTTTAGTCACGCGTTTGCAACCTTCTGTCACACCACTTAAAAATTAGGTAAAAATTTTGCTGTCAAATCCCCAAAAAATTTGTCTTCCCATGAAACCGGTTCCAAGGATATTCACTAGGTATTTTCCACCTCTTATTTCTAAGAGGTCTCTTAAAATGAACCCTGTATTTCTATTATATTAGAGGTTTTTCAGGTCTAAGAGGAACATAAGGAATAATTCCTTTGTTCCTTCTGTCCCTAATTTTCCAATTGGGCTGAATTAAAGGAATTTGTGAAAATATCATAGTGTTTTATGGGTTCAAGATGATGCAAAGGAATGAGGGATGCTGGGAACTAGTTCTATCGAGGAACGAGTTCCCCACAATAGTATTTGGCCCGATAAACAAGTGAAGTGAGGAGAGCATAGGTTGCGGAGGAAGGAATTCAGGCGGGACGGTTCATGAGTTATACCGTGTCTAAATCATCGATAAAAAAACAACCCCCGACCACTATGGTAGAATTAGACCCATGAGCCACTCAAGGAATTAGTTCCCTAGTTCCCTCTATGACTCAAAAATCGTCTTTACCTGTAAGAAAAAGAAAAGTAGATTAATGCGAATCTAGAGTCACGCAGGAACTCCATTGACCTTTCCAAGCTATTGAACTTCAAATGGCCATAACTTTTGACCCAAAGCTCTGATTTAAACAAAATTGAGGTTAGATATGTGAAAAAGTGGAAATAATCTCTAGCATTGAAATGAACAGTTCCAAGAAGCTCAACAACCAAAATTAATAAATTGTGGTTCTCATTCCTTCTCCCATATGTAAAGTAGTAAGGAGGATAGTCTTGGGAGGTTTCCCATACTCTTGTTTAGAGATTTAATGCACATTTTTGGTGGGTGGAAGGAAAATTGAATTCTCTCTCTCTCTCTCTCTCTCTCTCTCTCCCATTTCTATAAATTATAAAATGATGCTCATTTGTAACATTGGATACTTTTTTAATACAAGGGCATCATTGTAAAGTGTCAGCACATGTGTTCTTTATTTACGTGCCTTGATTGTAGTCTTGTAATGAATTCATGCATGCTTCCTCTATTTTAATGATTTGGGCATCATCTTGAAGCAATAAAATTACTTCTTTTGGCTTTATTCTGCCTTAGCTAGTGATTTATTACATTTCCTTTCCTCTTCATTTACTTGCAGGTATCCTATGTATGTTTCTTCATATTACAAGGTTTATTTCTATTCTGCATTGTGTGAAAATGGGAATTTAGATGCCGACCTAGACTATGGATTTCATTTTCCCCTCTCCATCATTGTTTTATTCCATTTTCTCTCTTTTAAAATTTCTTTCCCCTTATTTTTGGTGTTATCACCTCCTGTAGTTTAGGATTTTCATTTTTATGCACCTTCCTCTTTCCCTGGTCTCTTGGAATCATATATTAGTATTAGGTATCTATTTTTCTCTTCCTAGTAGCTGTTTAGCAATAGGAATAAGTAGAGGATTCTATCCTTCTCTAGAGGTCTATCTCAATTTGCAAGTCCCACAACTTGGAGATAGTCTCATGTTTCCTCAAAATCCTAGGTTTTCTATGACTTAGGGAAGGGTGCAATTTTGAGCTCCAACAAAGTTATTTATAATCAACTAAGTGTACCTATTCTCTTTTATTTGAAATTATAGAATATTGTGTAAGCTTTTATGGATAACCTTACCAAAATTTTGTTCCGGTCCCTCATCAGGGATCCCTTGCGTTCGAACGTTGCAAAATCCCTTCTCGAAATCTAGTTTTCCGAACTTAGCCATTTTTGGTCTTTTTTGGTCAGGCGCACATAATGACTATGCAACATAAAATTTTGATGTGCCCCCTTTAAATCCTTTGGCGCATGCTTTCTCGTGTCAACAGTGTTTTGGTGCGCCTCACTATGTTGAGTCTTCCTTGCATGCGCCAAGGCGCATGCGCCTTCCTGTCAACAGAACATTTGTTGCGCCACTTTTTGGTGCGCCAAGGGCGCACATATTCCTCTGTCAACACCACTTTTGGTGCGCCAAAGGCGCGCATATTTTCTGTGTTGGCAAATGTTTTGGTGCGCCAAAGGGCGCATGTTTTCTTGTGTCGATGGCTCTTTTGGTGCGCCACTTGAAAATTTGGTGGCGCATTTATTGCTACCTCACCTATAAATAGGCACGTCTGTGCTGTCATTATCATCCGACACAATCACGTGATTTTTCTACATCTTACTCGCCAGCCAGCACTCCCCCGCCATTTTCAATCGCTTTGTGGACCCGTTTGCACATTTCTTCGTTATATCCGGGTAAGAGGTCCTCATTTCTTTTGTGTGTTTTGCGCTTTGGTTCTTTGTTTGCTTGTTGGTCTGGATCTGGATTGGAAAGACTGAAATCGTGAACTTCCCCCTTGCTTTCTCTTTCCCATTCTTCCACTTATTCTTCCTCCTCTTTCCAGATCTGCTGGTAGAGGAAACTCTGTCCTGAAATGATGGTTTGAAACCCTTTGTTTAAGCCCCTTCATCACCCCAAGGTACCTCGAAGGAGCTAAACCATATGTAAAACCCCTCTGAGAAGAATCAAAGCTTAAAAAGAAACTATATTTTTCTTCTCCTTTGGCATTGGCACACCCTGCAACATGAGGATCAATTGCGCCAATGGCGCATTTTTCCTACCTGCTACATAATGAAAAGTTACGCCCTCATGGCGCACTTCCCTCACTTGTTGCAAACGCTTTCTCGCATCCCTCTTTGGCACCAAAACTCATGTGTTGCATTGATAAAATTCACGCCATTGGCGCACCCAGCATCCATGTAACAACCCTTTCCTATGCGCCAAGTGCAAAGCTATAGACAACACTTGCATCCCTCATTGCAACAACATCATTGTCATGCAAACCTTCCATGTGCCGCACCGCTTCCTTTTCAGCACACAAAAAATGATGTAACATGCGTAAATCCTGCGCCCTTTGGCACATCCTGTACCCATGTAACATGATAAATATCTGCGCCCTTTACAAAATGCATCCACATGGCGCAGGCGCACTTGTGTTTACAACAACAAAGAATGCAATCTGCAATATCCATGCGCCATGCGTCCTTTGGCACTGATTTATCCCCTGCAGCGGCCCTTTCCCGTGCGCCTTACTATTTAGCTCTGTAACCTGCAGTATCCATGCGCCATGCACCCTGAGGCCTTATAATCTCTAACTCTTTCTTCTGTCAGCATTTCAATGGAAAATCAAATGGCTGACATCAATTTCTTGCGTTGGGTTTCACTTCTTATTCTTGCAGATCAGCAACTAAGTTCAGAAGAACATATGTCAACATCAAGCAAGAGACCTACCAAATCCAAAGGCAAGGCCAAGCTCACAGAAGAAGAAATGAAGTATAAGTATCAGAGGGTCAGAATGCCCGAGTCCCAGGCCGAGTGTGACCTAGACATCAGAGACTCAGAGCTGGGTCATATTGATATGGAGGAGTTCTGGGTCAGAACTCAGAAGGTCACAAGAAGTCCATGGATGGACAAATTGATAGGCAGTGCGCTGCACTTTGCTGGAGGAATCCCAGTAAGTGCCGTGAATAATGAATTTATGATGGTGGTTGCCCGGTGCTACAATAAAGACACAAGATGTGTCGTAAATGAGAAGGGCGAGGTCATAATCAACCTCACTACCCGCCACTTTGAATTAATGCTCGGCATCCCTCACCATCGGCACTTTGTGGCCGTAAGCCGGGAAGACTGCATTAAGGCCTGGGACGACAATGAAGATCAGTGCATGCAGCTGATGAATGAGGTATATTTGAAAAATAAAAAGGTGGTGACCCGATGGCCACAAATCATTCACCGCAGTGATTTTTCAGAGGAGCTCAGTGACACAATCACGTTCCTGAGCAGGGTGTTTGGGCTTCCTGACGCCCACTACTTCCACAAATGGATGTTGCGGTATTTAGAAACAATGAACAAAAATATGCCCGATCAACGCTTTGAGTGGGCAGAAATCATAAGCAGCACGATATCAGAGCAGCTGCAACAATTTACCACAACGGGGAAGTTCTACATGAATTCCTATGTTGTTTACGCTGCAGCTTCAGAAAGGGACTACCCAGCTCTGATGCGGAGTGGGGTTTGGCCCCAAGTTAAAATCTATGAATATTATCCAGAACTAAAGCTGGAAAATAGCATCCCCCAATTTACAAAGATCAATGATGCATTTTTCTATTTCATCATCTACCTGTTGAGGCCGAATATGACTCACGGTCATACGACCAAGAGCATCGTGGCAGCCACAGAGAAATGGGGGGCCCTGTTCACTCAATTCCCCACATTCACTTATCTAAGGGCGGCTAACTTCTTGGGGGAGCCAACTAAACTACCAAGGTACGCCGGTCCCAAATTGATTCTGCTAGAGCTGTCAAGACAGCTAATCACCTACCATGAGAAATGCCTCAAGAGAAAGAAGGGTGGAACTCCTTTCCCCCTCACAGTGGGTAGGTATACATGTCTCACTCACCACAAGGTGAAAGACATGTTTGCAGAGCTGGAGCTGCTGAATCTGAAACATAATTTCCCAGCAAGGCCCACCTTCGACCCGAGAAATTGTCTGCCTAGGGCCAAGCTCGATCCGATCCATATCCCTCAGATCGAAGATATCTACATCGATATATATCATGAGGTGGAGCTCAGGAGGAAGGACCATTCTCATTTGGCCTTAGCAGAAATCATCCAGTACGGGGTGGCCATCGTCCCCAAAGGCTACCAAACTACTGAGGAGGAAGTGGATCAAGTGTATCTTGACACAGGTGGGGACGATTGGCCTTTTGCGTAATTGATAGAACTAAAGCACCTCAAAAAATTGAGGAAAGGGTCAAGGAAACTCTGCGTAGAACAGAACATTGGTGCCGAATGAACGGGCTCATCTACCTCGAGTCGATTTCACAACCTCTCCGTTGGGTAACGCACCTCCTCGATCAAAACAATAGCCAAAAGGCAAGGGTAAAGGTAAAGAGGGTGAATCCAGCTCCACCCAAGAGGAAGCTCTAGAAAGTCCTCCTTCCGCTTCACAAGAACGGGTTGAAATCCCGAAAAGATTAGAGGAAGAGAAGCGGCGGAAGATGTTCCAATAGGCCCATCCACTCAGGATGTCGCCACTGCTGCAACAACTGAGGTCCCTTCTGTTCCTTCTCCTTCTCCTCCTTCCCCTCCTCGAGTGACTCAAGCAACCATTCCTTTGGTCGTGTCCTCTCCCCCTTCTTCTACTGTTCCTCCTGCTTCTTCATCCATCTTCTCTTCTCTCGGACCTGTCCCCCTCCATTTCTTCCCTCATCTCTGAGTTCCCCTCTCTTCCTATGTCTTCCTCTCCTGTAGTATCTCTTCCTCCCGTGAGCACTTCCTCGGCCTCCCTCTCGATGCCACCTCCACGTGTCTCCACATTTTTCCCTTCTACTACTGCAGCTGCCCCCTCCTCTGTGCTTCTGGCCCTTCTCCCATAAGTCCACTTGATCTCCCAAAGACCTGAGTCAAGCAGAAAGGAAAGTTCCCATCACTCCGATGGACTTCTCCGTAATCCCGTCAAAAGGGGTAAAGAAGCAGAAGCCCATCACACGCTTCTCTCAGAGTGCTTCGGGAGAGAGGGTAATGGAGATCGCATACCCCAATCCTCTGAAGGATAAAAAGGATCTGTCCTCGACAGATTACACAGTGACTCAAGTCACAATGGGGACGTCTTCTGAAAGCCTTCAGGGAGAGGCCCTATCTACAGTTGACGCCCTCTGCAAGAAACTTCAAGAGGCAAAAGAAGAGAAAAGGTTGCTGAAAGAGAAAATAGACATCTCTCCACGCCCTACAAAGATGGGCAAGCACCACCTCCCACAACTACGCGCCAAACTCCCGAGCCTCTCGAGTCAGATAAAATTAATGAATATGCAAAGATCGGCGAGCAGGGCATGGCAGTTTCCACTTGGAGGAGCCAGATCCTCAAGGACAGTGAACGAGTGATCGCCAAGTTCACCGATTTGTATCTGAACATCAACAAGGTGAATAAAGAGCTCCAGCATTAATGACCCATATCGAAGAGCTGACCATGCTAGGCAGCAGATGAGACCTTTCAATGAATGTTTGACTGTTCAGTCAAAGATCTGGTCAAGTTCGGCATTTTCGGTCACCCCAGGGCCCTCAATAAAGTCCTTTCCACTCTAGATTACCGGATGGATCAACTAGAATTCATCCTTGAAAAGATCGATAAGGTAAAAGAAGAAGCCCTGACGCAATGCACCAAATGGAATGATCATTCTCAACATGTCCCCAGGGTTGCTTACTCCTTCTTTCACCTTAAGGAAGGTTGATGAAACCATTCAGATTTTCAAGGAGATCGTTTCACAAGGGCTGGGGCCAGAGGTCACTTTTGACGCAGAGTCCATCAATAACCTGCTGGCCTGTCGGGACTTCATCGATTCCTAATAGAAGCAGAGAAAGAATATTCCAAACTCCCAGAGAAGCTCATAGACGAGCGGGAGACTTGCGAGGCGATCAATGAGTGACACAAGGATCCTTCCTAGGATCAACTAGAGCCCATGATCAGCAAGTTCATGGAATACCGTGCCCAATTCCACATCTCGTCACCCGAGCAGCAGCAGAAGCAGGATACCCCCTTTCGGCCGCAGGATGACGATGATGAATAGTTTCTCTTTCTTCTTCTCTCTCTCCTTCGACGTTTTTTTTTAAATATCTAGAGTATGTTGGCACAAATGATGACATCATCCATGTTGCACCATGGGATGATGTCATCCATCAAGTTGTTAAAAGTCAACATGACTTTGAGATATTTTGTAGATATTTTGTAAATAGGTGGTTGGTTCCTTTTTGCCTTCCTTCTTCTCCTTCTTCTATAAATACTCGAATATTTCTTGTATTCGTGTGGATACTTTTCAGATGAAAAATAGAAGTGAGAAGAAAAGACTTTGAACTTTTTGTAACAGAAGGAAATATTAATACAATATTTAGACTTTGTGCTGAATACATGTGTTATTTGCATTAGATCTTTCTTACGTCAGATCTATGTGTTTATTCTGTTGGATCTACTTCTGTTTTATTGTCATTTATTCATCAGTATTGCTTTGTTCATTTATGTAAGTAGGTTTGGCTCTGTTTACTACCAATCCCAAAACATAAACCCTCTGACCTTTCTGCTTTGGAATTCATTTCTTTTCTTTCTTCGGATCTGATCTTTCTTCATCCTCTCTTCCATTCCTTTCTTTCCAAAGTGGAAAATAACCCTACTGGGATGAGATCCCAAACCCCCGAAGGCAGAATATTGTGAGACTTGCACATGATTCCCGCTTGGTAGAATAATAGCAATAAACCGTTTCCGCTTTGCTTTGACTCAAAGAGGGGCTATGCCCTCACACACTTTGTTGCTCTTATCCATAAATCTACCCAAGCGACAGATTTTCAAACCAACAGTTTTTGGCGACTCTACTGGGGATCGAATAGATCTATCTGATCTATGATGGTGGTATGATAGAAAATCAGTAAAAATCTGAAAAATCACTACCTGTTTGCAAACTTTAACTTTTTGTTAAAAATCCAAAAATTTTTTGCAAAAGTGCTCTAAATCAAAAATTTTCTTCTGAGATCCATAGATCGGCCTAGTTGGAGACCTTTAGTTCACTGAGTTTTTATAAAAATATGTATTTTTCCGTAGATCTGAGTTTTTGACTGTTTACCAAAATTTTCAAACTCTTTGAAAAAGTCAACTTTAGATCTGAAAATCAGCTTACTAAGCTTTACTATCATTTTATCCTCATTGTTCTTTGTCATTAAACCGCAATCGGTTTTCAAAAGAGGATAATTTTAAATATTCAAAAAGTACATGCTGCTGGTTTTTGTCAAAAACCAGAAATCAGCAAGTACGACCAAAAAGAAATTTTAAATCTGCTCGACAACATCGCAGATCTGGAAGGTACGCTGGCGGGTGAACCATTTACTCATAGCAGGAGAGCTCGTGGAGAAGTCGATCCTACTTTTGATCTACTTCAAAGGCACAACTTCAGTATAACACCGGCACTTTTTCATCACTAAGTTCAGCTGATCGGTCAGCCAGAAGTACCTCACCTCCACGAAAGAACCAGTTTTCACAAGGAACATCCACATCCCTTTGCAGTGCTTTATTGCTCAGCAGAACCGCACTTCCAGCCCGTGTTCTTTTTCCAGCCTTTCAAATGGCAGTGCCATGGGGAAATGCTATGGGCCCTCTCGCATTACCACATCCAGTTCACGCGCTCCCTCACGGAAACCGAAAGAATTTTCCCAAATTCGACGGGAGCGGAAACCAAAGCATGGATTCACACATATCTACATTCATCATGTCATGCAGTATCCTCGATGTGACCCATGAAGATGTGTCAGTTCACCTCTTTTTGGAGACCTTACAAGGGCCCGCAGCAGAATGGTTTCAGCATTTGCCAGCCGGGTCTATTACCAGTTGGGCCACCTTGCGGGATGCTTTTGAAGATAGGTACAAGCCTTCAGAAGATGCATTTGCATTATTATCACAGATCACTCACCTAAGAAGGAGGCCAATGAGACCATGCGTGATTTTATCGCCAGGTTCAATGCATTAATCAACCGTGTGCCTGCTGCCATGTTGCCAACACTAGAAAATCAAAAGTGTTTCTTTGTGAATGCAATGAGCTCAAAAATAAGTTTTTTGCTTCTACATGAACAAATAACTACCTTGCCTCTTGCCCAAGCTGCTGCCATACGGATTGAAGACAACTTGCTCATATCCGGCTGAATTAAAAAGGGAACCATCCAAGCCCAAAGCTTTGAGCCCTTCTCCCGCCACTTCATCCGATCCAGCATTTCAAAAAATGGCAAATGACTTGATCGCATTAAAGAAGCAGTTAGCCCAAGCTTCCCCCAGTTCCTCATACCGATGTTCCGCGAAGAAACTTCACTCCTAACAGCGATCCCGCATAGGCCGCGGTTGCCCGCAACCACTCCGCGGATGGCACTTGAGGCTCCTCCGGTCAATGCTCTAGCTGAAATTGAAGAAGAAGAGGAACAAAATTACGAAGAACCTTCGTCCCAAGGCGAAGATGATCAAGATGTCGGTGAGCCGACTGGCGACTCTACTATCGGGTATATGGAATTTGATGAGGAGGAATCCGACGATGAAGAAGGTACCCAGGGATATGCAAGCGGACAGTCATATGCTGTTTTCACCCGCTCGCAAGGAAAAGAAGCTGAGGTTGCTGCCAATATGCAGAAAGAGAAGACTGCATCATCCACGCACCCAACCATTGCAAAGAGAGGTAATCCCCTACCCACTCAACCTGTCAATAAGTCTTTTTCAAAGAGAGCTTTTGCTCCTATATCTCCTCCAAACCAGCCCTCTCATATTCCTATCAAGACCAGTAATCCTACCCTATCATCGCGAAGTGAGGGACTCATTCCTTCACCAGCGCAACCTTTGGCCGCATTTGATATCATAGATCATGCTAAAAAGACTAAGATCCAAATGTCTGAAGCCGAGTATCTTCAGTCAAACCCCGAACAACTGATAAGGTTAACTGAATATATTCAAAGTCAAGCTGTCATATCTCCCCAGGTTTCCCCAAAAGGAATCCTTTCCACTCCTCCTGCATCCCGCATAAATGTTGCCTCAACATCCGCATCAGGAAAGATAGAGCCCTTCTATCTCTCCCTCCTAATCAATGGCCACAAGTTAAGTAACTGCATAATTGATTCTGGGGCTTCTGATAACGTCATGCCAGCAAAAGTTGCTCATGCTCTGGGCCTCACCCTTACCAAGCCTTTTGGCAGATGTTATTCCTTGGAAACCAAGCAGGTTCCGTTGATTGGTCAAATCAAAGACGCACAGTTTGCATTTGCAGCATTCCCAGAGAAAAGAGTAAAGATGACCGTCCTCATTGCCGACATTCCAGCAGCCTATGGAATACTGCTGGGAAGGAGTTTTTGTAGTGAGGTTGGAGGAGAAATTCATATGGACTGGTCCAAGGCTAGAATCCCCGTCAAAGGTGTAATGCAGACTTTGGAGCCAGAATCACAAAAGAAGTACTTGGTTACTAACTCTGAGGACCCCAAAGCTCAAATTCTTTTCGAATCATCAGGGATGGGGAACTATTTCTTGTCTACCGAGTCTGACAAAATGGTTGTTCTCATCCAAGAAGAAGATCTTAACAAGGTCTGGACCTTGCAGTTTGATGGTAGCTGCACAACCAATGGATGTGGCGCCGGAGCCGTGCTAATATCTCCCGAGGAAGAAATTATTCCTCTCTCTTTTAAGTTGTAGTTTTTCAACACAAATAACACTGATTAGTATGAATCTCTGTTACTCGGCATGCAGGCCAAGAGAGAGAGGGATCAAAAATCTGAAAGTACAAGGTGATGCAGAGCTAGTCGTGAATCAAGTTAAAAGGATATATCAAGTGAAGAATGAGAGGCTCAGGCACTACCGTAATGCGGTGTGGGACAACATTGAAGAATTTGACGCTTTTTCAATAGAATCCATTCCAAGAGCTCAGAATGACATGGCCGATTCATTGGCCATTTCAGCATCCCTCATGCTCCCGCACCCAGGTTTGAAAATAGACAAATACACCATTGAGATGGTTTTCCGCCCAAGTGTGCCAGATAATTCTCAGCATTGGCAAGTATTCAACGATGACAATCAACTCATTTCCTTTCTAGAAAAGGTGGAAAATTTCAAGGAATTGCATTTTGAAGGATCCACTTCTATGTGCCGTGAATCAGTCACCGATCAAAAGGATGAATCCGAGGGAATGATGATGGCATATGTCAGCTTAAAGGAAATAAAATTCCGAAGGGCCTGGTTTCTTTAGAATGGTTGTTCGATAGGCATGACCGTTTTGTAAAAAAGAAAAGGTGAGATGGTACGGGCTCCTCCCCAGAAACCGAACCGGTCAATTTAGGTTCGGTAGAACGTCCGCAGTTCGTGAACATTGGAAAATGTTGCACACCTGAAGAGAAGCGGAAGTTTGTCAAACTACTAAAGAAATACATGGATGTATTGGCATGGTCCTATGCCGATCTAAAGTCTTTTAAGCCAAAGGACGTCCAACATGACATCCCGTTGAAAGAAGATGTCAAAGCCTTTCGCCAAAAGCAGAGGCATTATAACCCTAAGATCTCAGGTACTATCCAAGCTGAAATTCAGAAAATGTTGGATGCGAGAATCATTTTTCCTATCCATCACAGTACTTGGGTAGCAAACATTGTGCCAGTGCGCAAGAAAAATGGTGAAATACGCATATGCGTAGATTTTCGAAACTTGAATCAGGCTTCCTTAAAAGACAACTACCCACTTCCTATAATGGATCAAGTTCTACAAGCAGTAACTGGATCAGAAATGTTGTCCATGCTTGATGGTTTTTCGGCTACAATCAGATTGAAGTCTCACCTGAAGATCAATTTAAAACAACATTCACTACTCCCTGGGGTACGTTTGCCTATAGCAGATGCCTTTGGCCTAACTAATGCTGGCGCCACTTTTCAGTGGGCCATGGACCTTGCGTTCAAAGGTATGATGGGGAAGGTCATTGTGGTTTATCTAGATGACTTAACTGTGTTCTCTAAACAACGAAGTGATCATTGTGATCATCTGGAGCAAGTATTGGCCAGATGCCGAGAGCATGGAATTTCCCTAAACCCGAAAAAGTCTATTTTTGGAGTCACAGAAGGAAAGTTGCTAGGGCATGTTGTTAGCAAAGAAGGAACGAAGATAGATACCGAAAGAGTTAAGGCTATTCAGAGCCTTACTCTACCTACAAGTAAGACCGGCATTCACTCTTTCTTTGGAAAGGTGAATTTTCTTAGGCGCTTTGTTCCCGACTTTGCTGAAAAGACTCATCATATATTGGACATGATGAAAGGATCACCAACTTTCCGATGGAGCGAGGAAGGAAAAGGTCATTTGAAGAAATAAAAGCTTCCGTCGCTCACGCACCAGTCCTGGTATGTCCCGATTTCTCCAAGGATTTTATCATGTATAGCTATGCGTCTGAGCATACTATATCTCGCCATCTTGATGCAAAAGAATTCTGAGGATGTTGAATCTCCATTGCGTTCATGAGCTCTCCCCAAGCCTCACGAATTAAAAATGTCTCATTGGAAAAGCATGCCTTCGCCATTGTCAAAGCAAATCAAAACTTCAGGTATTACATTTTAAATTCTCATACAGTGGTGCTGGTCCCTGACACGGCAGTCAAGTCAATCTTAACTCAACAGGAGTTAGGAAGCTTGCACGCGGAAATTGGATTGCAAAGGTCCAGAGTACGATTTAGATATAAAACCAACCAAGTTGGTAAGAGGCAAAGGCTTGTGTCAACTTATGGCCGAAAACCAAGGGTCGGAAGTTTCCGGAGAAAAGGATGATTGTACCAATGAAGCACAAAGCCGGTTAGAGAAACCCGATTCACTGCCTCTGGTCCTATTTATCACAACCAGCGATGAGTGGTATTCCGATATTGCTTTCTTCCTCACCTACGGCGAATGCCCAGCTCACCTAACTACGAAGGAGAAGCACACTATAAAGCTCAGAGCAGCCAAATATGTCATCTGGGATGACGGTTTATACAAACGCGGATAGATGGTGTCTTCTTGCGATGTGTCGACAAGCCACAACAGGTGAAGTTACTTGAAAGTTTTCATAATTCAGCCTGTGGAGGCCATTTCTCCTCTTCTCGTGATAGCACACAAGATCATCCGGCTAGTACTATTGGCCGACGCTTTTCCAAGATACAACACTGGTAGCAAAGTGTGAACCTTGCAAAGAGCTTCGTCATTGCAAGCCCAAGTTGGCTGCTTTTCCCCTCAGGCCGGTCATTGTCAACGAACCATTCAAGCAGTGGGGAATTGATTTTATCGGTGCACTCAATCCCCAATCGAGTGCCGGACATAGTTATGTCCTAACAGCAACAGATTACTTCACCAAGTGGGTGGAAGCCATACCTGTCAAACATGCCACTTCCGAAGTCGTTTGCAGTTTCATCAAAGAAAACATCATTGTCAGGTTTGGCATTCCAAACAAGATTGTTGCTGATAATGCTTCTAACTTCTCTTCACGGGAAGTTATTAGTTTTTGCTACGAATACGGAATAACTTTGGCTCACGCCTCAGATTATTACCCTCAGGGAAATGGTCAAGCAGAATCCAGTAATAAAAACTTGGTGACCATCATACGAAAGCTGGTGGATGAGAATCAACGAATGTGGCACAAGTCCTTATACGACGCTTTGTGGGCAGATCGCATTACTCCCAAGAGATCTCTCGGCATGTCACCTTTTCAAGTGTTATATGGCACCGATGCCGAGCTTCCCATTTCCACTGAACTCCCTGCTCTACGTTTGGCACGGCAATCAAAATGAAACTTTCCAAAATTCTCTCGAAAAGAGGATCATGTATCTAGCGGAGCTCGAAGAGAAGAGAGTAAGAGTGGTCGACAAGATCACCGAGCATCAGAATCAAGTCAAGAGATTGTTCGATAAAAAGCTAAGCAAAGAAATTTCCAGGTGGGAGACCTCGTC
This sequence comes from Taxus wallichiana var. yunnanensis, assembly GCA_018340775.1. Lineage (NCBI taxonomy): Eukaryota > Viridiplantae > Streptophyta > Pinopsida > Cupressales > Taxaceae > Taxus > Taxus wallichiana. The sequence continues at coordinate 440,057,353 of CM031242.1, read as the reverse complement.
CTTCTATGGGACAAGCGAAGAGAGCCAAAAGGCATGCACGGAAAGTTTGATTCCCTATGGAGAGGGCCTTTCAAGATCAAGCAGCTCAACGGAGAGAATAGTTTCTATCTCTCATATCTGGATGGAACCGAACTCCCGCTTCCCTATAGTGGGCAACATCTGAAAATCTTCAGGAAGTAGAGCTTGCTCTCTTCTTTGTACTTTTGCTTTAGTTGTGTGTTTTTTTTTTTCATGTGTTTGCTTTTTGTTTGTTGTGTGTTCCCTTTTGTTCGCCCTCCGGTCGCCCTTGTTTTTGACTCTGTTACCCAATGGATAGGCACATGAGATCTGGGATTCTCTACCCCTGAGGTTCGCTCAGAGATAGTCCCCAGAAAGAGCCAGCTGTTATCCCGTAAAATTGGCAAGGGCAATTTTATTGATAACCTTACCAAAATTTTGTTCCGGTCCCTCGTCAGGGATCCCTTGCGTTTGAACGTTGCAAAATCCCTTCCCGGGAAATCTAGTTTTCCGAACTTAGCCATTTTTGGTCTTTTTTGGTCAGGCACACATAATGACTATGCAACATAAACTTTTGATGCGCCCCCTTTAAATCCTTTGGCGCATGCTTTCTCATGTCAACAGAGTGTTTTGGTGCGCCTCACTATGTTGAGTCTTCCTTGCATGCGCCAAGGCGCATGCGCCTTCCTGTCAACAACATTTGTTGCGCCACTTTTTGTGCACAAGGCACACATATTCCTCTGTCAACACCACTTTCGGTGCACCAAAGGCACGCATATTTTTTGTGTTGGCAAACGTTTTGGTGCGCCAAAGGGCACATGTTTTCTTGTGTCGATGGCTCTTTTGGTGCGCCACTTGAAAATTTGGTGGCATTTATTGCTACCTCACCTATAAATAGGCGCGTCTGCACTGTCATTATCATCTGACACAATCACGTGATTTTCTCTCTCTACCAGCCACACTCCGCCCCGTCATTTTCAATTTCAATCTTTGTGGACCCGCTTTGCACATTTCTTCATTATATCCGGTAAGAGGTCCTCATTTCTTTTGTGTGTTTTGTTTTGGTTTTTTTTGCTTGTTTGTTGGTCTGGATGATTGAAAGACTGAAATCGTGAACTTCCCCCCCTTGCTGTCTTTCCCATTCTTCCACTTATTCTTCCCCCTCTTTCCAGATCTGCTGGTAGAGGAAACTCTGTCCTGAAATGATGGTTTGAAACCCTTTGTTTAAGCCCCTTCATCACCCCAAGGTACCCTACAGAAGGAGCTAAACCATATGTAAAACCCCTCTGAGAAGAATCAAAGCTTAAAAGAAACTCGTATTTTCTTCTCCTTTGGCGCATTGCATTGGCACCCATCCGCAACATGAGGATGAAGAGAGCAGCACGCCAATGGCGCACATTTTTCTACCTCTACATAATGAAAAGTTATGCCCTCATGGCGCACTTCCCTCACTTGTTGCAAACGCTTTCCTTGCGTCCTGCTTGGCGCACCAAACTCGTGTGTTGCATTGATAAAATTCACGCCATTGGCACACCCAACGCATCCATGTAACAATCCTTTCCTATGCGCCAAGTGCAAAGCTATAGACAGCGCTTGCGCATCCCTCATTGCAACAACATTGTGTCATGCAAACCTTCCATGCGCCGCGCCGTTTCCTTTTGGCACACAAAAAAATGATGTAACATGCACAAATCCTGTGCCCTTTGGCGCATCCTGTACCCATGTAACATGATAAATATCTGCGCCCTTTACAAAATGCATCCACATAGTGCAGGCACACTTGTGATTACAACAACAAAGAATGCAATCTGCAATATCCATGCGCCATGCATCCTTTGGCGCTGATTTATCCCCTGCAGCAGCCCTTTCCCGTGTGCCTTACTATTTAGCTCTGTAACCTGCAGTATCCATGCGCCATGCGCCCTGAGGCCTTATAATCTCTAACTCTTTCTTCTGTCAACATTTCAATGGAAAATCAAATGGCTGACATCAATTTCTTGCATTGGGTTTCACTTCTTATTCTTGCAGATCAGCAACTAAGTTCAGAAGAACATATGTCAACATCAAGCAAGAGACCTACCAAATCCAAAGGCAAGGCCAAGCTCATAGAAGAAGAAATGAAGTATAAGTATCAGAGGGTCAGAATGCCCGAGTCCCAGGCCGAGTGTGACCTGGACATCAGAGACTCAGAGCTGGGTCATATTGATATGGAGGAGTTCTGGGTCAGAACTCAGAAGGTCACAAGAAGTCCATGGATGGACAAATTGATAGGCAGTGCGCTGCACTTTGCTGGAGGAATCCCGGTAAGTGCCGTGAATAATGAATTTATGATGGTGGTTTCCCGGTGCTACAATAAAGACACAAGATGTGTCGTAAATGAGAAGGGCGAGGTCATAATCAACCTCACTGCCCACCACTTTGAATTAATGCTCGGCATCCCTCACCATCGGCACTTTGTGGCCGTAAGCCGGAAGACTGCATTAAGGCCTGGGACGACAATGAAGATCAGTGCATGCAACTGATGAACGAGGTATATTTGAAAAATAAAAAGGTGGTGACCCGATGGCCACAAATCATTCACCGCAGTGATTTTTCAGAGGAGCTCAGTGACACAATCACGTTCCTGAGCAGGGTGTTTGGGCTTCCTGATGCCCACTACTTCCACAAATGGATGCTGCGGTATTTAGAAACAATGAACAAAAATATGCCCGATCAACGCTTTGAGTGGGCAGAAATCATAAGCAACACGATATCAGAGCAGCTGCAACAATTTACCACAACGGGGAGGTTCTACATGAATTCCTATGTTGTTTACGCTGCAGCTTCAGAAAGGGACTACCTAGCTCTGATGCGGAGTGGGGTTTGGCCCCAAGTTAAAATCTATGAATATTATCCAGAGCTAAAGCTGGAAAATAGCATCCCCAATTTACAAAGATCAATGATGCATTTTTCTATTTCATCATCTGCCTGTTGAGGCCGAATATGACTCACGGTCGTATGACCAAGAGCATCGTGGCAGCCACAGAGAAATGGGGGGCCCTGTTCACTCAATTCCCCACATTCACTTATCTAAGGGTGGCTAACTTCTTGGGGGAGCCAACTAAACTACCAAGGTACACCGGTCCCAAATTGATTCTGCTAGAGCTGTCAAGATAGCTAATCACCTACCATGAGAAATGCCTCAAGAGAAAGAAGGGTGGAACTCCTTTCCCCCTCACAGTGGGTAGGTATACATGTCTCACTCACCACAAGGCAAAAGACATGTTTGCAGAGCTGGAGCTGCTGAATCTGAAACATAATTTCCCAGCAAGGCCCACCTTCGACCCGAGAAATTGTCTGCCTAGGGCCAAGCTCGATCCGATCCATATCCCTCAGATCGAAGATATCTACATCGATATATATCATGAGGTGGAGCTCAGGAGGAAGGACCATTCTCGTTTGGCCTTAGCAGAAATCATCCAGTATGGGGTGGCCATCATCCCCAAAGGCTACCAAACTACTGAGGAGGAAGTGGATCAAGTGTATCTTGACACAGGTGGGGACGATTGGCCTTTTGCGGTAATTGATAGAACTAAAGCACCTCAGACAATTGAGGAAAGGGTCAAGGAAACTCTGCGTAGAATAGAACATTGGTGCCGAATGAATGGGCTCATCTACCTCGGAGTCGATTTCACAACCTCTCCATTGGGTAACGCACCTCCTCGATCAAAACAACAGCCAAAAGGCAAGGGTAAAGGTAAAGAGGGTGAATCCAGTTCCACCCAAGAGGAAGCTCCAGAAAGTCCTCCTTCCGCTTCACAAGAACGGGTTGAAATCCCGAAAAGCTCAGAAGAAGAAGTGGCGGAAGATGTTCCAATAGGCCCATCCACTCAGGATGTCGCCACTGCTACAACAACTGAGGTCCCTTCTGTTCCTTCTCCTTCTCCTCCTTCCCCTCCTCGAGTGACTCAAGCGACCATTCCTTTGGTCGTGTCCTCTCCCCCTTCTTCTACTGTTCCTCCTGCTTCTTCTTCATCCATCTTCTCTTCTCTCGCGGACTGTCCCCTCCATTTCTTCCCTCATCTCTCGAGTTCCCTCTCTTTCCTATGTCTTCCTCTCCCCGCAGATATCTTCCTCCCCGTGAGCACTTCCTCGGCCTCCCTCTCGATGCCGCCTCCACGTGTCTCCACCTTTTTCCCTTCTACTACTGCAGCTGCCCCCTCCTCTATTTCTGGGCCCTTCTCCCATAAGTCCAGCTTGATCTCCCAAAGACCGAGTCAGAGAAAAAGAAAGTTCCCATCGCTCCGATGGACTTCTCCGTAATCCCGCCAAAAGGGGTCAAAGAAGCGAAGCCATCACACGCTTCTCTCAGAGTGCTTTCGGGAGAGAGGGTAATGGAGATCGCATACCCCAATCCTCTGAAGGATAAAAAGGATCTATCCTCGACAGATTACACAGTGACTCAAGTCACAATGGGGACATCTTCTGAAAGCCTTCAGGGAGAGGCCCTATCTGCAGTCGACGCCCTCTGCAAGAAACTTCAAGAGGCAAAAGAAGAGAAAAGGTTACTGAAAGAGAAAATAGACATCTGCTCCACACCCTACAGAAGATGGGTAGTGCACCTCCCACAACTGCCGCCGAAACTCCTGAGCCTCTGAGTCAGGATAAAATTAATGAATATGCAAAGATCGGTGAGCAGGGCATGGCAGTTTCCGCTTGGAGGAGCCAGATCCTCAAGGACAGTGAACGAGTGATCGCCAAGTTCACCGATTTGTATCTGAACATCAACAAGGTGAATAAAGAGCTCCAGGCATTAGCGGGACCCATATCAGAAGAGCTGGACCATGCTAGGCTGCAGCATGAGACCTTTCAACGAATGTTTGACTGTTCAGTCAAAGATCTGGTCAAGTTCGGCGTTTTCGGTCACCCCAGGGCCCTCAATAAAGTCCTTTCCACTCTGGATTACCGGATGGATCAACTAGAATTTGTCCTTGAAAAGATCGATAAGGTAAAAGAAGAAGCCCTGGACGCAATGCACCAAATGGAACAGATCGTTCTCAACATGTCCCCAGGGTTGCTTACTCCTTCTTTCACCTTAAGGAAGGTTGATGAAACCATTCAGATTTTCAAGGAGATCGTTTCGCAAGGGCTGGGGCCAGAGGTCACTTTTGACGCAGAGTCCATCAATAACCTGCTGGCCTATCGGGACTTCATCGGATTCCTAATAGAAGTAGAGAAAGAATATTCCAAACTCCCAGAGAAGCTCATAGACGAGCGGGAGACTTGCGAGGTGATCAACGAGTGACACAAGGATCCTTCCCATGATCAACTAGAGCCCATGATCAGCAAGTTCATGGAATACCGTGCCCAATTCCACATCTCGTCACCCGAGCAGCAGCAGAAGCAGGATACCCCCTTTCGGCCGCAGGATGACGATGATGAATAGTTTCTCTTTCTTCTTCTCTCTCTCCTTCGACTGTTCTTTTTTGTAAATATCTAGAGTATGTTGGCACAAATGATGACATCATCCATGTTGCACCATGGGATGATGTCATCCATCAAGTTGTTAAAAGTCAACATACTTTGAGATATTTTGTAGATATTTTGTAAATAGGTGGTTGGTTCCTTTTTGCCTTCCTTCTTCTCCTTCTTCTATAAATACTCAAATATTTCTTGTATTCGTGGTGGATACTTTTCAGATGAAAAATAGAAGTGAGAAGAAAAGACTTTGAACTTTTTGTAACAGAAGGAAATATTAATACAATATTTAGACTTTGTGCTGAATACATGTGTTATTTGCATTAGATCTTTCTTACGTCAGATCTATGTGTTTATTCTGTTGGATCTACTTCTGTTTTATTGTCATTTATTCATCAGTATTGCTTTGTTCGTTTATGTAAGTAGGTTTGGCTCTGTTTACTACCAATCCCAAAACATAAACCCTCTGACCTTTCTGCTTTGGAATTCATTTCTTTTCTTTCTTCGGATCTGATCTTTCTTCATCCTCTCTTCCAATTTTACCCCACTAAGAATCTTTTCTTATTTCATGTGGCTTATATTTATTATTCATCTTACGATACCTTATACTAACTTCTTCACTAGGGTTATAAATTATTTGCATTGCAATGGTTTTATGACATATTCACACACTTTATATTATTTTTCACTACTTTGAAAAGTCAATATTTGGAAAAATTCTCTATCAACATTTGGGGCAAGGCATCCTATGAAAAATTTCTAAAATGAGATAAGGATCTAATGAACATATCGAAAATTATGTCTTATGTTACAAGACCATTCTTTTGAAGATGAACAATATCTTTGATGATAGTGAATTATAATATCTTTTCACTCAAAGATTATTTTATCCTTTGCAAGAATTGGTCATATTTTAAAAAATTGATCATTTGACCATCTATACAATACCCTCAATTTCAAAGAGCATGAAGCTAAGTTGTTACATATGAACAAACTCAAGTACATTTCTAATACTAGTAATACATCTAATTCTAGGTTTCTAAGAAAATATAAATTTAAAGGAAAGACTAAAGACACTAAGGGATACTTCTAAGGATGCTGCCAATGCTATTTCTCATCCTAATAAGCTATAATTACAATCTAAAAGATAATATTTTATATTCTTACCTTGTGCTCCACACATTATTCAAATAATTACTTGACTATAATCTCATGTCTCTCCCTCCACCATTTAAATTGGACATGAAAAATCTTCAAAGTAAGATTTTCTATGTTAATACTTACTTCGATTATCATAGATGCATTTTTCATTCCACTGATCAATGCTTCAATATTTTTCATATTATTCAACATATTATTGCATCCATTTCCATGAAATCATATGTGTCCACCGAATATTATAATCCAACCAATGATAATTCCAAATTGAAAATCTTCAATGATTCACTACCTAAACATAACAATGTCAATTCTACTTCAAAAGTGTACAATAATTATCATGTAGTGTTACCACCACCCTCATATTATCGTCATCTTTATGCAACTATTATAATTATTACTCATATGCCACATCCTACACCGATTATCACTATTGATGACTTTAATATAGAATACAATATTATTTTAGATATTTTATCTATTCATATATCTATTCATCAAGTACCTATAAATAGTGTGTTGGTTGACCCACATAAAAGGAAAATGTATTCTCTCTTCCACTACCGCACTCCTTGAAATTTCTACAAAGTATCTTTTATTTGATTTTAATCCTCAATATTGACCCATCACTCTTGTTGGGGTGTTAATGTCAAGTGGGGATATCCACTTAGACAACCCCTTGTCTTAAAGATTATTTTTAATAATCTTAGTTAGTCTTTCACAGCCTTGAAAAGAGTGAAGTGGTATAACCACTCAACCATCCTATATAAGAAGGATGATCCCTCACAGGACTGTTTACTTGTGATATTGAATTACATGGTGCTATTAAGCATATAGAACATTTGATCTAAGCTCAAGATATTTATGTGGGTTGTTATATAGTGAGGTAGAAGTCATTATTTTTACTTGTGAGACCAAGGAGCAAAGTGGAAGTGTTGGGTTAAAGTGTGAAATTCTTAATATAAGACAGTGATTTTCAGTGGAGTTTTTCCCTTTTGGTTTCTCTTATCTTGTTTACTTTCATTTCTTGTTATTTAATTTCATTAATGATATATTAACTGTTATATGCATATATAAACATCTGGTTAAATGTCTACACATTATAATCTATAATCCTCAACTGTTAATTTTTGGATCTATAATTCTTCAATTATATCTTCCCACATTCATTATAACATGGTATCAGAGCTTGTGATTATGTGTGTGTAGAGATAGTTCATGATTTTTTCGGCTTGCAAGAGTGAATAATCTTAAAGACCATTTGATATGCAAAACCCTAAAAATTCAGCCAACTTCAAGCTAAATTAGGTGCAAAGTTCTAATTTTCATCCCCAAATTACTTGGATATTGGTCAATTGATTATTTAAATCTGTCAGAGCTATTTATATGCTTGATCCTTGCTTCTACATCTTGTTTTAGTCATTTTCAGTTTAGACTTGTCCTCTATGAGCTGATTTTGAGTTTTCACTTATAGCCGTAGGTTTATTTTTTGAATCTGGACCCAAAAGATATCTTTAAATCTAGTTAGTTTGGAGAACTTAAATTTGTTCCATATTTTTTAATCTTTAATTATGGCTAGATCTGCTTTTTGAATCCCGATCCAATCTTTTTTTTCCATTTGGCTTTGTTTTGTCATTTTTACAAAGTTTAGACCAATAAAATTGCTCCAAATAGCTTCTTTGTCCTATTTTTCTTATATGTGAAGTCGTACCAAGTCATAGAGTGTTAAGTGGCTTCAATATGACATCTTTCTATCTTTGTGAAGCTTGGGACAATCATTTTGTGTCATTTTTCTTTCCCTTGTTAGTCTCGATTTGACTTATTTTGATTACAAAGCTTGAGCCAATAAGATTTCTCCAAGTATCTTTGTTTTTCGCATTCATCATATTTTCAAAATCCAATCAAATAGAATTGCTCCAAGTAGCCAAATATTTCACATTTTATTTTCTTCTATCATTTGCAAAGGGTAAGCCAATAAAATTTCTCCAAGTATTCTTTCATTTTGCATTTGTTAGTTTTTGTGAAATCCAAGCCAATAGAATTGCTCCATATTTTTATTTTGTCAGTCATTCATTTGTGGCAGTAATTATCCAATTATAATTTTCCACCTTTTCACATTTTTCAGTATTTTGTTAGACTTGTGAAAAGTGATCCACTTAAAAGGCTCCACGTATATTTTTTGTGGCTTTGTCTTTGTCATGAGACTTAGGAAGCGCGATCAAATTGTTTTTGACATGTTTCAAGTGTCGGGTTGTCGATTTATAGTGACTTAACTACTTAAATTGTGACACTTGTATTTTCCTTCTTCAAACCCGAACTTTATTTTAAAATTAGCTAACTTTCATGGTTTTTAGTCCACACAAAGTCTTTATTTAAAGTTTGGTGGAAAGCTACCAAGTGTCGAGCCTTTAATCAATAATTTTTTGACAAGTGGCTTCTTTTGATTGTCTTTGATTTCACATTGTGTCAACGTACAAAAAAGTGATTCAATGAATTTAAGAATCGCATATTCATTTTATTAATTATCGTTGGTCTTATTAGCTACATTTGTGAAATGCGAGCTAATTGAAAAGTGACACATATTTGTTTCTTGCATTTTGCCCGCCAGGTTTTCAGCAAGTTTGTGAAGTGTGAGCCATTTGAAAGGCTCCATGTATCATTTTTTGACTTAGTATTTATGGTTGTACTGTGAAGTGTGAACCACTTGTCTGTTGACACATATTTTAATCCTCCATGCATCATATTCTATCTTGCTAGTGGTTTTCAATCATTTTCTTTGTACCACGGTTCCCAAATCCCTTTGTTCTGTGGATTTGCTAAAGTCCTTTGTCCCACGGATTTCAAATTAAGCTTGTAGATTTGTTTTGAGCTCATGTAGCTCATGTTTTATCTCACTAAGCCGAGTTGTAAAAGAACTCGCCAAGCTCCTGTAACTCAACCCCGACTCTGCTCTGTTAAATCAATCTTAAATTTGACCAAATCAAGTTGTTTTTGTCTAAATTTGAGCTTTTTTCTTTCGTATAACTATTAAAAATATATGTAGCTAGTATTTTGTCTTTGTTTGGCTTCCTTGACTCATTTTTAAAATTGTAATTGTTTCCATTATCATCTGAGCATTAAAAATGGCCAGTTCTACCAGTTTTTCATTGGATAAGTCTCGGCTTTTGAATGGAACGAACTATAGTATTTGGAGGGTAAGGTTAAAATATTATTTCATGGCTAGAAATCTTTGGGATCTTGTGACTGGTATTGAAAAACATCCCATAGGGATACAAGCTACCCCTGAAAACTTTAACTCCTTTTCTCATAGATCTTAAGAAGCCATGTCCATCCTATTACAAAGCATTAGAGATGAATTCTTGATGCATATAGGTCATATGGACTCACTTGCAGATGCATGGAAACAATTAGAGACCATGCATGAAGGCAGTAGGCTATCTAAAATAATTAAACTAGTTTTAGAGCTATTTACATCACCCATGAAGGGGGATGAGAAAATTGTCAACTATTTAGCTAAAATTAAGAACATTAAAGCTCAACTAGATGGTTGCAACTGATGAATTATTTCAAGATAAGATTCTATACTTTATAATCTAGATTAACATTAGTGAAAAGTTTAGAAATTTCATTTCAATTCTTAACTCTAAGTATCAAAATGAAAATGATCTTCCTGATTTGGACACCTTGTCTTCTTTGTTGATTCAAGAAGAGAGAGTAATGGAAAATTTTGATTCAAAAGAGACTTCCTCTCAAGCCTTGTTCTCTCATAATCATAAGGAATCCCAAAACAAGTCTAATAATTATTCTAATCAGAATTATAGCATTAAATCTAGATTTAAAGAAAATCATAAGCCTAATCTTGCCAAAAACATTCAAATTTTAAAGTCAAGTTCAATGGAACTTGTGACAAGTGTGGAATATTTGGGCATAAAGAGTCTCGATTATTGTAGTGTCCGTTTGAACAACCACTTGAAACCAAAGAACAACCTAGGGTTAGCTAGAAAATTATGGGATAATTTTTTTTTATTTGAAGTGTCTACAACTAAGTTACAAGACATTAGTTTTCACTAATAGGTTCCGGAAAAATCCTATTTACCAAAAAAAAAGTTTCCTTTATTAACTTATAACAAGTTTACAAAGTTCAAATTTTAGGGTTACATGTTGTAGTTAGGTTTAAGGAGTAATCTTACCCCCATGCTTGCTCTTAAACAGGCTTAGAGATTCAACTATATTTTTCTCCTACATAACATTACCAAAATTTCCCTAAACCATTTCCAATGGATAGGAAAGTTTCTCACCTTTCCGGTGATATAAATAAGTCCTTCTAACTCCTTACAGAACTCAAGTTATGAGTGGGCGGAGTTTCTAGGGCAAATTTTCCCTAGAGGGACACGTGGGAAGAGGAGGGGAATGCACCTAGGGCGGGTTAATGGGTCGCGAGGCGGAATTGGGAAATTTTCCCAATGCATGGATAAAAGGAAAAAAACACTCTAAGCCCCCTGCAGTTCCTGGGGGACACGCGTCGATTCCCGGCGCCAACGGAGAAGGGAGAATGGAAGGGTGGGGAGGTGGGTGGATTTAGCACTTTGCGCCATGAAAGGGAAAAAGGGAAAAAGAAGTGCGTGGGTCCATGCATCCACTAAGGAATAGAGTCGAGAGGAAGGTTGAGAAGTGGAGCACGGGAAAAAATTGAGAATTTTTCCCAAAGGCCAAAAAAATACAAAAGTCAAGGGTTTTTCACCTTACCCGCCGCCACCCCGCAGTACCACGTGGCACACTTTCATTAGCCGCAGTGGGCGGGGGTAAAAATGGGAATTTTTCCCAAATTTTTTAAAAAGTTAAGTCCAACAGAAATACGCACCCCCACCATAGCCACAAGCGGACACGTGGTGCCCTCAGTTGGTTGCGGGCCGTGAGGTAAAAGTGAAAATTTTCCAAAAAATTCAAAAGGTTTAAGGGTGAAGAAAAATCCGCACCTCCACCTTAGCCCCTGGAGGACACATGGCAGCCTCTGATTGGCTGCGGGCCAGCGGAGGAAAAGATAAAAATTTTCCCAAGTCAAAATTTTTAAAATATTTTCTAAGTCAATTCGACGAAATTTTTGGGTTACGGGCTGCCAGAAAATTTTCCCAAATTTTCTGAAGGCACAAAAATTCAAAGTGCCATGACTTGAGCTAGAAAGCTTGGTTTTGGGAAAACGAGGACTTTTTGGAAATATCTCAATGCCCTCTTTTTGCACAAAAATCATCAAGTTTACTTTTTGATAAGTTCTAAAGGGTCAAGTTTACAAAAATGATCTACACACTTTTAATTGGCAAACGCAATTTTAAACTTTTCAATTTGACTAAATTAGATCTCCTCCATCACTCAACATGCCAATAGACATGGATAATTTATCTAGGGAGGGTTTAAAGTGTTTTAGAGAATTTGATTTTTTTAATTGATTCAAAATTGAATTGCTCAACAAAAGATAGAAAACGGTTGAGGAAGAGATTGAGCTCAATTCCGTAATGTTTTAATTGTTTCCCTAAGTTTTCCTTTGTTGGATTGAATTCCTTGATGTATTAGCATGCTATATTATATCATTTTCCAGTGGATTATCAAGTGCAGGTCCAAACTGTGCATTTTAAATGAATTATTGCAATATTAAACTTAACGCAGAGGTCAATTTCTAGAGGATTTAATTTCCATTTCTTCCTTTCAACCAGAGATTTAATTATCACATTTTTCCATACAAAGAAACATTTAATTCAATCCATGGTATACTTAAGTGTTTATTCTTTTTCCATTTTCCAAACAATAAGGATTCCAATCACAAATTGATACTCCAATTTCATCACAGTTTGATGTTCCAATACAATAACAACCATGCAATGAGAGATGAATTTGCAATCCTCTATTGAATTCAATTATACAAATTAAGTCTTTCAATGTTGGAAAACAATAACAAAATTCCTTTCTTTCTCAATGTACAGAACAAAATGCAAGTGTCTTTCGATTTCAAATATATAACTTCATAATCAATTACAACATCATTTCTTCATAACATAACTATTACAATTTCATCCACATCATGGGGAAAGGATTACAAAGGAATGGGTTTCCACAAGGGATTATCAAACTGTACATTTTCTTGTGCAAAAAAAGTAGTAGCATACAACTTCCATTTTCTTCCAATTCAATCACAACAAAAGAAGGGGAAAGGCAACGCTCTCCACCCAACCAAGATATCCAATGAAAGGAGAAGCCTTCCTTCATCATTGGCCCCAGAGCCCTAACCAAGATACAATAGAAGATATAATTCAACCATGGCAACAAACTGGCTCCCATACACACATTCTTTCACATACACATTTCCTTTAAAAAACACAATTCAACACAAAAAACAATAGTTACAACTACATTTAAAATCATTTCAAAATAGAACTCAGGTTTGATCTTGCAAGCCAAAGGAGCAAGGACTATGGGCGAAGCTACTTATGCCTCCCAATTGGGAATTGGGCATCCACCTATAATCATACCACCAATATACCATATCATACCCCATAAACCTTATATCTCCCAACCCCTCCTTATGCCTCCCCCAAATTTTATCCCTTATGCCCCCAAGAGTAAGAAATGTAAGCTATTTCTTTTCCATGGTGGATCCCAAACCCAAAACTCCCTCCACAAAATTTATGATGCTAATGACATTCCCTTATGCCCCCAAATGGATTCCCCATATCCTTCTCCTACACCATTCCTATGGAAGTCTACCGAAACATGCCATAAAACATGCAAACCATTCACCATTCACAACAACATAAGACAGAAATGATAGCAATAAAAGAAGGAATAAACTCCTACCTCCCCATGGAAGGATGTTCTCCACACAGCAAGCTTTGAATGTCAAAAATACAGTCCAAAACAGCAACTCACAAGCATGCAAATATTTCTCCAAAACTTCCTCCAAAAACAAGAGCTCCAATAAGAAAATGCACCCCCAAGGAAGAATGCAAAAAGGTTCAACAACCAAGAAAAAACTTCACCCAAGCTACTCCAAGGTAAGAGCTCCAAACACAAGAAAAAAATGTGCCCCAAGCTTACATACAAAATGCTTCAACCCCAAAAACAAGCCAAGAATTTTCATTATATAGAAAAGAGAAGAGAAGGGGATGATGTGGATCCACGTGGGACGCCACATCACACATGCTCAATTCCAACACTAAAGTCAAATTTAAATCTCCAATGCACAATAAAGAGGTGGGTCAAAATATAACAATCTACTTGCACACTCCAAAAAGCCCACACCCCAAAGGACTGAAAATTAAATAAAATGTAAGAGAGTGCAATCAAAACAATGCAACATGATTAATAAAATACATTAAAAATGTCTAAAATCAGTTCTCCAAGCATAGGCATAGTTGTTAAATTAAATTGAGAGGTATGGGACAAGTTTTACTTGTCCCACAAGCCTCTAAAAACAGCCCCCAAGGACGAATTCTAATTTCCATGGAGATGGAGTGTTTCATACTCCAAAATCAAACTTACACAAGCTCTTACACATCACTTACAAATTTATTACAAAGACAACAACTTCTATAATTATTTTCCCATATCCCAATTTGATTTATTTATCTTTTAACCATATGTTTTCTCACATTAATTTTCCACGACATAATTAAATAAAGAAAGGAAACACATCACTAATAAAACACATATAACAATAATAAAAAGTAACCACATTAATAAAATATACAAACCCATGGTCACATTTAAAGGTGATTCCCCCATGGAAATCCCTAACAAAACAACACACACGAAAAACACGTTGCCATGGTGACTATGTTGAATTCACCTAGAATTCCATTTTGGTTGGTCTTCGATCCTCGATGTTTTGTTGTGATATATTTAACTTGCAAAAATACAAATACCTCCTTCGGCCTCATGGCCATATTAGAACATCCAAAATGAATATATAAAATAATCACAAAATCATCTAAGTATGTGAATCCTAACAACATCAAAGCAATTTAACAAATATACTCACAATATGTATCAAAGCAACATCAAAGTAACAACTATATCATTTGTAAATTTATTCAGCAATTATATCATCATCAAATAATTTCCCTTTTCTAGGTTTACTCATAATCTCAAAAATCACATGTTCGAATAACTTCCATTAAACATTCATGTCAATAGTATATCATCATCCACATATGAGTTTCTCGAATAATCACCATGCATTATATATAATCAAATTCAACAATAATCTAGGATTTGACATCTAACACCATACTAAATCAAAACTATTAAAATGTTCATCATATAGTCTACGATGTATCATGATCGGTAATAAAAGGTGTCAAAGTGAAGTGGGCACTACATTCCCCTCCCCTTATACTCGAATTCCTCTTGGAAGTCACATAAAGAGAGATAGGAATAACTACAACAGAAAAAGGATCACTCCCATTATGGGATTGCTTGCTTCAAACAAGTGTGGGTCTACCAAACTCCAGGTTTGGCCCAGTGTAATTTAACAAGAAGAAGGGATATTGTAAGGGTGAGTTATAAAATTTCTACATGCAAGGCTATGAGTATTTAAATCTAAGGAGTAACTTTACTCTATCAAACAAGATACAACACATAACAATATGACGAGAAGAGTTCCAAAAGACTATTAAGAGTAACCACCAAGTAAGATAATTACAGGAAGAATTAACATAAACTCAAGATGACCACATAGTTTTCATTGATACACCTACCACATTAATAAAAGTTAAGGTTCCTACATGATTAAGCCATGATTTCAAGGTTCGTTGCCTAGACAAGGCTAAGCGAAATCAACTATGACCAAATTTACACAAGGACAAGTCTACTCAAGGTCCACAATTTTAGGTCATACAAGATGAGGTTAATCAACAAGGAAACCTAAATCAATGAGAACATTTACAATCAAGGAACTATTCAAGAAAAGCACTTTTGTAACTTGAGAGGGCACAATTAACTTTTCATGGTAATGCAAGCGAAGTCAAGACCGCAAGGTTTTCCTATAGTCTGTTTTTTTACACTTTTGTTTTACAAACCGAGAACACCAAACAACCAAACTAGGGAAATTCATGCATCTAGCCAAAGAAAACATGTACATATATTTATATCTCCTTAGCAACTAACATAACAATAAAAGTACCATACCTTATATCACAATGGGGACTATTTATCTTATTTCCTACTCAAGCTCGGAATAACCATAAAGAGAGCATAAGAAACACCAAGGACCATTCAAGGTTGCTAAGGAGAAGAGCAAGTAACATGGGGTCCAATCAAATCCAAGGGTGAATAACATCATCTTGTACTTTCCATCCTAATGGGAAAAAGGGCTACAACAACAAGGTGACCCAAGAAAATATGAAGAAAAGAAGACTTCCCAAAGTTATTTTATATCCTTAACATATGTTGCCTTAAAATTACAATACTTAGGTCTCCAAGGACAAGATAACATGTAAGGAGGTTTCTTCTCAAACAACAGATAAGTCTCAATCCAAAAGGACCACAACTCACATCCATCGAGCTATAGGATGATAAGGGTGTGATGACCCAAAACTCCCACAAGAAAGACACATACATCTATGGACAAGAAGTAATAAGCAACTAGAACACATTACTATCCACCGGTGTTTCACAATTTTAGGTAGGCGATGGAAGTATAGGTTCCACTATGTATTAAACTCAATACACATAAATTTTACCCATTTTATAAATCAACTTATTAAGTCAAAAGTTATAGCTTTTCTTGATAAGAACATTCCTTTCATACTTCCTTAGTTACAAACTTCCTTCTATTATGACATCATCAGTTTACGTTATAAGGAGCACCACTAAGGTGGGCATGATGTCTCACCATTATGTATAGGTAGAGAGCATTTAATTTACTTGCAAGGAAGGTGGATGGACAAGATTTCCCTTTTATTCTTCTACATGGTTTTCATTTCTTCTATTAATCTACCAGGGGATAACAAGGATCAATTCCCTTTTTCTATGCTCCAGATTAAGTTCCAAGGTCAAATATCCTTAATTATAGTTTTAGGGTGTTTTGGTTGAGTCATCTTATCAATCAAATTTTAATGAGAATGATGGTTCAAACACATCACAAAATTACTTTCATGGGAAGGAGATAAGAATCAACACTCCACATTTTGATTCTAAAGGAACAAGAGACATTCAACATAGAAAACACATTATTAATTTTCTGTAAGAACTTAGGAAACAATGAACCAACATGAATCACACAAAGATTTCAAAAATTCACCAAATAATTTCAAGCATCATCAAACATTCATAGTGGGTCTCCACAAGTCTCACAAGAAATTTTCAAGAAAGGCTCATTAAAGAGGTATAATCTTACTTTTATGAATCTATTAAGGTTTAACAAAAAAATTTGTGTTTAGGATGGTAACATTTTACTCCCTAATAACCAAAGAAGGTTTTGTAATCAATACTCATGTCGCGACAAGATAACACCAGCCAAGTAATTAGATGACAATGCAACTTTACTCCAAGGAACCACATCCACACTAAAAGGCATCCAATGCAATGGGGAAACCAAATAATATACAAAAATAACATTTCTAAGAGAAAGATCCAAAAGACCCAAAGCATCCATAAGTGTTTCCAAGTAACCCAAGGATTAATAGGTCACAAAATGTTATTCATAGAAAAGGAAATTTAAGGTAAGGGTAAACTTATTTATAAGTCAAGAGAGCAAAAAAGTACACTTAAATAAACACACTTTGCTGAAAAAGGCTTAAATCTATCCATAATTACCAAGATGCATACATTCCATGAATCAAAACTTTCTATGATGCAACCAGAAACCCAAGATACAATTTAACATGCCATCGATGAAAAGTCACTATCAACACAAACACTTTTCCAGTCACATTTACAATCGACCAAAGGAAATCTGATCCTAACAAAATCTAAAGCCCATAATTAAACACTTCTACTCCGAGAGTGTCAATCCCTTACCAGATTGAAATAGAATCATCACTACCACTTTTGTCGCTGATTTGCTCTAGAACACACTACACATCAAACTTTCTTTCTAGCAAGGTCAAGCAACAAAAAGGGTCACTCTAAGACCTTAGACACACTCGAAGGTTCTGTGAATCCATAACCAAGGCATGACTTTTAAGCATCTAAAAGGACATTGAGACACCCAAGGTGTACCCCCATACGACAATTGTCACCATACATGAAGCATAGAACCAACTCAATAACATGCAAGAAGGAAACCACGTAACGTTTAGCCAAGTAGCCAAGAACATCATGAGCTTCGAGTCATCAATCAAATGAAGTATAAGAAATATTGGAAATCAATAAAAGTGGCTAAGTAGCTATATTACAAAGTTTGAAAATTCTTCTAAAATTATAAATAAATAAAATATCCTTTGAGCTTCTTCAATCCAATCATAAAATAAAATGTTGGTCCTTGATAAAATACATAAGATTACGAATGTAAAACACAAAAGTAAACACCACATTCACTCTGCAGCCCTTCATGGCCGCTAATAGGGGTACTCTGCCTCGAGGTTAGTTCCAAGAACACATACATAGGATTGGGTCCTAGACAACACCTAGACTTAGTGTCCACCCTCTCATATGGGTAACAACATGGAAAAATGACAACCAGATCCTCTTTCTTAACCACTCAAGGAAGGAAGCACTAAAAAACTTCTAATTAGCTCTTCTCAATCTAGAACACAACCACTACTGTCCAACCACAAGGATCACATCATACAACTCATCATTCTAAAAACTCCCATAAGTAAGGGTCTCAACAAAGGGCTTAATGTATCATACAATTAAATCACGTTTTGGGACTTGTAAAACAACACGTTTTCAAAAGGGAACCAAGTTTTTCCATTATACTAGAAGTTCACCAAAAATCAATTTAATCCAACATTCTTAGTTACCCTAGGTTTAGACAAAATGTTACTAAGCAAGCACAACAACTCAAACAACTTTTCATTTTTATTATGATTTTAATTCTGGCAGTTCAAATGAACAGAGTAATGTAATATTTCTTCATACTTATTTCTTCTTCAATTGTTAACAAGGTTGTTTTCTAGATTTACGAGTGTGAGAAGTTCGTATTTCATGTCTTAGGTTTTCTAGTGTGCCCAATGGTCCAATATTTTGAACCACTGCTCTGATACCAAACTGTAGTGTCTATTTAAACAACCACTTAAGACTAAAGAAACAGCCTAGGGTTAGCTAGAAATTTATGGGATAATTTTTTTGATTTGAAATGTCTACAACTAAGTTCTGCAAGACATCGATTTTCACTAATAGGTTCCAGAAAAATCTTTTTACCAAAACACAAGTTTCCTTTATTAACTTATAACAACTTTACAATGTTCAAATTTTAGGGTTACATGTTTTAGTTAGGTTCAAGGAGTAATCTTACTGCCATGCCTAATCTCAAATAGGCTTAGAGATTCAACTATATTTTCTCCTACATAACACTCTAAAAATTTCCCTAAACCATTCCCAATGGATAGAAAATTTCCTCACCTTTTGGTGATATAAAGAAGTCCTTCTAACTCCTTACAGAACTCAAGTTATGAGTAAGTGGATTTTCTAGGGCAAATTTTCCTAGAGGGACACGTGGGAAGAGGAGGGGAATGTGCCTAGGGTGGGTTAGCGGGTCATGGAGTGGCATTGGGAAATTTTTCCAATGCATGGCTTAAGGGCACAAAACACTCCGCACTCCCATGGATCCCTAGGGGACCGTGTCAAGTCTCGTGCCGAGTGGAGAAGGGAGAAGGGAAGGGCGGGGCGGCGGTGGATTTAACGCTTTGCTCCATGAAGGGAAAAAGGAGAGAAGAAGTGCGCAGGTCCACACGCCCGCTAGGGGACACGAGTCCGAGAGGAAGATGGAGAAGTGGGCCATGGGAGAAAATTGAGAATTTTCCCCCAAAGGCCAAAAAAAATACAAAAGTCAAGGGTCTTCCGCCCTACCCATGCCACCCACAAAGTGCCACGTGGCACACTTTCATTGGCTGTGGGGCGCGGGTGTCAAAATGGGAATTTTTCCCAAAAATTTAATTCCAAAAGGAAATGTGCACCCCATTGTAGCCAAAGGGGAACATGTGGCGCCCTCTGGTTGGCTCTTGGCCAACGGAGGTAAAAGTGAAAAGTTTCCAAAATTTTTCAAAAGGTTTAAGGGTGAAGAAAATCCACGCCTCCACCTCACCCACGGAGGACACATGGTAACCTCGATTGGCTACGAGGATAGCGGAGGAAAAGATTAAAATTTTCCCAAGTCAAAATTTTCAAAATATTTTCTAAGTCAATTTGACGGGAAATTTTTGGTTGCGGACCTACGAGAAATGTTTTCCCCAAATTTTCCCGCCAAGGCACAAAAATTTCAAAGTGCCATAACTTGAGCTAAAAGCTCGAGTTTGGGAAAACGAGGAATTTTGGAAAGATCTCAATGCATTCTTTGCATAGGAAGAATAAATTTTACTTTTTGATAAGTTTTAAAGGGTCAATTTTACAAAAATATTTGTAGGCTTTTAATTAACAAACTAGCAATTTCAACTTTTCAATTTGACTAAATTAGATCTCCTCCATCACTCAACATGCTAACCGACATGGAGAATTGATCTAGGGATGGTTTAAAGTGTTTTAGAGAATTTGATTTGTTTAATTGATTCAAATTGAATTGCTCAATAAAAGATAAAAAATGATTGAGGAAGAGATTGAGCTCAATTTTG
The DNA here is from genome assembly GCA_018340775.1 of Taxus wallichiana var. yunnanensis. Lineage (NCBI taxonomy): Eukaryota > Viridiplantae > Streptophyta > Pinopsida > Cupressales > Taxaceae > Taxus > Taxus wallichiana. The sequence goes on along the minus strand of CM031242.1, from coordinate 440,036,978 downwards.
CAATGTTTTAATTGTTTCCCTAAGTGTTTCCTTTGTTTGATTGAGTTCCTTGATGTCTTAGCATGCTAGATTATACCATTTTCCATTGGATTATCAAGTGTAGGTCTGAATTATGTATTTTAAATGAAATTTTTCCAAATTTAAATTTAAGGCAGAGGTCAATTTCTTGAGGGATTTAACTTTCATTTCTTCCTTTCAACTAGAGATTTAATTATCACATTTTGCCATACAAAGAAACATTTGAATTCAATCCAATGTAGACTTAAGTGTTTATCCTTTTTCCATTTTCCAAACAACATTTATTCCAATCACAATTTGATACTCCAATTTCATCATAGTTTGATGTTCCAATACAATAACAACAATGCAATGAGAGATGAATTTTCAATCCTCTATTGACTTCAATTATACAACTTACATCTTTCAATGTTGGAAAACAATAACATAATTCTCTTTCTTTCTCAATGTATAGAGCAAAATGCAAGTGTCTTTCACATTAGAAATATATAACTCCATAATCAATTACAACATCATTTCTCCATAACTTAACTATTACAATTTCATCCACATCATGTGGGAAAGGATTGCAAAGGAATGGGTTTCCACAAGGGATTGTCAAACTATACATTTCTCTTGCACAAAAACAGAAGCATGCAACTTCCATTTTCTTCCAATTTGATCACAACAAAAGAAGGGGAAAGGCAACGCTCTCCACCCAACCAATATATATAATGAAAGGAGAATCCTTCCTTCATCATTGGCCCCGAGACCCAACCAAGATACAATAGAAGGTGCAATTCAACCATGGAAGAAAACTGGCTCCCACACACAACATTCTTTCACATACACATTTCCTTTCTAAAAAAACACAATTCAACACAAAAACAAAAGTTCACAACTGCATTTAAAATCATTTCAAAACAAAACTTAGGCTTGATCTTGCAAGCCAACGGAGAAAGGACTATGGGGAAGCTACGTATGCCTCCCAATTGGGAATTGAGCATCCACTTATAATCATACCCCATAAACCTTATATCTACCACACCCACTCCTTATGCCCCCCACATGGATTCCCCATAGCCTTCTTTTACACCATTCCTATGGAAGTCTACCCAAATAGCCCATAAAACATGGAATAATTTCACCATTCACAACAACACAAGAAATAAATGACAACAATAAAAGAAGGAATAAACTCCTACCTCCCCCTATGGAAGGATTTGCTCCACATAGCAAGCTTTGAATGTCAAAAATACAGTCCAAAATAGCAACTCACAAGCATGAAAAACTTTCTCCAAAACTTCCTCCAAAACTAAGAGCTCCAATAAGAAAATTCACCCCAAGGAAGAATGCAAAAAGGTTCAACAACCAAGCAAAAACTTCACCCAAGCTGCTCTAAGGTAAGAGCTCCAAACACAAAAAAAATGTGCCCCAAGCTTACATATAAAATTCTTCAACCCCTAAAAACAAGCCAAGAGTTTTCATTATATAGAAAATAGAAGATAAGGGGATGATGTGGATCCATGTAGGATGCCACATCACACATCCTCAATTCCAACATTAAATTCAAATTCCAAACTCCAATGCACAATAAAGAGGTGGGTCAAAATATGACAATCTACTTGCACACTCCAAAAGCCCACACCCCAAAGGACTGAAAATTAAATAAAATGTAGAGAGCGCAATCAAAACAATGCAACATGATTAATAAAATACATTAAAAATATCTAAAATCAGTCCTCCAACCATAGGCATAGTTGTTAAATTAAATTGAGAGGTATGAGACAAGTTTTACTTATCCCACAAGCCTCCAAAAACAGCCCCCAAGGAAAAATTGGAATTTCCATGGAGGTGGAGTGTTTCATACTCCAAAATCAGACTTACACAAGCTCTTACACAAATTACACATCACTTACAAATTTATTACAAAGACAACAACTTCTATAATTATTTTGCCATATCCCAATTTGATTTATTTATCTTTTAACCATATGTTTTCTCACATTAATTTTCCACAACATAATTAAATAAAGAAAGGAAACACGTCACTAATAAAACACATACAACAATAATAAAAAGTAACCACATTAATAAAATATAAAAACCCATGGTCAAATTTAAAGGTGATTCCCCCATAGAAATACCTAACAAAACAACACACACAAATCATGTTGCCATGGTGACCATGTTGAATTCACCTAGAATTCCATTTTGGTTGGTCTTTGATCCCCCGATGTTTTGTTGTGATATATTTAACCTACAAAATACAAATACCTCCTTCACCTCATGGCCATATCAAAACGTCCAAAATGAATATATAAAATAATCACAAGATCATCTAAGTATGTGAATCACAACACCATCAAGGAAATTTAACAAAATCACTCACAATATGTATCAGCAACATCAAAGTAACAACTATATCATTTGTAAATTTATTTAGCAATTATATCATCATCAAATAATTTCCCTTTTCTAAGTTTTCTCATAATCTCCAAAAATCACCTATCTGAATAACTTTCATTAAACATCCATGTCAATAGTATATCATCATCCACATATGAGTGTCTCTAATAATCACCATGCATTATATATAATTAGATTCAACAATAATCCATGATCGACATCTAATCCCATACTAAATCAAAACTATTAAAATGTTTGTCATATAGTCTACAGATATCATGATCGGTAATAAAAGGTGCCAAATGGAAGTGGGCACTACATTCCAGAGTAAAAACTAATAGACTAGTCAAGAATGATAAAAACAAAAAAATTAACAATAAAAACAAAAGTCAAAATCAGAAGAAAAACAAACAAATATAGTTGAATAGTCAATTTCCTTGAATACATCCCTTTCAGCTTCAAATGAAAATGAGTGGATTCTTGACAGTGGTGCTTCTACGCACATGACTTGTACTCTTGGTATCCTTTCAAATGTTGTCAATTGTGAGGAAAATATCTATCTAGGAGATAACTCTGTCATTAGATCTAAAGTCATGGCAATGTTAAGTTGTCAAATGGTGTAATTAAAGATGTCTTGTATGTTCCTAAACTAAAAAAAAGAATCTTTTGTCTTGCTCTCAACTAACTAAAGAAAATTGTAAATTTTTTTTTCTACAATAAGTGGTATGTCAAAGATAAGGTTAAAATTTTATTGCTTCTAACATTCAGAAAAATGTCTTGTATATCTTTAATGGATTTATATTTGAGTTTTGTTTTTCTTCATCTTAGGAATGATATCTATCTTTAGCAATGAAATACTTGGTCATGTTAATTTAAAAACCTTATATGATATGTCTAGACTGAATCTTGTTATTGGACTTCCTAAGATAGAATCAGATCATGAAACTTGAGAAAGTTTCCTATGTGGTAAGGAACATGATCAACCTTTTCACAAAAATCATGATCCTAACTCTTCCTAGTTATTAGAAGTGATTCATAGTGATCTAAGAGGTCTTATTGAAGTTACTTCTCTTAGTTCTACTTTGTATGTTGTTTTCTTTATTGATGATTATTGTAGGATGACTTGGTCTTATTTCATTAAGAAGAAGTATAAAGTCCTAGTTAAATTTCAAGAATTTAAAGCTCTAGTTGAGAATGCTTCTAATGTGAAAATTAAAATAATTAGGACCGATAATGGAGGTGAATATATTAGCAAATAGTTTGATATCTTTTGTATGTCATGTGGGATTCAAAGAGAGCTAACTACTCATTCCCCTTAGAAACATGTTATTGCAAAAAGGAAGAATAAGACTGTCTTAGAAATGGCTAGGACTATGATTCATGTTTCCAATGTGCCTAAGTTCTTATGGGCTAAAGAAATGAACACTATTGTGTATATTCTTAATAGAGTTCCTACTAAATCTCTTTTCCAATCTACTCCTCATGAAGTATGGACAAAGCAAAAACCTGATATCTCTCACCTTAAGATCTTTGGTAGTCCTGCTTCTATCTTCATTCCAAAAGACAAAGGAAAAAGCTTGATCCAACCTTGTTTTCTTGTATTTTTGTTGGCTATGGCTATAAAACTAAAGGATTAAGATTTTATGACCCATTCAAGCATGATATTATTGAAAACAGAAATGTTCATGTCTTAGAAAGAAATTTCTCTGATGATCCTCATGAACCCTCCTCTCCAACTCTCCGGAGATAGAGCCTGATAATTCTTCTCTCATGGAAACATAAGTTCAAGAGGATTTTCATGATAATATAGATATGATGGATATTGAGGGGGAATCATCCCAAATTGTCTTACACCTAAGGTTCCTAAATGGGCTAAAAGTCTTGTTCAAAACTCTCAACCTGATAATATTAGAAAGCTAACTAGAATTCAACATACTTATCATGCCTTGATGACCCTCTATGAGGTAGAACCAAAATCCTTTGAAGTATAATCTCAAGATGATAGATGACTTCAAGCTAAGAAGGATGCATATAATACTTTAATAAAAAATGAGACTTGGGAACAAGTCCCTCCTCCTTCTAAAATAAGCATTGTAGTATCTAGGTGGTTGTTCAAAGTTAAATATAAATATCTAGGAGAGATTGAAAAGTTCAAGGAAAGGATTTTAGCTCATGATTTCACTCGAAATGTTGTATAGACTATGTTGAGATCTTTTCTCCCATATCTAAGATGAGCATTAGGTCCTAGAGAGTTCTTCTTGCATTAACTACCCAATATGGTGGGAGATTCAACAAAAGTATGTCAAAATTGTTTTCTTAAATGGTGACTTAAAAGAAGAAATCTATATGAGTCATCCTAAATGTTTTGAATAACCTAGTATAGAACTTTATGTCTATAAGCTTAAAAGGTCTTTGTATGGTCTTAAGCAAGCTCAGATCTTGGTATGCTAAAAATAATAGGTTCTTTTAGGAGCTTAGTTTTTTTAAGTCTTTATTCTAGATAATGATTTATTTGGTAAGTTTGATAACAATCATATTATCATTATTATTCTATATGTTTATGATCTTTTGATTACTAGAATTGATTAAAATTTAATTGTTTGAATAAAAGAAAAGATAACAAAGTTTTTGAAAAAGACTAATTTAGGTTTATTAAATCATTTTCTTGGCATGATTATATTTCATGATCATAAGTATATTATTTCATCTCAATCCCATGCTATGAATTTTCTTAAAATATTTAACATGATTTAATGTAAATGTATTGCCATTCCTATTGAATTTGGTGTTAAGTTATACCCTAAACCACTTGTAACAAATTTTATCCTAATTTGTATAGACAACTAGTTCGTAGTCTAATTTATTTGACCATTACTAGACCACGATATTTGGAGTAGTTTCAAGATTTATGAAACAACATTATGAGTCTCATTGGAAAATATAAAAATAATTTTGAAATATATTAAAGGGACAATTAATTATGGTCTTTTTTTCTTCTTGTAATGATTCACAATTATTTGGTTATTGTTGTTAAGATCATGTTGGTGATGTTGGAAATAGAAAGTCTACTTTTTAAGATATTTTTTCAAATTGAGTGTAGGTGCCATCACTTAGAGTACCGAAGAAACCAACAATGTTTATCTCTTACTACTAAGGCAGAGTATAAAAGTGCTATGGAAGTTTCCAAAGAAGCTATGTAGCTGAAAACACTATTGGACGAACTACATGTAAAAAATCAAAGGGAGAACTAATCTTCTATGTGATAACTAAAGTTGCATTTATATTGCGAAAAGAATCCCTTCGAGTTTAGCATCAAAAGACCAAGAATATTGAAGTTCATATGCATTTTATTTGAGAAAAATTTCTAAATGGTGATATTGATCTCAAGTTTTGTTATTTGAAGATAAAGTTAGAGATATCTTCACCATCGACATTTTGTGTTATGAAGTTTTACATGTTTCGTGCCTTGTTGGGCCTATCAGTTGTCATTGAGGGGAGTTTGCTTGAAAATTCCACCTCTTAATGGTTTTGTAAACTTCCAATACTTCCTCCATATTTTAATAAGTAAATGTGTCATTATAAGTGAAGTTACTTGTAAATCCCATAGAAGCTTAGTTATGGGTATGCCTTAGTTTATAAAACTCCATAATCTAATGTAAGTCTTCATCAAAAGGAACTTGTTCTTAATTTTTATGTATAGTAAGATCACTTGATTTCCCTTATTTGCATGCTAGCTTGAATCACTATTTAAAATTCAAGGATCTGTATAAATCCTTTTATAGAAAAAGGTAATATTGGCATTTCGTTAATTTTGTCTTCCCCACTTAACATTAAGATAGTGTCGGGTGTTAATTTCTATGGGGATAACTTGATTAGACAATCACTTGTCTTAAAGATTATTTTTAATAATATTAGTCGGTCTTCTGTTTCGCTCGGAATGTTTCGGCTTCTGTGAATAGAGTTGCTTCTATCCTTTCATTCCTTTTAGAAACAAATGAGGTTAGGGTTAGGAGGAATACCTGTTGAATGTCGAGATGGTGTGCGCGTACCGTAGAGAAAGATCAGTGGACTGTGGAGAACTCCTTTTTGTCTTGGAAGGACTACTGCAATAAGAACACAAGACCACAAGATTTTGATTAAACAATAAATGAGGAACGCCTTGGGCCAGAAATATAAAACTTCCTTTCGAAGGTGGTCAGTTCCCCTGCTAATATGAATTAACACAAAAGACTGCAAAATATCAATTAAATTATTTCGTTAAACTGGGTAGGGGGAAAGGCTGGTTTTCTGGTTTTGATCAGAGGAACCGATGCGTGGTTATTCTGCGATAACCGATGCCGGTGGGATAAATCTACCGGGGTTCTAGGATCTTCTTGGTAGCTATGGTGTTTTTGTAATGGCTGGTTTTGGATGGTATTAGGAGATGGGATGATTAGAAGCAAAAGAATGACAGTTAGATGCAATGGCACGTTGGGTAGTGGATTCAGAAATGGATTTAGGAGGACTGAGATTCAAGAAGCATAAGAAATGTTATAACAAAGGACATGCAAGATGTGACTTACTGGTTTTGACCAAGATGCAAGTTGATCTCCTTGGTTGTAAACACTTCTGGTTTCTTTACTCGTCTCTGCTCTGTCAAGTGAAGATCTGGACTCTGTTCCTCGCTCGCAATGCTCTCTGTTGATCCAGAAATCCTTTGACTGATCTCCAAAAATGAAATTCCGATCCGTTGTTTTGGTTTGGGGAGCCCATTTACGAGGAACCGATGGCGGTTGCATAACCGAACTGGCGGTCGAGTAGAACCGCATCGGTAAGGAAAAAGTAGGCTATTTTTAGTAAAATAGCCCACCTTCCCTGCTTTTCTCCCGAGAGATCAGTTGCGGGCTTGGTCAAGTGGCTAGAAGGTCGGCTTTTGGTGCGAGTAAGGAGGCATTAGTTATGGATGTGAGTCTAGACCAAGTCATGGGTCTTAATTAGGTTAGTTTAGGGTTAGGGCTAGGTCATGATGAGGTGGCAAAGTGAGGTGGCGGGTAAGGTGATGTGGATTTATCAATTATAAGGTAATTAATAAATAATTGTGTAAGGTTTAGGTAATGAGGTTAGGTTGCGAAATGGGATGCGGGTCACAAGGGGTCGTAAGACACGAATTTGGTGTCTACATTAGCCCCTTATTGTCGTGTAGCTTGTTCTGTAAAGCTCATGCGGACAATAATATGAAGTGGTTTCTCATGTTAAGGATATAGGTAATCCCCCTCAAATCTATCATAGATTGAGTGAACGGGAAATCAGGGATAGGGTTGATAAAGGGTATATGTTGTAGAGAGGATGGTAAGGTGGTGGGGTAGGTCCAAGGAAGCAGACGCATGTTGAAATGCAATAGTACGACGAGGGTACATGATTTGACAAGCAAACCAGCAATGTGTAGGCAAAGGTCGATAGTTTATCCAAACAAGGGTGATATAATCCTGGTATCCAAGGCATAGGAAGTAGCTCCAGGGTATATAACAGGTGAGGTACAGGAACGTTTAGGCATGTTCGGCAGTACCAAATGGTTGGTTTGGTTGAGATAAACGTCACGGTCTAGGTCTAGGCAAAGTTGGTCGACAGATCAAGTCAAGGACCCTAATCATGCTAAAACACGAACAGGTGAGCTCGATTGAACAAAAGGTACATGATGGATGGATAAAATAAAACGTTGATTGTGGGTATGGTATTGAAGTGATACGGCCTTGGGTCAGGCCAAGTGGTTGGGCGGTGGCCTCGGGTCGGAGTTAGATGGGGTAGGTTGAGGCCTTGGGTCTTGGGTCCTTGGGCCAAATGGTAGGCGAGGCCTTGGGTCGGGCCGGATAGGGTAGGTTGAGGCCTTGGGTCGGGCCTAATGGTTAGGGCGAGGCCTTGGGTCGGGCCAATGGTAGGTTGGGCCTTAGGTCGGGCCAAATAGGTAGGGGCGAGGCCTTGGGTCGGGCCAATAGGTAGGTTGAGGCCTTGGGTTAGGTCGGGCCGAATAGGTAGGCGAGGCCTTGGGTCGGGCCAATAGGTTAGGCGAGGCCTTGGGTCGGCCAAATAGGTAGGTTGAGGCCTTGGGTCGGGCCGAATAGGTAGGGCGAGGCCTTGGGTCGGGCCAAATAGGTTAGGCGAGGCCTTGGGTCGGGCCAATAGGTAGGTTGAGGCCTTAGGTCGGGCCAAATAGGTAGGTTGAGGCCTTGGGTCGGGCCGAATAGGTAGGCGAGGCCTTAGGTCGGGCCGAATAGTAGGTTGAGGCCGGACAGCCGGACAAGTGAACAAATGTTGTTCAAAGAAAGGTGGATAGAGGTGATATTGGTGAAAAAGAGGCAAGGAGTAAATAAGGGCAAAGAATGGGGTGAAAGTTGGGTAGAGAACCGATGTCGATTCTGCATGACCGATATCGGTTAAGGGACCGATACCGGTTCCTTAGGGAAAAATGAAACCGATATCGGTGAAAGGCGAAAAACCTATAAAAAGAAAAATACGGCTTGTCATTGTCACTTTTGTTATTTGCAATCCAAATCGACTTGTCTGACGTGGAGACTTGGGATTAGAGGCTGGATTGAGTGAGGTGGAGCTATTGTATTGGCGGAGAGAGTTGATAGTGGGCCCGATTAAGGAGGAGGCAGCAATTGATTGGCCGGGGACCCAGCAGATCAGGATTGGAGCCATGGCGCAGGCAGGAGGAGCTGGAGGGGCTGGACCAGCTGGACCGCCACCACCCATCCCACCACGACGACGTGTCGTCGTTCGGGTAGATTCGAAACTCTTTAATTTGGTGATTTGGTTGTATTATGCTAAATTGGGGGTTTGGGTAGGAATTAACCTTTTTTAGGAAATAATGAGAAAATGGAAATGATTTGAGAAAGGGAGAGGGTAGATAGGTTAGATAGGCTAAGGTGGGTAGGTGGGTAAGTTTTTAGGGTTTTTGGGTGGGTAGATGGGTAGAAATAGGTAAAAAATGGGTTTTGGGGGCCGCGCGGGGTTCGGCTCGGAGAGGACAAGATTCGACGATGTCGGTCACTAAGCGACCGGCATCGGTCGCACAATTTTAGGGAAAGGGAGGGTTGTTGGTGACCGGCTGTCGGTTGTGGGTTGATGTAGGGGTTGGGTTGGGTTGGGGGTGGGTGTGGGGTTGGGTTGGTTGTTTTGAGTTGTGGGTGGGAGTGGGGTGGGAGTGGGGTTGGGTTGGTTGTTTTTTGGGTTATTGGGTTGGGTTGGGTGGGAGTGGGGGGTTGGGTTGGTTGTTTTGGGTTGTTGGGTTGGGTTGTGGGTGGGTGTGGGGGTTGGGTTAGGGGTGGAGAAGGGTTAGGTGTGGGGTTAGGTTTTGGGTTTTTGGGTTGGGTTGGGTTTTGGGTTTTTGGGTTGGGTTGCGGGTCGGTGTGGGGGTTGGGTTAGGGGTGGAGAAGGGTTAGGTGTGGGGTTAGGTTTTGGGTTTTTGGGTTGGGTTGGGTTTGGTGTGGGTGTGTGGGGGTGGTAGGTTGTTAGAGGGGGCGGTAGAGAGTCAGGGTATGGTCGGGGGGATAAAAAGGGGTGTTTAGATGACAAAGTAGATGTTGTAATAAAGAGTAGGTCTAAGGATGTGGGTTGGTTTTGCGAGCACGTCGGCGATTGATGATGCGGATAGATGCCCCGTTGTTGGTGCGATGAGGCCACACGTATCTCGCGGCTCATTGGGCCATCATGCGTGAGGTGGGACTCGGCGGAGTCCAGTGCAGAGCGATAGAGAGAGATCACACCCCGATGGTCGCCCTCATCGAGAGATGGGATCCGGCGACAATGTGTTCCATCTCCCGTGGGAGATGACCATCACATGGAGGATGTGTATCGCATCCTTGATTACCTATCGAGGAGAGGCGATCTTCCAGTAGATTCGAGAGATCTGCGATGGACAGCATACTGCAGGTTTTTGGGGATGCAGCCGCGCTACTGACCTACCATAGCGCGAGTATCGGGTATGGTGACATGTACCGTGCGCATCGTCACGAGACACGACTGGCTGTGTTGATGATGGTTGGGATCACCTGCTTCGCCCTCCCGGACTCAGAGGGAGGCCGCTTCCCACGAGCATTGATGGGGGTACTGCTGGAGATGGTGGAGGAGCACACCTGTTACGCATGGGCACCAGTATATCTGGTGCAATTATACAGGGAGCTATGGGGCTATCGCCGGAGGAGGTGATTTGGTATTTGTTCTACATTTTTGTTGCATTGTTGGGCATACGAGCACATCGTATGCATCAGGCCAGTAGGGTTACCCCAGCAGCCAGGGCCACAGGTCATATACCGATATGGCTTTCAGAGGTGGTTGGGGGTCGTGGGCCAGCCACGAGCAGTTATGGCAGGTCGGGATGTGGCATACTATAGACATCTGCTAGAGGGCCTTACAGCAGTAGACATTGTATGGAGACCCTACAGAGGTCACCATCCTGGCAGAGGAGCCCGCTTACAGTTGCGCCTAATCCAGTACACATTCTGGATAGCAGGACGGAGGCCAGGAGAGTACGAGCGGATACCCCTGGAGAGGGTACGCAGGCAGATGGGGCTGCGACAGGACGAGCCACCTCCCGTTCCTCAGTACAGGAGAGATGATGTAGAGGCCCCACTGCCTGCACCACAGCCTTTGGATCCAGATTGGGTAGCAGAGAGGCCAGCAGGTGAGGGTATAGATGATGCTGGGTGCACGGGAGCATACAGGGTGTGGTGGGCTGGGCAGAGAGCAGCCAGGATAGTACCGCCTGCACAGCCAGACTTGGCTGCAGTGATAGGAGAGAGAGATCAGCTCAGGGGTCAGGTGCAGCTCTTACAGGGGCAGCTAGCTGCAGCACAGGCACAGATAGGTGTCTTACAGGGGCGCTAGCCCAGCTCGAGCACGAGCACGAGCAAAGCCACCACCAAAGGCACCACGGCCACGGAGTGAAGGTATAGGTATGGCAGTAAAGCGGCAGGCACAGTACCAAAGCACCACCACCAAGATGGCGGTACACCACGCCCCCGAGCACAGTGCAGTGCAGTACCCATGCCCACAGCACCACCAATGCACCAAAGACAGCACGAGGGGCACTGGTAGTAGGTGTCAGGGGACCAGCCCCAGATACTACGGTGGCTCGAGCGCTACATGGAGGCTAGAGCGGAGGCCCGATACTATCAGGATATTCTTGATGGTACCGGGGCTGATTATCAGCCCTATGCGGCACATAGAGCAGAGACCTCTCGGAGCCAGAGGTCTCAGGGAGGTGCAGCCACAGCTGGTGGGTCCGTCACAGGCAGGAGGCGAGAGGCACCACAGGGACCAGCGGGGAGAGGTGCCGAGGGCGGTGGGGAGAGCTGAGGGATCCCAGACATGACTTTTGTATTTAGAGATGGGCACCGGTCTGCGAACCGGGTGTATTGATAGAGGCCTGCGTGCCTATGTATTATTCATGTATTCATTTATTCATTTATTGTATACCGGCCTGCGAGCCGAGTAGGGGTTGTATAGTGGATACCGGCTTGCGAGCGAGTAGTATATATCTATTTTTGATACGAGGGACCGGCCTGCGAGCCGAGTCGAGATTTTTTGACAGTTATTGCGGCCTGCGTGCCGGCTTTGGTGGATTATGAGATCACAGAGGCCCCGATGTAGGGCACATTGTATTTTTGAAAATTTGTATATATATAGAGACGATGTTTTGATCCACGTGCAGTGTTCAAAATGTGTTTAAATATTTTGTTAATGGTTGGTAATATGTAATGTATGATAAGTTTTAGTTGACATGTTGATAGATGGATGATGTTGATGTTTTTGTTTTTGCACGTATATATGAATGTCAGGTTATGTGATGAATTGGTGGTTTTGTGACATTGTGATATATGTAACTGATGAGTTGGATCCAAATGATGTATAGATTGATAGTTTCTTGATATCCGTAGTTGATGGTTTGTGTATTTGTATAAAATAAATGATGTTAATGAAATTGTAATGCTATGTGTGGTGGATGAACAAATGTGGTAAATTGTGTTGTTTATGCAGGAAAAGAGGCGGGCGCGACAAAAATTTAGGTGAGAAATGAAGAAAAGAACGCTGTTGAGAAAAGATAGGTGTGTAACCGATATCGGTTAAGGAACCGATATCGGTAGCTGATAGACCGATATCGGTTAAGTAACCGATACCGGTTATTTAGGTATGAGCTTTTCTAAAAATAGAAAAGCTAGGGTGGCAACTTAAGTTTTAATTTTAGAGCCATGCAAGAGGTTAAATACGTGAACGCGACGCTTTTTGACGACTGAGACAGGTATTTGCATGAGAGATTTGAGTGATAAGGAGAAGAGAGACAGGAATTTGTATGAGAGATTTGGGTGATAAGAAAAGAGACTGGGAAGGTGAATGCGATCGGAGATTCAGAAAGTAGAAAGGTGAATTTGAAAAGAGTGGTGATAATGGCAGGACGAGGAGAAACATCCAGCAGGCAGGGACAAGAGGGAAGACAAGGGCCACCTCAAGCTACTGCAACCCCAGAGGTAAATGTTTTGGTTGTGATTTGATTTTTGCATGTGTTATGAATAAGAGATTAAGTGGGTAGATATGAAGAAGAAAACATGATAGCAAGGGTTATAAGTGAGGTAAGTGTTACGTGGTAGGTAATCACGGGTTTCGGGTATGTCTGTGTATACAGAGAGGAATAAACGAGCAATTTATTGTCGTAGGTGGTTGTTTTAGGCAAGATGTATGTAATTGACAGTGACCGGTAGCTGCGGTTAGGAGAACCGTATCGCTTACTCAACCGATATTGGTTATGTATAACCGATACCGTTCGGAGGAATTTCGAGAATGTTTGAAAAAACTCGATATCGGTTGAATGGTTGTTTGTTGTTTTGGTGTATGCGAGAAGGCATGAATGTTTGAGGATGAATGATAGTGTTGAATGATGGTTGTTTGTGGGTCACGAATTCGAGCGGATGTAACACCGTTGGACATTGATAAATCGTTTGGGGTTAAGTGGAATCCGCTATTATTCACGAATCGCACGTAATCATGCTATGTTGCAAGGCATTGATTGAGAGATGGAATCCCGAGACAAATACCTTTATCTGCCAACAGGGGAGATGACAGCAGTAACATTGGAAGATGTGTTTGATTTTGAGACTCCCTATTACAGAGAACCAGTATATCAAGCACTACCTAGCGCGGCACGGGGAGCGATAACAGCAGTATTTGGTCCATACGCACGAGATTTGACACAGCGAGGTTTATCTTTTACATATGGGGTAATGTATGCAGCACACCCTGAGGAGACAAGGTTAGCAGTGATATTAATGATAGCGGTAGGGTATTATGCATTACCGAGGGCGGAAGGGGGAAGATTTCCAAAGGCATTGATGTGTGTTATTTGGGAGATGATAGAAAGGAACGTGACTTTTGCATGGGCACCTGCATATTTGGCGGAGCTATACAGGGGTTTATGGGCTTGTAGGCGAAATCACAGGACGACACTGGATAGTTCATACTTATTACACTGTTGGGCCTATGAGCACATTGTTTGTGTGCGACCAATAGGCCGACCCATCCAGTCGGGAGAAACCGGAGTGCAGAGGTTGGGATTCAGACGATGGGTCCAGACAGAACAAGAGGCCAGATCCCAGGCCGTGACGGGTGATATTGAGTATTACAGGCAGGTATGGGAGAGAGTGACGGTTGCGGATATCTGTTGGAGGCCATACGGAAACTATATGGTAACAGAGAACATAGCTGAGGAGTTGAGGGGTGTAGAGCGATTGAGGTGGATCGCAGGGCACAGGCCGGGTGAGTATGAGAGGATTCCTATAGATCGCGTGCGGTGACAATTTGGATTTGTGCAGGATATACCCCTGGCTTATAGACCATATATGAGGATCGACGCCGAGGCAGCATTCTCACCTCCCCGGCCAACACCTCCAGAAGGGCCTGAAGAGGTAGCAGCCGATCGCAGGGTAATGGATGCGAACGACAGAGGCCTATAGATTATGGTGGGTAGCAGAACTGCGAGGTGTACGTGAGCGCCCTGACATAGTGGTGATTACAGCAGAGAGGGATCGTCTGCAGCGTTTGGTTCAGCAGCTCCAAACGCAGGTGAATGAGACAAGAGGATTGTTAGTGGTTGCGGAGTCACGGGCGGAGAGACTAGAGGCTGGAGTCCTCCATGCGAGAGGGCGTATTCATATGTTACAGGAGAGATTGGCAGATCAGTGGGTGGTACCAATAGCCGTGGTACCTTTGAGGACAGAGAGGCCCGGCGAGAGGGGTCGACGATCACGATCATCACCTAGTTCGGGATGAGGCGTGAGGGTCTGAGTAAATGTTAGCAAGGTATAAGAATAAATAAGGATGCCGACCTGCGTGTCGATGATAGAGAAGATGTATTTGTTTAACATCTAAATAAAACTGAATATGTATGTTGATTTGAGTTACGATAATAATAAGATTGTTTGTGTTTTGATTTTCGGTGTTTTGAAAAAGGATAAAGAGGACTGTGATTAAATAGAAATACACAAAAATATTTATATTCACCACACAGGATAGGTTATGGTAGGGGATGGTCGAGCTAACCTTGGGAGACCCCATGTCTCCGAAGTGCTGCCTACATAGCCCATTGCACAAAGCAAGGAGGGGCCTCAGACCGATGTAGTTCTCCCTTAGGATCAGGGAGAGGCGAATTCAGGCAATTGGGTACGGTTTAGGTAATTGGTTGGTTGGTAAAAATATTAAGATTAGTAAAGGTAAGGTGGATGGTGTTGGTAATGAATTGGTGATGCTGTAAAAGGTATGAGGGAAGCGAAAGTTAGCCTACCCAAGTAGTAGGGAATCGGGTCCTGATTAAGGTCAACACACAATCCTAGATGCGAGGCAAAGCAGAAAGAGTGCTCCGTAGATGAAGAGAGCTAAACAAACCACACCACGTAGAACGAGCTTGGAGCCCTAGGTACCGTGCATAGACGAGAAGTCAATAGGTGAAAAGAGTTGTGTGATCACAATATATCGAGCGTACATTACGTCCCTTGAGTTGAAACAAATGGTGAGGTGAGGTGGATGATATAGCTGAGGTACGGAGAACTTATTACAAAGTGAGTGTTCTGACGAAAGAGAACCTACCCTAAATAGACAAGTCCATGACTCAAAAGTCCTTTTGAATGAGGCTTTTCTTTTATTGAATGTAGACTGATCGATGCGGGAAGTCTACAAGGGATATTGATTGTATTATTCTTGAGGTCTTCACGAAGCTGATCAATGCGAGAAGCTTCTGATAAAGGCTGACTGTGTATAGCTGTCCTTCGAGGGAGCAGTCTATTTATAGTAGCAGATATGATTGTAATGCATAGCTGTCCTTCGGGGGAGCAGTCTATATATAATAGCAGCAATAGTTCGGCATATAGCTGTCCTTCGAGGGAGCAGTCTATATTTAATTTAGATGACTAGATGTTCATTTGGCGTGAAGCATCTAGTTTAGTAGGAAGTTTGACTCAAGAAAATCCCATAAGAATACGGCTTATTTTAATATTTTGAAGTCATGGACTAGACTAAAAAGGGGAAGGCATCATCAAGGGGAGGTGAGGATCAAACTATGTGAGCTTGATTGTTATTATGAAGTGTAGGAAACAGAGTGTATGTAGTGGTAAGTGAGCTCAAGGGACGAGCGGCAGGTAGATAAGAAGTGATATAACACTAATTTCAACAGTAGAATGGTCGAAGATGCAAGGCATTAAGGGGTTCAGGCTCAGGTTTACCATTAAGCGAAGCTAAACGATAAGTACCAGATCCATAGGTATGAGTGATTATATAAGGCCCAATCCAATTGGGAGCAAATTTTCCACGTTTGCTCTTTTCTAGTTTGGTTACATGTTGATTCTCTTTGAGAACAAGATCACCAACCTTAAAGGTATGCTCATGAAGTCACTTATCATAAGCACGTTTAATGCGTTTTTGATAGATTTGAAGGTGATCAAGAGCTATAAGACGGCGTTCGTCAAGAAGCTCCAATTGGGCTAACCGCTCTTGGCGGAAATCATCGTTGGTGAGAATATCCTGAAGAGATATTCTAAGGGAGGGTATTTGTATTTCGAGAGGCAAAACAGCCTCGGTACCGTATACCAAAGAAAAAGGTGTGGCATTAGTAGAGGTACGAATGCTAGTACGATAAGCCCAAAGGGCAAAGGGAATGTGATCGTGCCAATTTCTTCCGGATTCATTGACAACTTTCATGAGGATTTTGGTTAGTGTTTTATTAGAGGACTCGGCTTGCCCATTGGCTTGTGGATAGTAAGGTGATGAGAAACTAAGTTTGATACCAAAGTTGTCACAAAGGTCTTGCAACAACTTGTTTTTGAAAGATTTTCCATTATCTGTTATCAGGCGATGAGGAACACCAAAACGATAGATAATGTGGTGGTTAATGAACTCGACAATTTTTCTTTTTTTTGATTGAAATGAGTGGATAGCCTCCACCCATTTTGTGTAATATTCGGTCACTGTGATTATCCAACGGTGACGTTGTGAAGAGGTTGGGTGAATCTCACCAATAAGGTCTAAACCCCATTGTGAGAAGGGCCAAAGATCTCGAGCGATCTGGAGCGGGTGGCTAGGAGTATGTTGAAGGTTGGCATGTTGCTGACACATAACACAACGCTTAACATATTCGTAGCAGTCGTTATTGAGAGTAGGCCAATAATAACCAAGGCGAAGGATTCATTTGGCCACGGCAAGGCCGCTAAAATGTCCACCACAAATACCGTCATGGACCTGTTGGATGGTATGAGTGGCCTCCGCGCCAGTTAGACAGCGAAGGAGGATGCCATCAAAGCCACGTTTATAGAGGAGTCCCCCCATGACAACATAACGCGAAACACTTTTAAGAAAAGCACGTTTGCCGTTACTAGTAAGGTCAGGTGGGAGGACAGAGATTGTAAGGTAGTCGTGAAATTGGTGGTACCAGGTATCCTGTGAATTAGTAGACACAGTATTTATCATACAAACTACCGGGGTTGAATAGGATGGGGCAAAAAGTTGTTGGACCACGACGAATAATTCAGAGTCAGTTGGCGCGGCGGGAATTTGCGAGGCTAAGCAAGCCATAGTATCCGCAAATTTGTTAGTGGAGCGGGGAATGGTTTGTATAGAATAGTGGGTAAATAAGGCTAGAAGTGAATCCACGTAGTGTTTGTATTTTTGAAGTTCCTCATTTTTGCATTGGTAGATGCCCATAACTTGATTGACTACCAATTGAGAGTCGCCAAAAATGTTGATAGATTTGATACCTAAGTGTAACGTAACTTGAGACCCGAATAAGGGCCTCGTATTCCATTTATTATTAGTGCAAGGGAAATCAAGTCGGAATGAAAGAGGCATAGGTTCAGCGTTGAGAGGAATGAGAACAACGCCGGCTCCTCCGCCGCGGCCAGCATTTAGATCCATCGAAGAAGAGGGTCATTGGGTACGACTCCTCCGTGAGGGAAAGGGTAGCGATGAGTTCGTCGGGAAATGTGAAATTGGTAAATTGTTCCCCGATAAAGGAGCTTCCATGAGTTGGTCTCGATGGTTTGTCCTTTGATTGATTTCGGTGGAAAACTCAAGGTCGAGGTCGGCGAGAAGCATGAGCCATCTAGCAATGCGTTGGTTCAGATGAGGTTTGGCATACATGTAATGGATGGGGTCTGTATTGGTGATGACGAAAGTCTTGTGATTTAGAAGGTAGTGTCGGAGTTTGGTGGCCACGAATGATAGGGCAAGGCACAATTTTTCTACATGTGTGTACCTAGTCTCATAGTCCACCAAAGTACGACTTATATAATAAACGGCTTGTTCGCGATTCTCAGAGTCACGATGTGCAAGCATGGCTCCTACAGCGTGGTCGGTGGCGGAAAGGTAAAGGTAGAAAGGGCGGTCATCTTGGGGTGGGATAAGCACGGGTGGCTGCAAGAGATAGGATTTGAGAGCTTCGAAGGCTTGGTGACATTCTTCGCTCCATTGGAATGCAATATCCTTTTTAAGGAGGTGATGGAAAGGTTGACACCGATCCGAGAGTTGGGAGATGAAACGTCGGATAGATTGAAGCTTACCTTGTAAACTACGCAATTGTTTGATATTTTTGGGTGGGGACATTTCTAGGATAGCTTTGACTTTAAATGGATCGACCTCAATGCCACGCAAAGAGACGATAAAGCCAAGAAGTTTTCCAGAAAGAACACCAAAGACACATTTCTTCGGTTGAAGGCGGACAGAATATTGTAACAGTGATCAAAAATAATGGTTAAAACATCGAGATGTTCACTACGATGTTTAGACTTGCCGAGAAGATCGTCGACATAGTCTTCAAGGATAGTGTGCATAATGTCATGAAAATGTAGGTCATAGCCCACCGATAGGTAGCACCAGCATTCTTAAGGCCAAATGGCATGACACGATAACAGAAGGTTCCCCAAGGAGTTATGAAGGTAGTTTTGTGTTGATCGGCAGGGGCAACCAAAATTTGGTTGTATCCTGAAAAGCCATCCATGAGAGAGAGCATCTCATGACTGCGCAGCTTAGATCAACAAGTTGGTCAATGCTAGGTAAGGGGAAGTCATCCTTAGGGCAAGCGAGGTTAAGATCCCGGAAATCTGTGCATATCCGAAGTCCCCCTGTCGCTTTAGTGACAGGTACGATGTTAGAAATCCATTGAGGATAGTCAATAGGCAAGATGAAGGAAACAGAAAGGAGTCGTTGGAGCTCCTCTTTGACCAAGAGAGCAATGCGTGGATGCATTTTTCTCAATTTCTGTTTGACTGGTTTGGAATCGGGGTTTAGGGTGATGTTATGGACGGCGATGGTAGGATCAATTCCTGGCATGTCAGCGTAAGACCATGCGAAAGCTTGGTTGCGAGCACGGAGAAAGGTAGTAAAGGTGGCTTGTCTTCACGATGTGTCCTTCTCGGATGTTGATTTCTATGGTAGATTCGTTCAGCATAGTTTGGGTTTCAGATGGTAAGGCTCGTTGAATATAAGAATCATCCGCGCCAAGGTAAGTGAGGATGGAGTCGTCATCCTGGCATTCAACAACATTAATCAAAGGTGAATCCTCTTCGATCATGTCTGGATAAAGAAGGGGCAAAGAAGATGGGTCGTCATTATCACGTTGATAAGTGAGAGGACCTATGAAGATAGCATTTATGAAAAAAAAAAGTTAGGAGGGATGGATTCAGGGTCTATAGATTCTGCGGGTGATGATGGCAAAGTGGGTGATGATGGTTTGGTAGGGGCGACGTCTTCTTCTTCCAGGATACAGCTGACAGGAGGTGTCTCCTGTGTAGGTGTTTCGGGAAAACCGAGACCACTGCGATCATTGTGTTTACGGGTAGTCACGGGAATGAGTGTATGTCGGCCTTGTTCGTAAAGGCCAAAACCAAAGCCTTTCCAAGCACAACGAGTCAAGAAGGTAAGGGCGAAACGACGATTTGTCAAGTATTGAAAATCGGATTGGAAAGGAACCACACCAAGAGGAGGTTCAGGGGTAATGGAGGATGCGTTAACACCCCCATACGTTAGGTTAGTGCATCAACTATGCTGAATGTATGGGTGTCTTGATTCCCCAGTATAAGCACATCGTTGGAATGTTAGGCGGTTTTGCGGTATAACATATTGCGCGAGGTTTTAAAGGGGGGTTGAATGTATGGGTGTCTTGAGGGTCATAAGCTTTAGGGCGGTACATATTGGTGTAAGACTTTTACGGTGTAGGACCCTCGTACTCAAATTTTATGCATCTATGTAAGGTTGAGGAACGCATCCCATGGCCGGATCCAAGGACGACCCAAAGAATATATTATATTGGAACTCTCCCTCAAGGACATAGAAGAGTTCGGGTAAAGTACGTGGTCCTACCCGAATGTTGAGGATCACGGTGCCTAAGGTAGAAGTAATAGCGTCATTGAATGACCGCAACATGATGGGGTTGGCACACATGCAACTAGAAGGGATGTTCATCTGTTGGAAGGCTTTTGAAGAGATGATGTTTAGGCTAGCGCCCCCGTCAATCATAACCCGACGTACTCGAATGTCCCGGACGTAAGCGGAGATGAAAAGGGCAGGGTCAGGGTCTTCTGTACCAAAGTCGACAATTTCATCTTCAGAGAAACTGACTGCAGCAGCTTGTTGTACAGAGACAGAAGTGGTTGGGGTAGTGGGTTGTTTGGTGAGAGAAGCAACGTGATTGGGTGTTAGAATGGAGGCGACAGGCAGGGTTTCATTAGGTAAAACCTCTATCCCTTGAAGGATCTCAACGAGAGCTTGTCGATGAGATTCAGAAGTCTGAATGAGATCATACAATGGTCATTTTTACGGGTGATTGGTGAAGCTGTTTAATCATATTTCGGTGGGCAATGCCATTAGAGACGGGATAGGCGGGTCCGCGAATGACCACTTTAGGTGGTGGTGCAATCGGGATGTTTGACGGAGAAAGAGATGCCGCAGGTGTGTTTTCTTTTGCTTTCCCATTGTTTTTCTCGCCTCGAGTATGTAGACACTAATCATATTAATCTCGTAGACCCGAGATGAGGAAGATGGTGGGGATAACTCATGGTCTTGAAGAGGTGGGGTTGTAATAATGATAGATCTTGGTGAGGCGGGGATAGATGGTATAGGAGAGGAATGGAAACTAAAGGTCTCTCCCTTCGTAAGTTTTCTTTCTTAATCTTTCTATCCGGGAGAGGTGATTGCGAAGGATGGTTTTTAGAGCTTTGCATCCCTCCACATCATGTCCCGTGTGCGGTGATAAGCGCAGATTTTAGACTCATCGTAACCCATAGGTCGGGGCTTAGATGGGTCATAAGGTCTAAGTGGAGGTAGGGAAATGGTCACATTCTCCACCAACATAGCAAGGATTTTGGCGTAAGATCCTTTGAGTGGGTCAAAATCGGAAGAGGATGAGGGTATTGGTTGTGCGGGTTTTGGTAATGCTTGGGCATGATTGGTTCGCACGGGTGGTGGTTTAGCCGAGGGGTGTTGATACATGGTTTTTACTAAACGTGATTTCTTTCGGCAGAAAGCTATGTTGGATGATGAGGCGCGAGATGATGTGGTATCGAAAAACAACCACGGGAAATAGGAGTGACCCGAAAACAAATCTTTTGATGATAGAATTTGTTTAGGGTTGATAGGTGGACAAGATACGCGGAGTGACGGTGTTGCTATACCCTGGAATTTCTGTATAGGTGCGGAAGGCGTAGGTTGTTTTGAAGAAAACGCAGGAGGTATGATATATTGATGTAAGGTATAGGGATGGGGTCCCAATATGGAAGGTAGGTATGACGATGATGGTTTTGATTGTGATAGGGGCACGGATTGAGTTTGTCTCCTAGGTGGTGGAGCGGATTTATTTTTGGATAGATCGAGTCGCTTAGGCGGGTGCGTTAGACTGGGCATTGGTGAGGTCCCAAGCGTATGGGAAGATCTGGTTAAGTTGATAGAAGTGGACGGGGCATTTGGTAGAGGTGAGGGGGGTGAAGGTGAGAATAGGGGCATTTTAAGCTTCTGTAAGCACTTCGGGTATATGGTGGAGACATCAGGATCAGTCATTTTCATTTGAGTAGAAAAAGTGGTACTCAAACGTTCCCATAGGGCCTGTTTATCTTCTGTGGGAATGACAGTCTCTAGGTGTGATTTGTAATTTTTGTACGGAAGAAAGGTGGGTTGTAATTCCAGTCCACTGCGGGTGTGACACAGGAGGTAGATGAGGCACTGTATCAATAGATGTTAAGAGGTCAACCGGTCGTTGAAAAGATTTAGGCGATGAGGGACTAATAGGTAGGAGGGCGTGTTCGAGGGGATCTATCACGTTTAAAGAATGTGGTGATGTTAGTGTAAGAGATTTCTCATCTAAGGATGTCAAAAGGAGTGGCGAGCCTTCCTCTTGTGTAGCAAGAGTGGTAGAAGGGGACATTTGGGAAATAGATAAATTAGATAGCATCCGCTCACAGTCTTGTAGGGATGTGGTGTAAGAAGACTTGTCGATGAGAAGAGAAGTCCTGCGCTTAACTCTTCTATGGGTAAAGGAATGATTTCACTTTGGCTTGATGGTGGTGAAGGAGGTTCAAACTCCTGTGTTGGTGGAGAGGCTTGATTTAAAAAAATTTCAATAGAGGCTTTTGGCTGAGAATCGAAGACTGCATGGATCTCATGAACACTCTCCTCGGCTAAGATATCTTGGTTCACGTTACTGTTGGACGAGTGATTCGGGAATGGCTTGTTGAAAATTTTTAGATTTCGGTTAGCAGGGGCGTTAGGATTATCGAGGGTTATATCCCCTGCGTCAACCATTTCCTGCACTATGTTTTTCAACATCTTGCAGTTTTCATGACTATGTCCTTTTACGCGGTGAAAGTTACAAAAGTCATTTTCTTTGTACCAGGAAGGTATTGCGCGGGTGGAGTCAAACCCAGAGTGAGGTTTAACAGGGGGCAAGGTGATAGCCCCAGCTTTGAGCAATTTCTCCAGGATGACGCCATAAGTTTCTCCCAAGGGAGTGTAATTGGTGGGCTCGGCTTTGTACTTATAAGTGGTTTTCGGTGGAGTATTGGACGGTGTTTGAGATTTGACCATTACCGCGTGGACAGCTCCTTTTGATTTAGAAGAAGTGGACGCGTGAGGAGTGGTGGTGTTTGGCTTGTTGGTAGAATCAGGAGTTCGAAATTGGGGTTTTTGTTACGCAACCGCAATTTCTCTTCTTCTAAGGCTCGAATTTCTAGTTTCCGAGCCATGGTAAAGGCCTCGTCGAATGTGCGGAAAGTTTGAATTTGGAGGGTAGGGGAGATGTGCTTAGCGCAGGCCCGCATAAATAGTTCGATGAGTTCGGTTTGAGGTAAGGCATACGTAAGTTGGTTGATAAGGCCCCGCCATCATCCAACGAAATCTGCGATAGATTCGTCTTCAAATTGTCGGATGGCATAGAGGTCAGTGATAGATACTTTCTTGGCAATGTTAATGGAGAAATGATCCAAGAAAGATTGGGCTAGTTGGTAAAAGAGAAGATCGAGTCTTTGGGTTAAAGCACTATACCACTCCAAGGCGGTTCTTGATAAGGACATGGGAAGGTGCGGAGTAACAAGGCGTCATCATGGGCAATCAAATAACAAGCATGTCTAAATGATCGCAAGTGTTGTTGAGGATCCTCTTTACTGTTAAAACGAGTAAACTTTGGCAACTCCCATTGAGGAGGATATGAATGAAGGGGGACAGAAGGGTGAATGGGCTCCTGACAAACTTGCTCGTATGTCAAGGCGCTACGACTTCCTGAAACGGAAGCCTCCAGGTTTTGCATTTTGTCCATCATTTGTTTGATGAAATCTGTGGTTGGATGAGATGATGGTGCCACAGAATAGGGATGTCCCATATAAGGTGTTGAGGTTACTGGATACGTGTATGGGAATGAAAAGGTAGGCGGAGCTTGAGAAGGAAAGCTCGTGTGAATAGGTGGCAGAGAGTAAGTCATGAATGGAGTGGTCTGAAAGAGAGATGAGATAGGGGCAGTTGGTGGTAACGATACGTGGGGTCCAAGGTTAACCAAAGGAAAGCTAATCGGGGTCGTATGAACCTCTGAAGCTGTCGGATTGGGAGACGGGGCTAGAGATGCAGGAAGTAAGGCAGTGTTATCAGGAGGAGTGGGAGCTAAATGAGCAGCTATACTAATAGGCATGCCAATAAGGAGCTGACCATCAGGCGTACGGTCGGGGCATGAGACAAATAGTATTGTGCAGACAAATACTGGGATTAGCATCCGAGAATTTGGCAAAGTCCTTCTCTCCTACAGAATTTGGGGATCTCACCGGTGTCCGTAGGGTTCCCTATAGAATGTGAAGGGGTGATTCAGAAAAGACACAGAGCGGGCATGTGAAACCATGGTGGCCGCTTGCTTCCGAGTGATGACAACCATGAGACAAGAACACACAGAAATTTTCAATCTATCAAGAACAAAAACAACCTCAGAATGATGAATCTGGCAAGTTGCTGGTTTGTCAGGGGCTGATGAAGACAGTAACCGATATCGGTTTAGTAACCGGTGTCGGTCATAGAGAAAACGACGTCGGTCCCTTAACCGATGCCGGTGTCAAAAGTCTAGGATAAGAAGATATAAAAGGCTGCTAATTTGATTTTTAGCAACGTTGAGTATATTTATCAACTTATTGATCACAGAAGACAAAGTATGATAGAGAAAACAGAATTTGAAAACAAGCAAGAGGCACACGCAAATCTAGAGACTAATCCTAGGGTTAATTTTAGTTATCGTGGGCTTATGCCTTTAGACGTAAGATGATGTCAGAATCCTAAACAACAAGACCTAGGGGAAATGTCAAGTTTGTTTTGGCTTATAAGGTTACCTCAATCGGGCGGAGGAATACCGCGGAAAAGGGGGGATGTTTGAGCTGTTGTGTTAATTGTGAAGTGATTCGGTATGTGTTGTGCAGTGAAACTAAGGTTAATTTCCTGTCAATACCGTGGATATCACCCCCACGTGTACGACCTGTTACTTAATCTATGTTCACTAGAATTGAAGAACAACAAGCAGGAATGCAATGCACGTGTTTTAAACCCAAATCGAAAATTATATTCGATGAAGCAAGAGAGATGACTTTCACTAATGCGAAACTAGGAAAGCAAGACAAATTCTTTACGAAATATATAACAAAAGCAGCAACAGCAAATATGCTTCCTAAAATGAAAATAAGCAAGAGAAAGAAACCCAAAATGGGTCCCACCGGGCGTGCCAAAATGTTTCGCTCGGAATGTTTCGGCTTCTGGGAATAGAGTTGCTTCTATCCTTTCATTCCTTTTAGAAACAGATGAGGTTAGGGTTAGGAGGAATACCTGTTGAATGTCGAGATGGTGTGCGCGTACCGTAGAGAAAGATCAGGCTGACTGCGGAGAACTCCTTTTTGTCTTGGAAGGACTACCTGCAAATAAGAACACAAGACCACAAGATTTTGATTAAACAATAAATGAGGAAACGCGCTTGGGGCCCAAGAAATATAAAACTTCCTTTCTAAGGTGGTCGAGCCTTCCCTAATAATGAATTAACACAAAAGACTTGCAAAATATCAATTAAATTGTTTCGTTAAACTGGGTAGGGGGAAATGCTGGTTTTCTGGTTTTGATCAGAGGAACCGATGCCGGTTACTGATAACCGATACCGGTGGGTTCTAGGATCTTCTTGGTAGCTATGGTGTTTGTAATGGCTGGTTTTTGGATGGTATTAGGAAATGGGATGATTAGAAGCAAAAGAATGACAGTTAGATGCAATGGCACGTTGGGTAGTGGATTCAGAAACGGATTTAGGAGGACTGAGATTCAAGAAGCATAAGCAATGTTATAACAAAGGACATGCAAGATGTGACTTACTGGTTTTGACCAAGATGCAAGTTGATCTCCTTGGTTGTAAACACTTCTGGTTTCTTTACTCGTCTCTGCTCTGTCAAGTGAAGATCTGGACTCTGTTCCTCGCTCGCAATGCTCTCTGTTGATCCAGAAATCCTTTGACTGATCTCCAAAATGAAATTTCGATCCGTTGTTTTGGTTTGGGGAGCCCATTTACAGGGAACCGATGGCGGTTACGTAACCGACGGCGGTCGAGTAGGAACCGGCATCGGTAAGCAAAAAGTATGCTATTTTTAGTAAAATAGCCCGCCTTCCCTGCTTTTCTCCCGAGAGATCAGCCATGGGCTTGGTCAAGTGGCTAGAAGGTCGGCTTTGGGTGTGAGTAAGGAGGCATTAGTTATGGATGTGAGTCTAGACCAAGTCACAAGTCTTAATTAGGTTAGTTTAGGGTTAGGGCTAGGTCATGATGAGGTGGCAAAGTGAGGTGGTGGGTAAGGTGATGTGGATTTATCAATTATAAGGTAATTAATAAATAATTGTGTAAGGTTTAGGTAATGAGGTTAGATTGCGAGATGGGATGCGGGTCACAAGGGGTCGTAAGACACGAATTTGGTGTCTACAATTATATAGAATGTGTTTAGAGATTTAACAAGTGAAGAAAGAGAAATATTATGAGAGATTGAATACCTAGGGTATGAGCTAGGGTTTTGAGCTGAATTTAATGATCTCCATCGGTTGTGGCAGCAACAATATCAAGGATCAAACATCTTTAGGTACCTAAGTTGGTGTTTACTTGATCCTAAGGGGTCAGTATCCTCCTTATGGAGTTGGTGCTTGACTAAATTAGGGGTTGGTGCTCCTTGTGAAGTTGGTGCTTCACTAAATTTATTTTAATAACTAATATCAACAAATTTTCAATGGGATTTATTCCCTTAATGGTTTCCACATATATTTGGTGTTTTTGTGTACTCGTTTGCTATTGTTCTTGGGTATGGTGTATTCAATGCTTAAGTAAACACATATATGGTTGAATGGTTATTTGATTAGTAATAAATGATGAATGGAAATGGTTTAAAGTTTTAACAGATTGATTCACCCCCTTCTCGGTCTCTTATGATTCCAACACTTTTCTCCCTTGTCTTGTTGGGTCCCGTACACCTCTACAATACTCTCTAAAATGTAAAAATTAATATGGAATTTTTTTCATGCATCATCTTGTGTACGATGTGAAAAAATCCTTATTCGCTCTCGTCCACCTCTCTCGAGGCTCCAATCTTACAACTCACCAAACGTACGAGACACTCCAGTACTAGGTTCATAGATGTTTGTAACATTAAAGGTGTGACTTCCCTCTTATAATGTAATTTTTATCTCAAATTTACCCCCACTGATTTAATTTGGAATAACTCTTTAAAATGAACTTAGCTATTTTAAAAATCCCGAGATGTCTAAATGAATGTCAATTTTCCTTTCCTTAAAGCACTTTGGACATCGCATTTGAAAACCCATGGGAAACTAAGGATAATTCATTAGTGGGTTATTTTATAAAAGCCACAATACAAAGGATGAAGGGTTAGTGTTGTGTGGAAAAGGTCAAAGCCATGAAGCAAAGGCCAAAGAACACATGGCGGGTAAAGGCAAAGACAGTGGTAGAATATCAATGGTCAAAGTGGGGACATGTGTCACCATTCTAGAAGTCTTCAAGGTGGATCCATTCCGTGGACCTCAAGTCTGCGGAATTAACCTAAGTTCATAATTTTTTGAGTTAAGAAAAGTTAGAAAGGCCAAACAAGGATAGGTGGCACATTTCTTATAAAGCCAAAAACATTTATAAGTCCCTAGCAGCTTAAATATTGTAATGCGAAGGCAAACTCTTACATAAATGACATCCTAAAGCTATGTGAAGCCTTTTCATTGGCTAACCTTTCACATTTTAACATCAGAAAGGTTAAGGGGTGGTCTCGACACAATGATATTACAAATTAGCATGAATATTTCCTATTGGCTCATGCTTCATAGTTGTCATTAGGAACTATCATAATTATGACACCCTCAAGAGAATGGAATGATCTTATTGGCCTGAATTTTGTAGGAAAAATAGATGGTAATCAAAATGACTGGCACTACAAAGTACATGGAGCTTTCTCATTAGCTCTCACTTCACAATGGTTAGTCAAGGTCTGTCACGTGTCAAGTTCTTGTGCTCCCCGACATGTAAATCTTCAAAAGGCCATATTGTTTTCTCCAGAGCTCCAAATTAGAAAAAATTTATGTCATTGGAAATATCTCCTTGAACCCCTGAATTTGATACAATCAGATTCAATTTTTGATGTCTTTTAGTGGGAAAATGAGAAAATTGGTCCATGCATTGAAAATATAATTACAAATAGCTCAACCACAAAAACTTGATGAAAAATGACGCTCAATCTCTTCCTACATGATAGAATGGATGTAAGTATGGCCTTGTATGGTACCTATGTCCTTTGTAGATTAATTTAATGCATGGTTTTGGTGGGTAGAAGGAGTAATTTTTGTTTCCTTTTAATTTCCCTTCTCTTTCTCTCCAATTTCTATATATTGTAAAAACTACTCACTTGTAATGTTGGATACTTTGGGAATGCAAGGGCATCATTGAGAAGTGTTGCATAAGTGTTCTTGAGCTACAAGCCTTGGATTGTAATCATGTAATTAATTCACACCTTCTTCCTCCATTGTAATGATTTGTGCATCATTTTAAGTAATAAAATTACTTTTTTGTGGCTCTATTTTTCCTTAGCTAGTGATTTATTGCATTTATTTTCCTCTTCATTTACTTGTTGGTATGTTGTGTATGCTTCTTCATATTACAGGATTTATTTCTATTGTGCATTGTGTGAAGATGGGAGTTTAGATACTTCTCTAGACCGTGGCTATAATGTTTCCCTCTCCATCATTTTTGTTAAGTTGTGTAGCTCAATTACTTCATATTAACATGAAATATGAAACTTGCTTTGGAAAACACTATAACCAACATCAGCTTAAGGAGGGACTAACATCGGTCACCTATGACCGACATCACTGAAAAGGAGGAACCAACATCGGTTAGGGCTAACTAGCATCGGTTACCTATGAGGGAGTGTTTTATTTATCTCTCGGGAATTAGATCTAATTTTAGCATAAAATTAAATCTATTAATTGTAATTACATGGCTAAGTGCCCTAATTTTGTATACACCTATATAAGCATGATCATTAGAAGTAAGAAATAAGAACTTACAAAATTTGATGATCATTAGATGTAAGTTCTTATTTCTTACTTCTAATATTTTGAAGGTTGATCATGTGGTTAGTATAATCTTGAATGAATAAATTTGTAGGAAGAGTACAGAGGAATCATCATCGAGAGAATGCTTTCAATGTAGAAATCGAGGTAGGCGTAAAGAGAGATCCAAGAGTAAGAATAATGGGAAATCAAAGTCAAGGGATAGCATATCTAAATCCAGAGGTAAGGGAATTACTTGTTGTAAATGTGGAAAGAAAGGACATGTAAAGAAAGATTATTGGTCAAAGGATAAAGAGAACCAACAACTAGAAAAAGGTAAAGAAGAAAATATTTTTATAGTAGAGGTAATGCAAGATGCTCTTATTATTTCTTTAGATAATAGAATTGAATCATGGGTTTTATATTCAGGATCTTCTTTCCATGCAACTCCTAATAAGGGTTATTTTAAAAATTATGTCCAGGGAAATTTTGGGCATGTTTATTTGGGTGATGATGAACCTTACAATATTACTGGTTAAGGGAAGTTCATCTAAAATTATAGAATGGAAATACATGGGTATTAAAATATGTGAGGCATGTGCCAAGCCTCAAGAGGAAACTTATTTTTGCAAGACAACTAGGTGAAGTGGTTACATGGTTACATTTATAGGAGACTCTTAGAAATTCATCAAGGGTGCTTTTGTTGTGGCAAAAGGTAAGCGATATGGACATTATATTTATCTACATGTGTTACTGATTCCTTTTCTACATTATATACTTCAGATTCAAATGCATGCATGTGGCATAATCGGTTGTGTCATATGGATAAAAAGGGAATGCATATCTTAAAGGCTAAGGGTAAGTTATCAAATTTAAAATATTTAGATCTTGATTTGTGTGAGCATTGTGTCTTTGGAAAGAAAAGGAGAGTGAGATTTCTCAAAGTTGAGGAAACTAAGGAGCAGAAATTGGAGCTTGTGCACTCAAATGTGAGGTGACCAGATTAGGTATCTTCTCATGGGGGATCCCAATATTATGTTATTTTCATTGATGATGATACTGATGAGGCCATAAATTACCATTATTTTGTCCTTCCAAATTACCTTTGAAAGTGAATTTAAATGTAATCTAGGAACTTATAGTTTGCTTAAGATAGAATATAGGATATATATCTTGTTCATTCTTTAGAAATCTTTTGTTACTATTTTGTTGACTAATCCTATTGATTATTTGGGAAAAGATGCAATGTCTTATGTATGCAGGCCATAAAGGAAAGATAATGCTAGTATTGAGAAAATTGTAATTTATCATGGATGGTATATCTAAACTCAAATATGATTTCATATTCAGATTCCTCTCGAAAAATTATGTAAGCTCAAAAAAGAATCATCTTAATCCGAGATTTTATGTAAAAGTTATAGTTGTCTTAAGTTCACTCCTGAACTCATAGGATTAGTTCCGAACTCACATACTTAGTTCTGGAACTTGTAGGCTTAGTTATGGAACTCGTAGAGTTAGTTCCAGAACTCACAGGCTTAGTTCTGGAACTTGCAGGCTTAGTTCTAGAACTCACAGCGCATTTAGTTCCGAACTAAGCGATTTTGACGGTTTTTGAGGAACCGTGAAAGATAAGAGAATCCAAGAGAGGTTTTTGTTCATAGCAATGTGTTTAACAAAAACCTCATTCATATTTACTACAGGTATTACCAATAAAGAGAGATATAACTTTTAGTGAGCTGCAATCCGAGGAAAAGTGTATCAGATGAGCACTAAAAGTTTCATAAACAGAAACAAAAAATTCAAATGGAAAATATGAGAGAGGTTTTTGTTCATAGAAATGTGTTTAACAAAAACCTCATTCATATTTGTAACAGTTTTACCAATGAAGAGAGATATAACTTTTAGTGAGCTGCAAAGATGAGGAAAAGTGTATCAAATGAGCGTTAAAAGTTCTATAAACATAAACAGAAAAAATTAAATGAAAAATCAGAGAGAGATTTTTGTTCATAGAAATTTGTTTAACAAAAACCTCATTCATATTTGCTACAGTGTATTACCAATAAAGAAATATCTAACTTTTAGTGAGTGCAAAGATGAGGAAAAGAGTATAAGACGAGCACTAAAAGTTCCATAAACAGAAACAAAAAATTCAAATGGAAAATTTGAGAGAGGTTTTTATTCATAGAAATGTGTTTAAAAAAAAAACATTCAGATTTGCAACAAGTTTTACCAATGAAGAGATATCTAACTTTTAGTGAGCTTCAGTCCAAGGAAAAGTGTATCGATTTAGTGCTAAAAGTTCCATAAAAAGAAATAGAAAAGTCAAATAAAAAATATGAGAGAGGTTTTTGTTCATAGAAATGTGTTTAAAAAAAAATCCATTCAGATTTTTAATAGGTTTTACCAATGAAGATAAATCTAACTTTTAGTGAACTGCAGTCCAAGGAAAAAACGTATCAGACAAGCGTCAAAAGTTCCACAATAAAAACAACAAAGTCAAATGGAAAATCTGAGAAAGGTATTTGGTCAAAATCATATTTTGAGAAAAATCCTCCTTCCAATAATTTAAAATAATAAAATCATTATGATTCTTGTTACCAAAAAGCAAGGAGAAGATTTGACTTCAATAATATATCTCTCTCCATATTTTGTGGAGATGGAGATCTTAGTTGTTAGGATTGGAATAAAGATAAGATCAGATTGTATTTCCTAAAATAAGGAGTTGGTTGGATGCATGAATTATAAATGCAACCTTCCACACTTAGATATGTAATTCTTTTCTCCCAAGAAATAAATTGTTCTTTCTTTCCAATCTTTTGAAGTAAAGTTATTCTGCAAGTTCTGAATTAAAAATATGAATTAAGTCCTCTTCCAAGGAATGAGCTGGCCACTCATTCCAAGGAAGATGGATCAATGTGTTAATGTTTGTTTCTTTATTTCTACAATTTTCTTTTTGTTGTAAACTTCTGATTTCATGTTATGTGATCCTTCTTCAGTACAATTTTTGTTGTGAACCTGCAGGTGTCTTTTTATCTTTCAGTTATTTCTAATTCAACAATTTTAATTTATGCAAGTGTGTTTACATTTTTGCAAGTGTGATTTCCTTTATGCAAGTGTGCCTTTATATTCCTACAAGTGTGTTTACATTTTTGCAAGTGTGCCTTTAAATTTCTGCATGTGTGATTTATTTTATGCAAGTTTTGATTGTGTTTAAAGGAGTTGCTTTCCAAGATCTTCTTCTCTTAATGCATATAGCCTTCGAACACCAACCTAGATTGACATTATTAATGGCAAGGATTGACGACCCTCATCGAGATACAAGAAAGGTATGGGTTTATTATATTAAACTAAAATATGATGTTTCTAAGACATTTAAAAGATGGAAAGCCCTGTTGAGAATGAATCAAATTCAAAGGTAAAGTGCCTTAGATCTAACAATGGTGGTGAATATTGTAACAAGGATTTGAATTATTATTGTTTATTGAATGGGATACGTAGAGAAAGGACAGTTCAACAAATGCCACAAGATAATGGTGTACCCAAGAAAGAACCGGTTGAGAAGTTTTGAATGAAAATGAACTCTCGGATTTAAAAGTAATACCAACAGGGTTACACAGAAACCGGTGTCGATTGACCCCTAACCAACATCACCAACAACTAGTATCGGTTACGAAGATTCAAACCGTATCGCTTAGTAGAACCGATGTCGGTTATAGGTGATTGGCATCACTACCAATGCATTTGGATACAAATGTCTAGGAAATCCGAATGAACCTCTAGTACCCTAAACTCTTGTGAGAAGGTCACAAAGGGTAAGTAAACCTCTAGAAATATTTACACCTCTATTTTACTTATTATTAACGATAATGGTGAACCGTAGAGTTTTGAAGAAGCAATGCATGATAAGACTCACGTCTAGTAGGAACATGACATGGATGAGGAGATGGACTCCTTAGAACAATACCAAACTTGATACTTGGTTAAGTTGCTAGTAGGTAAGAGGATATTTCAAAACAAGTGGATTTACAAGATTAAGGAAGAATAGGGTAGAAGGAAAAGGTACAAGGTAAGGCTTGTAGTAAAGGGATTTGTATAGAAAGCAGGTATTGAATTTGGTGAAATATTTTATCCTATTGTAAAGATGACTTCTATTCGTACTGTATTGAGTTTAGTTGTAGTAGAGGATTTACATTTAGAGAAACTAGTTGTGAAGATGGATTTCATTCATGGTGTTTTGGATGAAGAGATTTATATGTAGCAATTGCTTGGGTATGAAGTCAAGGGTAAGGAGAAATTAGTGTACAAGGTTGAAAAAGAGCCTATATGGGCTCAAGAAAGATCCAAAGAAATGGTACACGATGTTTGATAGTTTTATTCATAAGCATGGTTACTTGAGATGTGAATCGACCATTGTGTTTATTTAAAGAAACTTGAAAATGGGAGATATATTGTTTTGTTACTATATGTGGATGATATGGTTAGTGTAGGATCTAGTATGCAGGGACATTGGTAAGCTTAAGGGAAAGCTAGCTCACACATTTGCTATGAAGGATTTAGGAGCTAAAAAGAATCCTTGGCATGCAAATACATAGAGACAAGAAGAATTATAAATTGTATTTGTCTCGGAGGATTATATCTACATGGTGTTAGAAAGGTTCAAGATGTAGAATGTAAAACTCATTAGTACACCTATGGATGGAAACTTCAAATTGAGCAAAGATCGGTTTCTATCATCACATGAGGAATTAAAATACATGACATGAGTACCATATGATTTAGTAGTTGGGATTCTCATGTATGCTATGGTTTGTACCAGACCAAACATTGCACAAGTAGTAGGAGTTGTGAGTAGATATATGGCCAATCCAGTAAAGATCATTGAAAGCAGCCCAATGGATACTCGTATTTGAAAGGGACATCTAGCATGCAGTTATGCTATGGAGGTTCGGATATTTCTTTATGTGTATATGTTGATTCGTATATGGTTGAGATATAGATGGTAGGAGGAACACTACTGGATATATTTTCACAAAGAGGTGGAACAGTGGTTAGGCTGGATTTTAAGATTGCGTAAGGTTGTGGATTTTTCTATTACAGAGGCGAGTATGTTACAAACCTACAGAGGCTAGAAAGAATATGATATGGATGAATAGGTTCATGAAAGAGTTGGGAAAGAAGCAAGACGATTGCAAATTTCTCAAAGTGATAGTCGAGTGTAATTCATTTAGCAAAGAACTCAATGTTTCATTCAAGAACAAAATAGATTCAACAGGTATCACTTCATACGACAAGTATTGGAGGATGGGAAGTTGTATCTGGAAAAGATTCATACAAGTGAGAACCCTGTGGATATGCTAACGAAGCCATTAACAAAGGAGAAGTTGGAGCTACACTCCACTTCTATTGGTCTTTGAGTTTGAGACTTGAAGAGGAAGAAACAAAGCTAAGGAAGGATCCAAGAATGACGTTGTACAAGTATGATGTAATAATTAATCTCCAAGTGGGATATTGTTGAGTTGTGGATCTCAATTACTTTGGATTAGCATGTAATATGAAAATTGTTGGAAAACACAGTAACCGACATTGGTTAAGGAGGGACCAACATCAGTCACCTATGACTGACATCGGTCGTGCAAGGAGGAATCGCATCGATTAGGGATAACCGGCGTCGATTACCCGTGTGAGAGTGTTTTATTTAACTCTCAGGAATTAGATATAATTTTAGCATAAAATCATATCTATTCATTGTAATTGCATGGCTAAGTGCCTTAAGTTTGTATATGCCTATATAAGCATGAAATCTAGGTTTTAGAAGTAAGAATTAAGAAGAACTTGCAAAATTTAATGATTATTGAGAGAATAATTGTGAGAGAGAATTTTTGGAGAAGAAGAAAAATCTTGAGTGAAAGAAATTATTGTACACCTGAGAGGTGTGGAAGATTTTAAATCTTCGTGTATATCTTGTCAAATATTTGGATAATAGATTAGATTTTTTCTTGGTGGATGTATCCCACACTGGGTGAACCACGTTAAATTTGGTGTTGATTTATATCTCTTGTTTTGTATAATTCTTCTGGTAGAATATCCACTTTCATTGCATGTATGTTTAGATCTGATATATTATCTATACAACCTTGTGTTAACCCCAACAATTGTCTAGTACCGTTTTCTCTCTTTCAAAAGTTTCTTTCCCTTATTTATGGTGTTATCACCTCCTGTAGTTTAGGATTTTCATTTCTATACATGTCCCTTCCTCTCCAGTCTCTTGGAATAATATATTAGCATTAGGTAGTTGCATTTCCCTTCCTAGGAGTAGTTTAGCATTAGGATTAAGTAGAGGAAGACATCCTTATTTGGAGGTCTATCTCAATTTACAAGTCCCAAAACTTGGAGACAATCCCATGTTACCTCAAAATATTGGGTTTTCTATGACTCGGGGTAGGGTATAGTTTTGAGCTCCAATAGTTTTGGCACTCCTAGAAGGACTACAAGTTAATATTTCAAATTTTTCCATGTTTGGGTGTGTATCTTAGAAAAACATTTAGCCTTTAAAGACCCGATAAAAACACATCTAGCAGCTCCAGACATCAAATCAACTGGTTTCAACAACCCAATTACCTCAAGTCATGAGAAAAATTCAAACAATGTCTAGAACAATAGGAGTTTTTGAGTACTTGCAATTATCTCCTGAGAGGAGAAGGAGAGGCAGAGAAGTTCAAAGGTCACCTTCTCCACCAAATAGAACTTTGTCCACACCACCTCCTAATATGCCTTTATTGTAGTCTACTAGAGTTCTCAGACCTATCTTAATGGCACAACAATTGAATTAACCTTTTGTTAACTTTACTGGTAGTATTCCTCTTGCTCTTAATGCCTAGCATGACATTCCAACATCTACACTTAAGAGTATCCCTTTCTTCACTGGGTAAAATCATACCACTCCAGTTGACCATATTCAAGACATTGCCAATGTTTGTGTTATTCATCAAATTATTGAACAAGATGTGGCTATTAGGATATTAGCTTCTTCATTCAAGGGTAGAGCTCTTCAATGGTTTAGGAGTTTGGGAGTAGGAACAATTATTGATTCGAATGAACTTGGAATAGACCTTTGTAACCAATTTTAGGAAAAACAAGATAACCTCTTCTTGTTAGAGAAACTAACAAATATAAAGAGGGCTCCTAATGAGCTCATGGAAGACTTCAATTTCAGATTTTGAAAGACATGGAAAAAAATTCTAGTCCCGCTAAGACCAACTCCAAAGGTATTTTTCTTTACCTTTTAATAGCATTAAAATTTTTATTGTTGTCATGATTCAATCTATGGGGATGCAACATTTCCTGGGGCCTATGCATCCATTAGGGCTGAAAATTATCTAATACAAGCTAGGAAACTAGCTCCTAGAACACCCATGCCCTTATACCTTGAATTTCGTCAAGATTCTTGGCCTTCTATTACTCCTATTATTTAGTAGAATTCCCAACCCACTCCCTCCACATCATCTTCACGTTAAAAATTAAAAAGGAGGATGAAGAGATGAAGGCCTTGATTAGAATTTTGTCCAACAAATTCATATCCTTGGAGAAACAACAAGCTCAATATTTTAGGAATTATCCTAACCAGGGAAATATTCAAACTAAGGATATCAACCATTTAGGAATCAATAGCCTAATAAAAATATGGACTAAATAAATAGAATAATAGGTGGAAGGGTAAAAATACACCTCTTCCACTGGCAATAGTTTCTCCTCTCAAGTAACTTCCCAATTTTAGCTCAATTCAGGATTTGGTTTGAGTGCGAGAATAATGTAATACAAGAAATAGAATGGTGTTTCTTATGCATCTAGCCACATAATCAATTTATTTTTGCAAATATATTGCATGATCAAACATTTATGGTTCAAAATTCTTCCAATCAACAAGAACCATTGGTAGAAGTAGCCAATCCTAATGTGGAGGGATTCTAAGAGTTCAATCGACATCAATCTCATGTTCTTTAGGGCAGATGACTTCTGTACAATAAACCAATTAGTGGGAACTTTTAGTGGACCTCATATTAATGTTGTTGATAATATAAGGTCTAAGAAAAGGGTGTTGGAGTATCAACATTAATCTTCTTCCAATCAAGACAATGTTGTCAAAAAAAGAAGGAAGATGGAATAAATAAGAACAAATCTCCTGAGTTTCCTAGTAAACCTCTTTTAGAAAAGGAAGGTGTTGTTCAACCAAAGATAGCTATTCCAGTATTGCAGCAACATAGAATGGAAAATAGTGTGCCACAAATGTAGAAGCCCATGGGCCTTCCCTTAATATTGTTAAGCAAATGAAAAAGATAAATTTCAACATGACAATGTGGGATGATTTGGATATTCCATCACAAAGGGACATCCTTGTAAATCTCTCAAGTAGCTTCCCCAAGATGATTCAATCATGAAAATGACACATGTTTTTGTCAATCTATGCCAAGCAAAGGAAGAGAAAGTAAGTAAAGTTGTCAATACCCCACCATTTTATATGTCACTAATTGTGGGAAAACACTTAGTTCACAATTGCATGATTGATTTAGGGGCTAGTACTTTTGTAATGCCTAAGAAGATTATTGATATCCTAGGAATTAAAAATAGTCTCATTTCTAGAGGATTATTCTAATTTGATGGTTCAATTGTTGGTGTATTAGGAGTGATTAAAGACCTTGAGTTAACACTTCATGCTTGTCCAAGCCTGACTATAACCCATGACATATCAGTGATTGACTTGCCTCCCATGTTTTCCATTTTCTTGTCAAGAGATTTCACAGCCAAAGTAGGTGGCTATTTGTCTTCGATTGGACCCATATGCTCTTAAGAACTAGATATGGTACAAGATTTACCATACAAGTTGAGCCCATATTTTCCTACCATATTGAGTCTTATAATCCTTCCCCTCCCCAATCTAATTTCCTAATACAATAAGATCATCAACAAGAGTTAGTTTCAGAAAAGAAGCTCACTCCTCCTCCTCTTCCTAACCTCATATCAGATGAATAGGCCGAGGAATGCTATGATTTTTATCCTTATGATGAATCTTTGGAAACTCAACTTGGAACCTACTGTATTCTTGAAGAGGTATCTACCTCACATGCACCATGTAAGTAAGAAAATGATAGTGCTTCTAGATTATGGAAGATGTTCTTTGATGGTTCTAGAAGTAGAAATGGAGTTGGGGCAGGTGTTGTATTAATTTCTCCAATGAATGAGATATTCTTCTTTTCTCATAGATTGCAGTTTGCATGCTCTAACAATGTAGCAGAGTATGAGGCATTAGTGCATGGTCTCCTAATTACTGAGAAGAGGAGAATAAAATCATTGTAGTTTTTGGGAACATTAAATTGGATATCTACCATGTAAGAGGGAATTTTACCACAAATAATAGGATTTTAAAAGCTTATAAACACAAAATTTGGGTCATTTTGAAGAGTTTTGATGCTCTTAACCTGTAAGTGGTGCCAAGGAAGTTGAATAAAGAAGAAGAACAGATGGAATCCCTTGGTTCTTAATTCTCAAATATTGAATATATTGTTAAAGGAAATGTGTAACACATCAAGGTAATGGTCAGGCCCTCAATTCCAAATAATGTGACCAACTAGAAATTTTTTGACAGTGATGAGAAAATTGTGCAATTCATCCAGAATGAAGCTTAATTTTCTTCAAGAATGCGATATGATTTTTATGATAGTTAGGGTAATCAAATCATTCAACTAATTACAAACAAATTTCCAAAAGTATTGGTCACCTTGGAACATATTTTCCATCCTAATGATGAATTCAAAGGTGAAGATAAGAATATAACAATGAGGCAATAATATTGTCAATCAATTACAATCGCACGAGGTAAGGAAATTCTCGCTTGGGAAGGTATGTGATGACAATGAGAAGCATTCTTTTATATCCTTGTGTTAAAAATTCAGTGATGTATTTTTATGGGATTATGAAGATATAAAGGGTTTTAATCCATGCATTTTCCAACATTCCATTGATTTTGATCCTAGTATCAAGCCAATTAGGAAAAAGCAAAGGTCACCAATCCTAAGATAGAGGCCCTCATGAAGAAGAATTTATCCAAACTAATTAAGGAAAATATATTTTTTCGTATAAAGTACTCAACATGGGTGGAAAATATTGTTCTGGTGAGGAAGAAAAATGGAGAAATCAAACTTTTTGTTGATTTTAGAGATTTGAACAAAGCCTCCCTAAAGGATCACTATCATATACCTTATATGGATCAAATTTTACAAATGGCAGCAAGAGTTGAGAGGTTTTCTATGCTTGATGGATACTCAAGTTTCAATCGATCAAGGTTAAGGAGGTAGATCAATACAAGACTACATTTACAACCAAATGGGGAACATATGCTTATCAAAAGATGCCCTTTGTTTTATCAAATGTAGGTGCCACATTTCAAAGAGCAATGGACATTACCTTTAAAGAATATATTAATGAATTCATCCTTGTTTATCTTGATGATATTACCATTTTATCAAAGTAGAGAAAGGATCATATCAACCATCTTGAGAAGATATTTGAGAGATGTAGGTAAGATGGGGTGTCTCTTAATCCCAAAAATATAGCTTTGCAGTCCCTAGGGGTAAGCTTTTGGGGCATATTATTTTTAACGATGAAATTTCTATTGATCCGAGATATAATATCATCTGTCTTGTCTCTCTCCTTGCCATCTCACAAAAGGGCCTTGCAGTCATTCCTTGGAAAAATCAACTTTTCTAGGATATTTATTCCTAACTTTACAAGTTTGGTTAGACTTATTACTTTGATGTTCAAGAAAGATTCATTTTTCAAATGGAAAACATAAAAGAAAGAAAGTTTTTCCAAGATCAAACAAGAGATTTCTCAAGCTCCTACACTAATCAATCCTAACTATTCCAAGTATTTCATCCTATATGCATATGGAGTTGAATCTAGCATTGTTGTTGTTTTGACTCAACAAAATGATCAAGGATTGGAGCAACCAGTGGCCTTCTTTAGTCAAACACTTAAGGACTATTAACTAAAGTACAACCATATTGAAAAGAAAATATGTGTCATCATGAAAGCTCTAAAGAAGTTAAAAAGTATGATTTCTACTAATCACATCAAATTTTAGTCTCACATTCTAGCATGAGACACTCTATCATGGGAGTAGAGATCGGTGAGAAAATATCTAGATGGGTAACTCGTAGATAATGGAGTATGACATGAGTAAAAGGAAACAAAATTGGTAAGGGGTAGAGGAATTTTTGAGCAACTTGCTTTGGATGCTCAAGATGATCGAGAAACTCTTGTAAATATCCTTGATTTAATAAAATAAAAACAAAACATTACACAATAAACTAATAAAACCAGAGATATTGTAATTCATTCGGGATGAATTCCCAATGGAGAGATTACATATAAATAGCTCAATGAACTCCTATAAGGAGTCAAGGCTAATCTCTAAGTCCTCTCAATATCCCAAATATCTCTCAACTATGAGTTGTACATTACAACTGTTTTGCACACTCATATATTATTTTATAAATATTAAAAAATATTACTACCAAATAACCTAAACCACTCCTAAGTTTTCACACTATGAACAAAGATTTCGTAATGTGAAAACTCCTTATGAATGAATAACTTCCACATAATGCCGAATTTCAGCAGGATGAAGGAAATGTAGTAAATGATCATAGCTAGATTGATAATATGACCACCTTTTTGTCTATTAGTGTTTATCCTCTTGGACTAAACAAATAAAAATAATACATCCGAGGCTTCATTCCATTTTGTAAACACCAAAAATCTACACTCTCTCATCTTCATTTAATTATCTAAACTCATTTACGATTGTCAAATGATTAAAATACACCACTATATTGTTTTATCTCAATTCATGACACTCCTTGACCTAAGTTACCCACTAGTACTCTTTAATTAAACTAATTAGTTAACACCCAAATTTCCCAAGTCATCACACCCTATGTCTAAACAATTAATTAAATAAATCAATTTCCTATATTATACCTCACCCTCACACCTCACCATGAGAACTCCTCCTAACTCACTAGTTATAACTAGTTTAAATAAGAAACCTTCTAAAAATATTACCCTAACCACCTCTAACTTATCCCTATAACCAATTCTCACTTCTCACTAGTTAGGACTAGTGTAACTTAGGAAACCTTCTAATTATCCTCCATCCATCCTAACTACCTATATCCACCTCTAAACCTCACACTCGATCTTTCTAAGTCAT
The DNA here is from genome assembly GCA_018340775.1 of Taxus wallichiana var. yunnanensis. Lineage (NCBI taxonomy): Eukaryota > Viridiplantae > Streptophyta > Pinopsida > Cupressales > Taxaceae > Taxus > Taxus wallichiana. The sequence goes on along the minus strand of CM031242.1, from coordinate 439,995,709 downwards.
TAAGCCGTAATCCCCCTAAATCCTACACACCTAAGTTCAAAATGGCTAGAAAATCACCCTTGTCACCCCTAACTCGAATTAGCGAAATCGTTGGATATTCTCCAGTGTTTGGTGATCTATATAAGTATACTTCTCTACCTCTTTCGAGGAGGATGGGAGAATAAATTCATGACCATTCACAAACGTTTTCCTGTATTTATGAGTTTGAGATTTTCAAAAAAGCACCATTACTACTATACTACATCAAGGTGATCATCATATCATCCAGTGTTGTTGTCAAGACATCTTGGAGAAATTTCACTCATTTACCACTCAAACTGTGACATCTTGTCAATCATCCACCAAGGTAAACTTCGTTTCATTGGTTTTTACTTGCATGTTTAGGTAATTCTGCTCATTTTCTTATTACTAGTTTTATTTAAAGCTTCAAAACCATTATAGTCATGAGTCAATTAAATTACATCCTTTGTTTGATCAATCTATTAAAATTCACATGAATTGTAAATGTCTAGAGACCAAAATTGGGTCACACTCCCCTTGGCACCCCGTCAAATAATTAACCCAAACATACTCACCTAACCACACCCCCCTCCACACCACATTAATATTAATTTAGTTAATTTAATTAAATTAATACCCATCCTCACAATATTCATCATTTAATTACATTAATTGACCTAATTTCCACCTCACCTAGACATCTCATCTAGCCACCTCACCCTAGACCTATTCTTGGCATGTTGCCATAACTAACAATAACTAAGTCTTACTTGCCTTAATGAGTTAAGATTTGGTATAAACCCTAAAATCAATACCTAAAATCTCTCTAACCACATTCCCGTCCATTAAAAGGGAAGTTTCTGTTCTAATCCATGGGAACAAACTAACTAGGCCCAAGAAATGAGAAAGATCTGCCCATTTTAGGAAACCTAGGGAATCCCTTTCTTAACCGACGCCACCCCTAAACCAACATTGGTCAACCCAGAACTCATGCCAGCTACCATTTTTCACCTAAACAACCTTGTTTGGGGCATTGCCACGTTCTCGAGCAAGAGGACGAGAAAAGGGTTACATGTAAGCAAAACCAACATCCTTTCATGTATCCAGGACATCTAGAGCCATCACCGGATAGATATTAATGAATTGCACTCAAGGAATCATTCTAAGGTGCCAATGCTACGATACCTAACACCATTCTTTTGATAAACTTCCATTACCATTTAGCCATCAACTTTGCATCACAAGTAAGTACATTTCAACAAGCATTGTCCATTTTAGTGTAGTTAGCTTATGTTATTTCGATAGCAATTTATACTTTGCATGCTCATTCCTCCACCTCTTTCTAGCTTATAATTCAAATATTTCCTTTACCCACATCGCCAAATAACCCATTCTCACCTGTTGTTCATTCCTGAGTAGACTTGATACCCCTATCAACCTCTTTATCCACAAAGTGCCCTCCTTATTAGATCCCATATCAAACCCTGTAATCATTTTTCCTTGATTCTCTTACACCCCAACCTTACTGATGCCGGTTACCCATAACCGTCAATGCTCCTGCTCGCATAAACCGTCATTGGTCGTAAAGGCGCATGACATCACCTCGACTCTAAGCTCTATGTTTTATACCCTGACCTAGAAAAAAACATAACAACCTCTACTCAATGACCTAAACAACCCAAAACCTGACCCTAACCAGTTCCAACAACCTAACACCTACTTATTATTTAGATCTGACTATAAACTAACTTGTTATATTAGATTTGCATGCTTGAATGAGATACCTAAATCATATCAAATACAGTAGGACTTTTTTTATTTCTCGCATTAATTTTTTGTAAACAGTGGATTGATAGCCCTCTAGGGAGTATCAAACTTCCCAGATCTAGCACATGCTAGGTAGTCCACTATCATATATCATTTAACTCCTCTCTTGTGGTCTTGTTTTCTATTACAGGTAGTTCCTCCTAGCCGAAAGGAAGCCCTCACAATCAACATTGGATCAAGAAGTCAGAATGCACTCAACAATCATCTACCGACCAGCATAAATAAGTATTCCTCCTTGTCCCTTACCCTTATCTGTTTCGTCATTCAAAAACGTAAAGAAAATGGTGAAACATTTTGGCACACCCGGTGGGACCCATCAGGGGTTCTATTGCATTTTCTTCATTCCTAGGAAAAAGTTGTGTGTTTGTTTCCTTCAAAATCTTACACATTAATCTTCTTCCTTAGTAATCTTCTCTTCTTTCTAATTTCTCTAAAGGATACATTTTCTTTTGGTGCATTTAAAAAGAACCATTCTTCTTGATTTTTGCATTTAGTGAAAGAGCATACCCTCTCCTATTCATCTTTTTGTGTCATCAAACATAATATTTTGATTTGGGCTTAAAATTGGTTGCATTACATTTTGATTTTCTGCATTTAGCTCACATTAAAATGAGGGCAACCTATATGCTAGAAGTCATGCCCAATTGATGGTTGACACAAAGAATCGTAGAAAGCACATTCTCTCTCTCTCTCTCTGTCTTACCAAACTTGCACAAAATTAAAATATACACATCTTTCTTAAACAACATCTTACCTGGGAACACTTGTCTATGATCACATGATCAAATTGGAAGGTACTCCCCATCTCGTTACCTCTGTCGAGTCATTATCTTAGAGGACGGCCTACCCCCGCCATAACATACCTAAAACCTCTCCTTTTAGATATCCTTCTTCATAGGAAACCTTCCTCACCAAAAACTCTATTTTAAAATTCATGAGTCAATATTCTAAATAGCATAAGCTCAACACATTAAAAACCACTGTTAGGTTCATTTTTTTAGTGTTTGATTGAAGTGTATTTTGAGGTGTGAGGATACACTTCTCCATTTTTTCATTTTGTTGCCTTACACACTCCACAATCATAGTTGGAGTATTCTGACTTCTTCTAAGTGTGTTAGGACTTCATTGCATCATCTCTAGAACTCTGGGTTGGTGGTTTATCTCATTAAAACTCATAACAATCCATTTTTTTACATCTTTCCAATTTTCACAATAACCGACATCGGTTACCCCTAACTAGAATCAGTTTTGTCTTAACCGACATCGGTTTTCTGTTCTTTTGGGTTGAATTGCCTAAAGAACCCTTATTTCATTTTCTTCACTGTCAGAGTTCTTGTGAGTCTCTTTACTCTCTCTTCTCTGGTCAACAGTCATCATATAACTTGTTCATCTAACTGTCAACAATCTTTGCTTCATTTGATAAAATTGTTCCTGTTTCACAGTAACCGACCTCGGTTACCCTTTAACTGGCATCGATCAACCTTAACTGGCGTCGGGTACCTTGTATTGAACATCAACTGATATATTACCCAAATATACCTATAGACACCTATTTTCTTCATTCTTACTACCCCTTGTGTCATCTGTAGGATACAAAATCATCTGATATATACCCATTCACATGGTGTTGACATGCAGTCAAGCCAACACTCTTATATTTCACGCAAGTTGTCAACCACTCCCACCTAGTCCCTCACTGCCTTCCATCTTATCACCCATGGATCCTACTCAGCCTATCACCATTTCCATAGGTGATGAAGAATTTTCATGACTCCATGATCAAAACCCCGTAGCCTTCGCCTCTACCTTTCCCACTCTTCCACCTGGGACTCCTTAGGTCAGTTAATGTATGGCATGCATGTATCTATCTCTCTTGCCCTTATTCCCACTTCTACATCATCCCCTAATAATGTGGCATTACCCTCACATGCTTCACCCCTAGTAGTTTCATATCTATCACCCATACCCGTCATGACCACTACATCTACATTATCACTTGTGCATTTCATATCTATTATCCCCTCATCGACCACCCGCACTACATAGCCCAATCCACACCCATTGTCTCATAAATACCCATTACAACACAACCACCCATGGTGTCGGTGACCCCTACTCGATTCCATAATATTTTCCTCTCCATCCCACAAACATTTCCCCAATCGCTACTAGAGTCATGATGACCATCCCACCTACATACACATACTATCAACAACCACCTATCTCGTATGTCACCCATTCTGGATACATACCCTCTATGTCGGTCCCCTATTCTCAACCTCCCTATTCGGCATCACCATACAATGGAATACCACCCACATCACAGGTTCAATACCAACCCCCTTATGCCACAGGAGAAGCCCTTCCACC